>CM024766.1:7115119-7659521 GCA_014218235.1 Colocasia esculenta | reverse complement strand
CAATTTGTACATCAACAATTCTGGATATTTACATTTTGGGATATCATACATTTTCTGAAAATATGGTGTTCTCAAAATTCATTTTCGTTACAGTTTTTGATGTCGCCCCGTCGGAGCGCGCACTTCTGAGTATGACATTGACCTATCATTTATTAATGTTAATTAATCACATATATTAATAAAATTACTATAATTTGTATCATCTCTTAATTATTTATGTTTGAAATTTTATCTCAATTAGACAACTTAAGTGCACACAGAGGTTGTCGCGGTACGACGATTGGTTCGAAATTAAAATCAAATACGAAGTCATCATAATTACTAGAAAATGTACTGATTATAAAAATATAATATCATGAGTTATTGATGCATAGATGCCGAGATAGGTGACCTAATAATTTTTGGGACAGTTTTTATTTGACAAAAAATTAATTAAAAAATTTAAACTAAAATTATTACAATTTGTATCACTTAATTAGCTTATTTTGAAATTTCATCTCAATTAGACACCATTAGATCCCGTAGATGTTGAGATTAAGTCGATTTACTAATTTTTGGGATAACTTTTTACTTGTAAAAAATAATTTAAAAATTAAACTAAATTACTATAATTTGTATCATCTCTTATTAACCTATGTTTAAATTTCATCTTAATGGACATCGTTTACATCACTAATACACCTAATATGAAAAAGTTATGAAAAAACAAAATTAACCGAGCGGACGAACCGAACCGGTCCGGTCCGTGGTATGCCGCTGCGTACCGTAGCGGCACACCCGGGGGTGATCCGACCGTCCGGGTGCCGCTTTCACCGTGCCGCCCCGATTTGGGCGGCACGGGCGAACCATGTCTTAACATATCTAAACAGTTTGCAGTATGCATACCAGTTATTTCGTCGATTAAAACAGCAACAGTCATAGGAAAATTCGACGCTAAAAGGGAAAGGAGGGTTGCCTTTTTTTTGGACACAATGAGGGATGACTGGTATGCATGCAATCTATTCACGGTTAAATTTCATTTTAAGGCAAATCAGATTACATTCAGAAAATTCTATAAAAGTTTTAACTTTCAAGACAATTTAAAAGAAGTTAGGATGGTTTTCAAATATGTATTCCATGGAGGAGATTCAATAAAGCCATATTATTATAACCCTTCTAATATCATGCCTAATTAATTTAGGATGGATATATAAAAGGTCGTTCTCGAGTTTTACTGTAGATGGTTAGATAGTGTCCGGTTAGCATGTGCATATATACTTGGTCCTGCATCATCCTTTATGCTACCATATGTTCTACAGGTGGTGGTTCTCTTTGTGTCATGGTTTATTGTATGCCATGGATAAATTTTTTCTTTTTTTTCATTTATTATTGCAGCCACCTTGCATCCTGTTGATCAATATGGTGCACTTCGTATGTCATGGGATTTCCCTTCTTGGGAGAGTTATTTTTCGCCCTAGGAAATGTGGGGATTTTAAATGAGAAAGATTTTGTGCACTTTTAAAAATACACATAGTGTAATCTACTTAGGTAAATTACCCATGTAGCATCATGTACATGGACGATATGACACCAAAAAAGTGATGCCACATAGATAATTTATCTAGGTGAATTATATTTTGTACATTTTTGAAAGTGCACAAAGTCTTTTTCTTTTCAAATACATCTTTTGTCTTGTGCTGAAAGTTGTTGAACCTGATAATTGCCCGTGGTCCCTATTCCATGCGGGCCCAGATCATCAGTGATGAAACATGGAAATTAGTTGGTGGAATTTGGGGCAGAAGAGTTCAGCAGATCAAAGAAGAAGTTTCTATACAGACTGAAAAAGATACAGAAAAGGCATAGCTTTTGATGGCTGACCACCTCCTATGAAGTGAGCACATCTTTTTAAGTACAAGTCAAATCATTTTCTTCCTTTCCAAATTGCTTTTACAGGTAAACACATGCTTAGATTCAATGGGATGAACAGAATACACCAAAACTTGGTCATCTCCTGGTGGAACTAAGTAGTTAGAATACATTTATAACTAGGAGAATGAAAGAACTGGATATTGCAGAATCATATTATATTAGTCCTGAGATTCTTCATGACGCAGGATGAAATATAAGGGGGGCCAAAATAAGAAGATGTGAAAAATAAAATATCTTAAATTTTATCACATATGATCTATCAGAATAAAACTCTTTGTTCTTCCAAGTCACAAAATCATCTATAATTGAATTTATGCTAAAAATTTTAACAATTGTTTTCCAATATAGATGATCAAACAATCAGATAAAAAATCATCTTCCATCTTGTTGCGAAGTTTGTTCTTGATAATCTTCCAATAAATGAGCCATCACCCAGACTCGTTGGATCATAGTATAAGAAACTAAATGTCTTACATAATAAATGAGCCATCACCCAGACTCGCTGGATCATAGTATAAAAAATTAAATATTTTACATAATAAATGAGGCACCACTCAAGTTCGCTAGATCATAATATAAAAATTTAAATATTTTCTATAATAAATGAGCTACCACCTAAGCTCGCGGATCACAGTATAAAAATATTAAATATTTTACATAATAAATGAGCCACCACGTAGATTTGCTGTAAAATAAGATTTTCTTAAAATTAGCAAACAAGAGTAACTCATATCAAATAAAAAAGATTATCATTAAACTTAAAAAATACAACTTGATACAAAACACAAGGATAGAAGAAGAAACTCAAAATTCTGAGATTTAAATCTAAACAAAAATGATAAAATTGATGTACCTAATTTGATATTGGATCTCCAATTCCATAAGAATAACAAGCAGAAGCAACGTCTGAAGAAGGCTGCAAATTCGAGTGAAGAGATTTGAGGGGAAAAAAAACTGGGCTACCCGCTCCTGTCTCTGAAGAAGTTTTAGGAAAAAAAATAGAAAGGGTGGCCATGAGCACGGGGAGGTGCTTGAGGAGGGAAGCCTATTAGGGTTGAAATTGATTAGTTTTTTCTTTCAAAAGATTGGTTCGGTTTTTTATTAAAAAAACAGGATTCGGTCCGCCCCTGCCACAGTGCCATGAAAAGGCACTGCCAAGACTTTTTTTTCCGGGTGAAATGGAGGGCTATTTACATAACAAAATTGCTAAATCAACCCGTTATAAAGCGGCCAAGGTACATGCTTGAGAAAAAAAAATTTCGGGTGGGGGGGGGGGGGGGGGGGGGGGGGGGGGGACAGACGCAACGTTGGGGCAATGGGGTCCCAAGACCCCACTGAAATTTTTTGGTTCGCCAGACGTCCACGGGAGTTGCAGTTTTTTTAAAAAACTTTGTAAAGGGTGACCCCACTGGCTCACCCGAAGGTGACCCGATTCGCCCCCAATTCCAAACACCCGATTCGCCCCCCAATTCCAAACAAAAAGTTCGGCTGGCCCTTACCTGCGCCCCAGCACGGAAGAGAAGCTCGCCACTTCGCCAGAGCCCTCGCCCCTGATCGCGCCAGCGCCACAATCGGCATCGCCCCTCGCCAGACTCCAGTCGGACCCGGGATCTCCCCCTCGCGGAGCTGTGACGCTGTCCCTGTCCGGCTGTCCGGCCCTTGCCAGTTGCCCTCGCCCTCGGCCCTCGGCCCTCGTCCCTCGCCGGTCAGATATGAGATTTCCCCCTCGTGGAGCGGAGCTGTCCGGCCCGGAGGCGACCCTAGCCTGGAGCCTGTAGAGTGCAGACCTCCCCAGTCCCCCTCGCACAGTCGGCAGTCGCACAGGCCCCCCGGACGACTAGATCCGGACGGACCGGACCCGGAACCCCCTCGCCGTCGGCCCGTCACGATCTCCGCAGGACCGCAGAGCTAGAGCCCAGAGGCACAGGTCGCCAGTTCGTCGGCCGTCGGTGCCTCCTCAGTCGACAGTCCTCCCTTCACCGCCGGTGCCCTGTGCCCTCTGTGAACATTCACACCCTCCTCTCTTTCGGCCTCTTCTATATTTGTTTTAAATTTTCAATTTATTTTTTTCTGTTACTTCTTCAGGTACATTGCACATCTTCTGTTGTGTCGATTTTGTCCGTCCTCGCCATTGTAGCAGTAGAACGCAGGCAGTCCGTGACCCGTCACTTAACTTTCATCCATATCTTTTAAATAATCATTAACAGGTATGTAATCCAGCGAGCCTGGGTGGTGGCTCCCAGCGAGCCTGGGTGGTGGCTCCCAGCAAACCTGGGTGGTGGCTCATTTACATGATGTGCATTTATGTTTTTTCTTTATAAATTACTCATTTATATCATGTGCATTTATGCTCATTTATATGTGGCTTATTTATATTTGTGAATATGATCGAGTGAGATTTTTTATAACTTGTTAGTTAGTAGCTTTTAAGTTATTGAATTTTTTTTTATCAGGATGAAACGTTATCTGGTTAAGCTAAATCAAGGACAAAGCAATACAGGAAGTTCAAGTAGTTGTAGAACTCCACTCCCAAGTCAACTAGAATCTTCCTCTGTTAATGAACTTGATTTGACTACTTTGGAATCAGATCCAGGATTAAGAAAAAAGATATCAGAGTATCATCCTAAATTTCAAGATGATGTGAGAAGAGCATATCTATTAAAAGGTCCTTGCCAACCTCGGAATCATAATTTCCCATTGAAGCTTTTGGGTGGAAAAATACGCAGATTTGTTCTTTCTTGGTTTGATGAGCATGAAACTTGGTTAGAATATAGCGTTGCAAAAGATGCTACATTTTGCTTGCCTTGTTACTTATTCAAGTCTGATCATGGAAAACAATCAGGTGGTGAGTCATTTGTTTCTGAGGGTTTTTCTTCTTGGAACAAAAAAGACAGATTAGATGTTCATATTGGTGGTCCTAATAGCTCACACAATGTAGCTGTAAAAAAATGTGAGGACTTGATGAGGCAAAAACAGAGTATTCAAGTGGCTTTTTCAAAACAATCAGATCAGGTCAAGATTGATTATTAAGCCCGCCTACAAGCTTCAATAGATTGCATCAGATTTCTTTTACGCCAAGGATTAGCATTTCGTGGAAGTGATGAATCTGACAATTCATTTAATAAAGGGAATTTTCTTGAGCTCTTGAGATTTCTTGCAGATCATAACTCATCTATTAATGATGTTGTGTTGCACAATGCTCCTCAGAATGTCTAAATGATTGCTCCTCATATACAAAAAGACATTATAAGTGCATGTGCAATTGAAACAACAAATGCAATTATCAGAGAAGTTAGAGATGATTTTTTTACCATACTTGTTGATGAGGCCCGTGATATATCTGGCAAAGAACAATGGCCATGGTTTTACGCTATATTGATCAGAGGGGTTTTGTTGTTGAGAGATTTTTGAGCATTGTTCATGTTACTGATACTACTGCTATGTCACTTAAGAAGGCAATTGAACATGTTCTCATGAGATATGGACTCAGTTTATCCAGAATAAGAGGACAAGGCTATGATGGTGCTAGTAATATGCAGGGTGAGTTCAATGGTCTTAAAGCATTGATTATGAGAGACAATAGCTCGGCATATTATATTCATTGTTTTGCTCATCAACTACAGTTGACTCTTGTAGCTGTTGCTAAGAATCATGGTGATGTTTCTTGGTTTTTCTCTGTTGTTTCTCAAATTACAAATGTGATTAGTTCATCTTGCAAACGACGAGACACTCTTCGAGAAAAACAGAGTATTAAAATTGCAGAAGCTTTAAGCAGTGGTGATCTTCAGAGTGGCAGAGGTTTGAATCAAGAAATAAGTTTAAAAAGAGCAGGTGATACCCGTTGGGGTTCTCACTATGGAAGCCTCATAAATTTGACTATTTTGTTCTCCTCTGTAGTGGATGTACTTGATAATATTTATCAGGAAGGAACTCTGGAACAAAAAGGTGAAGCACGTGGCTTATTATTTGCATTGAGAACTTTTGATTTTGCATTTCTTCTGCATTTGATGACAAAAGTATTGGCCATTACAAATGAGTTGTCAATAGCTTTGCAAAGAAAAGATCAAGATATAGTTAATGCCATGTCACTTGTGAAACTTTCTAAACAACGATTGCAAGTTATGAGAGATGAAGGTTGGAATGATATTTTTGAAGAAGTATGCTCATTTTGTAACAACGAAGATATTCTTATTCCTAATATGGATCAACAATATGTTTTTTTCTGGAAGATCTCGACGCAAGGCTCCTTGTATCACAAGTTTACATCATTTTCAGATTGACTTGTTCTATCACATATTAGATATGCAATTGCAAGAGCTGAACAGTCGTTTCAATGAAACAAACACTGAGTTGCTTCTTTGTGTGGCTAGCTTAAATCCTTGTGAATCGTTTGCAGCTTTTGACAAGGAAAAGTTGGTTAAGTTAGCTGGATTTTACCCAAATGAGTTTCCTAATTTTGTTAATCTTGTGGCACTTCATAATCAGCTTGAAAATTATATATTTGATCTGACTTCAGATGAGAGATTTTCTGACTTAAAAGGCATTGGTGATCTTGCAAGAAAGTTGGTGGAGACAAAGAAGCATGTTGTGTAACCGATGGTATATTTGCTTATAAAGTTAGCATTGCTTCTTCCAGTAGCTACTGCAAGTGTTGAAAGAGTATTTTCAGCAATGACTTATGTGAAGAATAAGTTGCGGAATCGTATGTGCACCGATTGGATGAATGATTGTTTGGTGACATTTATTGAGAAAGATTTGTTTGAGAATGTAAGCAATGAATCTATTATTGAAGTGTTTCAAAATATGAAAACTCGTCGAGTGCAATTGTAAGAAAGGAACTGATTGTAATGAATTGTCTCATTGCAATGAATTGTCTCATTGTAATGAATTGTCTCATTGTTATTGAATTTTTTTATTTTAAATATTTATTTATAATATATATAATTATATAAATATTAAAATATTATTTGAGTGACCCCACTGGACAAAATTTATGCGTCCGTCCCTGGGGGGGGGGGGGGGGGGGGGGCATGGCCACCCCCCATATATAACGTCGGTCTGCCCCCGTCTATAAAGTCATCTTTGGTGGCTGACTTATATTCATATGTAATAAACTTCTGGATGTTCAGATATAATTTGAACTAGAGGATTTAGAAAGGTGTAAAACATGTTATGAATCGGGATGATGAAACCATAGGGTAAAAAAAAAACGTATTTGTCAGTGACGGTAGTAGCCATTGACAAATGTCTTGCATTATAAACAGCTATACAGACATTTATCAACAAAGAGCTGCTAATAAATATATCAGTGGCTACAGAAATTGCTAACAATTGTAAATTTTGTTTGATATATGTTTCATATATCGATAGTTGTGCCTCAGTCGACAAAACATAAGTCAATGGGACTTTTGTCAATGGCTTTATCAACAACTACAGATAAGAGTTAGTTAACTGAATATAAATAAGAAAATAAATAAATTATAATAAGAAAGTACATACCATGAACATCTAATACAACGACTCCTGGACCTCCATCGGAAAATCATTGAATCTATGAATAGGCCCAAGAAAGTGTGCCTGAATTGTTCTTGTGATAAATTGAGACACTTGGGCGGGCTCTATTTTATCACTGTAATTATGTAACTTGTTAGTATGAATTTATGAACTAAATATACCTCCTTAATAAAAGATAGATATATAAGTTTATTTTACGTACCCATTTATCCACACCTCCCACAGAGTGCTGTCTTAAAAGCTGCCTCCTCCCTCCTGTAGACTAACAACATCCTCTGGCACCGGACCTGGACAAAAATGCACAACGACATAAGTAATGAACAAAAATATAAATAATTACTATACAAATACTTACAAATTTAAATATACATACCTATTATTGTATGAGGAGAAGGTGTAGACTGACCCGAGCCTGTAACATTTTAATGGCATAAGAATCAATGCACAATAAAAGTACAACTTTAAATATACATACCTGCTGCTACAGGAGGAGACACAGAGGAAGGACCAGCAGCTGTAACAAGAATATATGGCATAAATAATATGTATAAATAATGGCTATACTAACACTTACAAATTGAAATATACATACCTGGTACTCTAGGATGAGAAGGTGTAAACTTACCCGAACTTGTAAGAATTTTATGGCATAAGAATCAATGCACAATCAATGTGCAACTTTAAATATACATACCTGCTGCTACAGGAGGAGGGACAGAGGAAGGACCAGCAGTTGTAACAATTTAAATGGCATAAATAATATGTATAAATAATGCACAAAGAAAAATACAACTTCAAATATACAATGTACAAGAATATAAATGACGACTATACAAATACTTGCAAATTGAAATATACATACCTGGTACTCTAGGATGAGGAGGTGTAAACTCACCCGAACCTGTAAGAATTTTATGGCATAAGAATCAACGCACAATGAAAGTAGAACTTTAAATATACATACCTCCTGCTATAGGAGGAGGGACAGACAAAGAACCAAAAGCTTTTACAATTTAAATGGCATAAATAATATGTATAAATAATACACAAAGAAAAATACAACTTCAAATATACAATGTACAAGAATATAAATGACGACTATACAAATACTTGCAAATTGAAATATACATACCTGGTACTCTAGGATGAGGATGTGTAAACTCACCCGAACCTGTAAGAATTTTATGGCATAAGAATCAATGCACAATGAAAGTAGAACTTTAAATATACATACCTGCTGCTACAGGAGGAGGGACAGACAAAGAACCAGAAGCTGTAACAATTTAAATGGTATTAATAATATGTATAAATAATACACAAAGAAAAATATACATACCTGATGCCTGGAACAAACCCTTCCCACAGCTGCTCCTCCCAGAACTGGAGCTCGATCGTGCTCCACGCACCATATCTTCATAGGGAACATAAAAAATTAATGTTCACTAGTCAATTACTTATATTGAAAGTGGGCTACTTTAAATATACTAAACAGATGTGAAAAAATTCTGCCCATTTTTAAATGCTATCCATTTCCTCCTCAGATGATGACGATATATCTAATTCAGCCCCATCTTCATCATCATCTTCACATTCATCACTGGTATATTCATCTTCCTCATCGGAACTTTCACATTCAATATCAGTTTGCCTTCCACTACTCCCTTTTATCTCATGTGGATCGACTTCTTCGACCTCATTTCCGTTAGACAAGAAAATTAGCGCTTCAGATTTGTCTTCTCCAATATGAGCTGTTAGCTTTACATTTTCAACCGTCTTCTTGAAAGAATTCTGCGTTGACTTCTTCAGGCATCTGATCAGTCATGTCCAATTCATAATCAGAGAATAGTCTTGACTTAACTCTGCAAACTGCCCACCAATCATTTTGTTCTTTGTTTGCAGATGATGGATAACTTGTATAGTACACCTACTGGGCTTGTGTGGCTAAAATGAATGGCTCATAAGTATTCAATTTTGACTTATGTTTAAGCTCGACAATCCCATGCATTGTGTCATTTCGAATGGAATTCGGATCAAACCAAAAACACTTGAACAAGAATATATGCTTGTCTTGTCATAGATATTGCAACTGTAAGATCTCCTCTACAATACCATAGTAGTCATATTCATTTCCTTTAACACATACGCCACTATTCATGGTGGATTTACTCTGCCCATAGTCTTTTGTATGAGATCTATACCCATTCACAATAAATCCAGGATAGTTCTGTGCAATTTTCGATGGGCCATAGGCTATCTGACGAACTCTTTCATCAATAATTAAACCTTGTTCAACCTACGTATAGAGAAGACTAGTTAAAAAGTGAACATAACTTATCTTCCATACTCTTATTGCATGTACACTTACGCGTTTTCTTAGCCATAAGGTCAATGACTTCTCTCGTTCTTTTTCAACCTCATAATCAGTGAGATGTGGATTTCTTTGAATTATTTATGAATCAAATTGTCTGCAATATGAATGGAAGACCACCTTCAATAGCTTGAATAAGACAAAGAAGTTATATACACAATAAATTGTGAGTTTAGCACTTACCCAACATAACACTCTAGCTCAACACAATTCAAAAGAATATATATCTCTGCGGCGCATAACTCTCTATCATCTAGCATGCGAGTTGAACAACGTCCGAAGGCACGTCCAGAATGATTAAATATGGAGAGTCCATCTGAACACACAGATCCCCTCCCCCCCCCCCCCCCCCCCATCATCATTATGTGGAGGTTGAGTACGATGAGTTTGTATGTCTGCTTCAAAGTACATCGAACAAAAGTTTAAGATTTCCTCCATAATGTATGCCTCAACAATAGAACCCTCCACTTTTGCTTTATTTTGGACTTTCATTTTAAGGTCATGCATACACCTACATCAACAATGTACAAGACAAATAGGAAACGTATCATATATAAGGTGCAATTTTAAGAAGAAAAAAAGTTAATATTTGCATATACCTCTCAAATGGATACATCCATCTATATTGTACTGGCCCTCTGACTTTAGCTTCATATGGTAGATGTACGAGTAAATGCTCCATCGAATCGAAGAATGCATGCGGAAATATCTTCTCCAACTTGCATACGATGGTGACCACATTATGTTCGATAATTTGCACATCCTCAAGCCTGAGTTTTGACGCACACAAAATCGTGAAAAATCAACTCAGCTCAGACAATGCTCCCCATAAAGGCTTCGGCAACATGTCACGAAATGCAATAGGTAACAACCTTTGCATGAACACATGGCAGTCATGACTCTTCATTCCATATATTTTTCCCTCACTGACGTTGATAAAACGAGCAATATTAGACACATAACCATCAGGCAATCTCATATGTTTCAGCCACTGACACACTTCCTTTACTTGTCCTCCTCCAAGCACATAAACTACATTTGGTTTAATTGATTTCCCATTTACTTCAACAAGTTCTAACTCTGGACGTTTACAAAGCATGGACAAGTCCAAACATGCATTCCCATTGTCCTTCGTTTTACCTTTTATGTCCATAACGGTGTTGAACACATTATCAAAGACATTTTTCTCGATATGCATCACGTCTAGATTGTGCCGCACAAGGAGAGTCGACCAATAAGGTAGCTCCCAGAAATTAAATGCTTCTCTTTACCCAGTTGTGCTCCTTCCCAAAACCTGAAAGGTGTCGGGTACTGCCCATCAGTTGTGTGATATCTGGAAAATTTTCTACATGTGCTGCCATATGATGACCAAACAATCTCTCGAATATAACTTCATCTCATTCCATTATGTTCTTTAGGAATGCATCTTTTTATCTTCTGAAAGGGTGATCAACTGCTAAAAACTATCGATGGCAATCAAACCAGCAAGACTTCCCACCATGTTTAAGTACAAATGATTTGGTATTATCCATACAGTAAGAACATGCTAGCCTCCCATGTGTGCTCCAACCAAATAGCATTCCATATGCAGGAAAATCACTTATCATCCACATCAATGCTGCCCTCATGGTGAAATTTTGCTTTCTAGATACATCATAAGTATTGACCCCCTCAGTCCATAATAATTTCAATTCATCAATCAATGGTCTGAGATAGATGTCTATATTTTTTGTAGGACTTTTCGGACCAAGAATCAATAAGGACAGGAACAAATTCTCTCGCTTCATGCACATGCTCCGAAGAAGGTTGTATGGTGTCACAAACACTGGCCAGCTGGAGTAGGAAGCAATTGAACCTCCAAATGGATTGAATTAATCAGTGCACAAATCAAGCCTCACATTACGTGACTCCCTTGAGAAGATAGGATGAGCATGGTTGAAATGAATCCAAGCTTTGCCATCTGCAGGATGACTCATAATATCCTCGTCCCGACGTACTCTTTCTGCGTGCCACCTCATATGTCAAGCTGTCTTTGAAGACATATACATCTGCTGCAGTCTGGGTGTAAGGGGGAAATATCGCAATAATGCATAAGGTATATCCTTTCCCCTAGAATTGACCACTCTTTTAGGTTTAAACCTATCATGATGGCAAACTGAACATGATACCTTATCTGCATCCTCTTTGTCATACAACATACAATGATTAGGACATGCATCTATTTTCACATATCCAAGTCCTAAATCATTGACCATCTTCTTGGCACGATAAAAATTTGGAGGTAGCTTCACTTATATGAAATTCAGATTTCAAGTTCAGCAACTATGACACCGCTGACAACCGAGTGTGTTTTTGACAACCATCCCACAATGGCTCATCAGCATCCTTAAGTAACTGATAGAATCTTTTGGCTCCCTTGTTTGGCACGTCTTCAGCGTATACAGGATCCTCATGTACACTGAATGTCAGACCAGCAGCATCTACAACCATATCCACGCACGTACTTGTGCCTTCCACATTACTAGGCTCGTGCGATTGTCTCTCCTCACCATGACATGTCCAATTCATATAACCTTCAACAAACATTTTTCTGTATAAATGGCGTTGAACCTTCCATGGTGAATTCCACTTCAAATTTTTACAAATCATACAAGAACATCGGATGCCACCTTCACTGTCTATTGCTGCATTTAGATTCCCCAATGCAAACTGAATGAAAGTCTCAACTCCGACCCTAAACTCCACAGACACCACATGATCAACTATTCTACGATACATCCATGAATGGTTTGAAGCCATTTTTTTTCCTGCCCCCAACGAATATTAACATACAAATAACATTAAAATTCAAACTCACACATCCTTCGACGCAACCGAAATGAATAGGAAGGATATATTATTTAGATTATCACTTTTTACCCATCTGTGAATATTTGATCGCACTCAGATGGTCATTTACTATGTGTTTGTATAATTTACTGAAAATTTCGACAGTATCTCCCCACATCTCTCCGATGTACCAAAAATATTTATTGATTAAGATATTTTCTTATACACTTACTAATAAGTGGTTAAGAAAATATTCTAAATCAATAAAGGTATATCAGAGAGGAGTGAGTAGACGCACCTAAAATTTTCAACAAATAATACAAACACATAGTAAATGACCACCTAACTGCGATCAAACATTCACAAACTGTCCAAAACGGGACAATTCAAGACTTTGAGTTAGATATACACGTTCTCATCATTGAAAATAAGACTCGTGCACCTCAATCCCAAAGTCTTGAACGGGAAGGTTCATTGACACGGGCTTAACACGCTCTCGTGAGGTGTGTGCAGTGATAAATTGCTATACCTGCATAGATCAAATTTAAAAAACACATAAATATGAAAGAAAAATGAAAACAAAATCATAGATATAAACAAGTGCAATAATAAACCAAATTCACACATACATGTAAATAAATTACATTATAGTAAGAAGTGCAATACTAACCACTAAATTGAAAGTAAACGAAAATCCCATTAAACCCCTGTTAAACCCCCTATTAAATCTTTTAATAGCCCCATAAAAACCGCCCAAAGCAAAGCTTGTCCGGCCCCAATTCTCCTTGAACCCCCGTTCAGCCCCTTCACTACCCTAAGTCCTTTAAATCTGAAGTACCCAAAATTTTCAAATACCCCATATTCTTTAAATCTAAAATGCCAAAAACCAAATCCCCAAACTAGACTTGTCTATTTTCTAATTTCTTCCTTTCTTTTCTTTTTGTGTCAGAAGGCAGAAAATTTTTCAAGTAAACAATGGGGCACTTCGAGCTAAAGGCGATATGAAAATAACATTCTTAATACTTGAAACTTTTTTATACAACACTGAAAGTACCCATAATTATTTTCACCTTATTTATGATTGTTCTAAACTAATTCCCTAGCTACGTATGTGTAATATGACATTAGAGATATCACAATAAAGTAGAAATAAATAGACATTTATATTTGTTTAAAATCCAAATGTGAAGGTCACTTATTGATCCAATGAAAATTTCAAAGGTAAAATATTATGTATTCAGTATATTTATTTATATTACGGTATGTTCACTTTTTGATGAGGAGGAGAGGACGAACTAGAATTTAGGATGCCATGGCAAGTCATATCATCTTTTACATAGCTTATGTTTAAGAATGCTATAGCTATGGCATGTGGGTTTAGTTTTCTTTCCTCACTTGTGAAAGAAATGAGTATATAGTTATTTAGAGTTTATTCTTTAGGAGCCCTAATTGATAAATTTTTTTAATTCACTTGTGCGGTGGCGTGAGGGAGGATGGCAGGGACGAGGGCTAATTATAATGAGAAACAAATTAGATCATAGGACCTCGTTTCAACCTTCGAAATAGGAAATTACAAGCTAGGATTAGAGTTTACAGTTGTGTTGTGCACTACAAGAAAAAGCTATGATTAGGGCCAATACTCCAAGAATAGACTTAAACAAGCTAGATTCAAACACACACAAGCTTCACTCGCCTCATTGCCACTCCTCCCTGATACTCAAT
Organism: Colocasia esculenta; assembly: GCA_014218235.1. Classification (NCBI taxonomy): domain Eukaryota; kingdom Viridiplantae; phylum Streptophyta; class Magnoliopsida; order Alismatales; family Araceae; genus Colocasia; species Colocasia esculenta. Next base: position 7,645,180 of record CM024766.1, on the reverse strand, counting down.
TAAGGGAGGGGTTATTTAGATAACATGTTTTCGATCACGTGCTGATCTCTATGACATTAATTTGTGGGATTGGCATCTCAATTCATCGTCGAGATTTTCAGTGCGAGTGAATTTATCTTTGGATTCGGATTTCCAATTCGTCTTGCAGTGTTGGATTTGAACCATTTCTAGTTCGTCTAAAGAAATTATTGAGCCGAGGTTGGATGGACTTAGGCAGACCACTAGAGCTCATCACATATCAATTGATCTTTAGTTCCCTCTTTGATCAGAGAAAAAATATGGATTACCTATGAATAAGAGGTCTAATGTACAAAAGATCGACTTCCTGTCGTGATTTAATTAACAAGAGAAAATCTTTCTTATTCCTAGCCATTAATGTACAATACTCGAAGTTGCATAAATATATCATGAATTTGAATGACGTCCAATGAGGTGTGCTATCTTCATACTTGAAGAAAAAAAGGTTTACTTACTCATAGTTGATGATAACTGGTGACTTTCTTCTCCTATACGTTTAAAAGTAGATAGGATTCTCTCTATGATTGGTGGGTATTCACCTTAATTGGGATGTCATGCACCCCCTTTTAGAGCAATGTTTTTTAATATTCAGTGGGGCTTGATTCAATTATTTTTATGAAATATAATAATAATACGAATTGCCTTAGAGATGCCCTCTTTGCATAAATGATGTGATGGCCATCATCACCGCATCTTTCTTACTAAATTGAATCCTCTTACTTTAGATTTTGGTGAGTGTTCTAGTCGGTTTATTTTAGATAATATAGGGTCAGAAATTTGTTCCTAAGTTATTAAAAATATACATGGAAGATAATTGCTACTCTTTGTGTCTAATATTTCAGCCATCTTTTTAATATCATGTGATATTACAAATTATGGGTGAAACTATAAATACAATATCTTGTGATGGTGCAAAAAAATTGCCATATTATATCACCTTAGCACAGATGTCCATCTTTCTCCCTAACTCAGTTTGGTCTGCTGAATCTGTGTGGATCCCCATTTAACCCTAGTTCCGGCATGTGGACAACGCAAAACATGATTCAAATAACAAAAGTTTCTGTCCTTTGGATTGCAAGTTTTTCACTTAAATCTTGAATCTTATGAAATAATTTATTTTCCCAAGTTTTAGATTGTAATCAGAGAAAACAAAGCATGATTAATTAGATAACATATAACTCTGGGAGAAAACCGCAGGCAAGGTAAGCTGCTCCACAAGTCCCTTAATTGAACCACAAAATAAAAAAGTAAAAGATAAAGGAAATAGAAAGATATGGACTACAAACATAGACGGACTCAGGAATTTTTCCACTAGGGTCACTTCCTTTAGAAAAATTTTCAACCAAACTAATTTAGTGAAAAATTTTAAACTCATCAATAGAGTTTTAAAAATTCAGTGGGGTCACATGACCTCTCTGATTTGTCTCTAGATCCGTCTATGACTACAAGAATTCTGAGATCTCAGGAGGTTGGGTTATTAATCACAGGATATAAATAGATGGGTGGTGGACTACCCCCTCGCCCATCCCCGCCTCTGTTGGCACTCCTCCACAACAGAAGAAGGACCGACCGGGTCACCAGAAGCAAGGGAAGAGGCAGCCAAGTGTGAGAGGAGAAGGGAGCGCAAGCGAGAATGTCGAAGCAAGGGTAGGGAGGGGAGGAGTTCTTCTTGGGGGCCAGCGACCATGGCACCACCAGCACGCGCTTCAACATTTACGACCGCAACTCCAAGCTACAAATGAAGATGTGTGCAGAAACTTACTGTTTCCCTCACGAACAACGACGGCAACGCAGACGACGGCGGCGGTGATGCGGACGGCAGCGCCGGCGGCGGCGACGCGGACGACTGCGTCGGCGGCAATGCTGCGTCTCGACGGGGCGATCCGTCGGAGTTGTCGACGGAGTGAGAGAGAAGAGACACAGTGAGAGAGGAGAAAAGAGAAGGGGGGAAGAGGCGCCGATGGCAGGGGGGATAAAAGGAATTTAGCGACCGAAATATATCGGTCGCTATTCGATTCCTAAACGTGCCTAAAAATTGTGACCGAATGACTTTCGGTCACAATTCAGTCTCAGATCTGAGACTGAATTTGTGACCGAAATATTCAGTCACAAAATTTCACTCCAAACCCACCAAGAGAGAGTATTAGTGACCTAATTTTTTTCAGTCACTATTCGGTCTCAAATCTGAGACCGAATAGTGAGTAAATTTTTTCGATCACTAAATCTAAAAGTTAGTGACCGATATTGTTTAGTCACTATTCGGTCTCAGATCTGAGACCAAATAGTGACTGAATAATTCAGTCTCAGATTCGGTCTCTATTTCCGTAATTTCTTGTAGTGGTCCAACTGCGGCGGCGAGAGCTCCGACGGCAGTGGAGAGACCTTCGACGGTGGCGGCGAGACCTCCGACGGCGACGTGGACGGAGTGAGAGAGCTCCGGCGGTGAGAGAGCGATGATGAAGGCCGACCGCGGCGGCGACATGGATGCAGACGGAGGTCTCGACGGAGTGATAGAAGAGATAGTGAGAGAGGAGAAAAGAGAAGGGGGAAGAAGAAAAAGGGTGAGAATATCGATCAAAAATTTTGGTCGCTATTTAGTCCCAAATTCTGAAGATTTAGAGACCGACTTGTGACCGGAAAAAATTTTGATCACTAATACCGTGTTTAGTCTACGACCGAATAAATTCGGTCACAATTCGTTCTAAAAAATAGAGACTGAATTGTGATTGAATATCGTCAGTCACAGTATTTCATGCCAGGCACGCCAAACACATGGCATTAGTGGCCGAATTCTTATTGGTCATAGTTCAGTCTCTGTTTCTGAGACCGAATATTTCAGTCACTATTCAGTCTCTGATCTGAGACCGAATAGTGACCGGCAATTATTCGGTCACTAACAGAAAAAATTAGTGACTGAATACTTTCAGTCACTATTCGGTCTCAGATCAGAGACCGAATAGTGACCGAAATATTCGGTCTCAAATTCAGTCACTATATGCATTTTTTTCTTGTAGTGCGAGCAAGCCACTACAAGGGAAAGCAGATTTACCGACGAAACTTTCCGACGGAAAATTTTCGTTAGTAAATCCGTCGGACATTCCGATGGATATATTTTCGTCGAAAATATTAGTCAGAATTTCTGACGGAACATATTCTGTCAAAAATTTGGTTGGTATTTTCGACAAAAAAATATCCGTCGAACACGACCGGGTGGGTGAGAGTGAAGTGTGGGAACTGACGAAATCCTAATCGAATTTCCGGTTTGGGTTCGATACTCAAACCACTAATCTTAAAAGAACCAAAATGAAAAGGATCAGAACACGCAACCTGGAGGTCCAAAATTTGAAATAGGGATCCGATCGACATGCTATTCACTCCGATATGACCGGGTGGGTGACAATGACATGTGGGAACTGACGGAATTCTAATCGGATTCCCGGTTTGGGTTCGGTGCTCAAACCACTAATCTTAAAAAACCATAAATGAAAGGAATCAGAACACACAATCCGGGGGTCGAAAATCTAAAATAGGGATCCGATAGGCATGTCATTCGCTCCGATACGACTGGGTGGGTGAGAGTGACGTATGGGAACTGATGGAATTCTAATCGGATTTTCGGTTTAGGTTCGGCGCTCAAACCACTAATCATAAAAACCTAAATGAGAAGGATCAGAACACGCAACCCGGGGGTCCAAAATCTGAAATAGGGATCCGATCGACGTGCCGTTCGCTCCAACACGATCGGGTTGGTGAGAGTGACATGTTAGAATTGACGGAATTCTAATCGTATTCTCGGTTTGGGTTTGGCGCTTAAACCACTAGTCATAAAAAAATCTAAGTGTAATGGATTAGAAATATTTTCTTATTAAATTTAGTGAATATTTATATATTTTGAATTTAAATTTTTTAAAAAAATAATGTGTATATTATTTTTTATTTATGTTCCTAATGTTTGTTTTTATAATATAGGATCCTCCAGCACCTGATGATCATGAGACGGGGAGAGCAAACAATCTAGCAGATCTTTCTTGATTTTTATTTGTTATTATTGTGAATGTTTCGTATTTTTTATGATTGATGATTTTATGTTAATTGTTATTTATTGTGGATGTTCTTTGAATATTATTTTTAGCAGATTATTCAATTTATCATTGTTATTTAATTATTTTTAAAAATATATTAAAAAGATTATTTTCAACGGATTTTCCGACGGCTAATTTTCGTCGAAAAAAATGTCGACAAACAAGATTGGCGATGGAAAGTATCCGTCAGCAGAACCGTCAGACTTTCTGACGGTTTATCGACGGATATTTTCCGTCAAAAGCTACCTACTTCCGACGCTCTTGTCTGTCGACGAACATGTCGAAAGTTTCGACGAACTTTCAGACCGATTTATCCGTTGGAATTTACTGACAGATTTATTTCGTTAGTGAATTGGTTGGAAGCTGTATTTTCTGACGGATTTTTCGGACGAATATTTTTGTCAGAAATACTGACGGATTTTCTTGCCGTCGATAATTTCTGATAGATTGTTTCCGACATTTTAGTCGCCGAAAAGTGGTCAGAAGGTTTATTTTTTGACAGATTTTCGACAAATTTTCGACGGAAGCTTGCCGTCAAAAATACTATTTTTTCTTGTCGTGAGCAGCAATGGAGCAAAGGTGGGTTTTCTCATCTACGTGCCTCCACTGCCCCCTCTCCCCCTTTGGGTCCCCCCTCCCATCTCCGATGCACCCCCTCCCCCCTCCGTTGCCCCCACTTCTCATCAGATCGTACCGACCGTGTTAGAACTCGTGATGGCCCAAACTCTACTTTTTCATCTTTAGCGACACGGCCAACTCTACTTTTTCACAAGTTCCACCTTACTAGCACATAATCTTACTAAATGTGCTTTTAAAAATGCTGACAATTGGGATCTAATGGCCCTACTTACTTTCAAACCGCATGCATGTCTCTTTCTCAACTTTAAATTGATAAGAATGAATCCCTTATTTGTCAGAAAAAAGTTCATTTGTTTATGACATGTATAGCTGTCACCCACGAGGAATCCCCCATCAATCACTAGTTCCAACTCCCATCTTGCCAGGCCCCTCCGCCGCATATCCAAAGCAACTTGTCCTGCTTCGAATCTAAGAAGATCTCCAAGGATGCTTCAATTATATGTTTGGTGATCTTTAATGATATCTCTTTTCCTAGGGACATCAAAGTCGATGCGATCACGTCTTTTACCATATATAGCACAGTCACATCTAAGTCAAGATGAATAAGACATGACAAAAATCTCTCTCTATCTCTTTTGATTTGCATGTAACTTGTTGAGGTCCAGGTAAGGATTACTTCGGAGAACTCGCCTGCAACTAAACCGCTAGGAGAGGTGCTGGGCGCCCGGACGCAAGATTTGTCCGTTGCGCTAGCGCGGGCGCCCGGACAAATTTTGGGCTTTAAGAATTTCCCAACCGCTAGACACCCTTTTGTTGCTTGTTGAGGTCCAGGTCAGGATTATCTCGGAGTACTCGACTGCAACTAAACCGCTGGATAAGGCTGTAAAGGGATCCGGATAATATTCGGATCCGATTCAAATTCGTATCTGATTATTTAGATATTATCTGATTAACAAATATCTGACGGAGTGAATTTCGGATATAGATATTATTCGAATAATAAACGGAGCGGATACAGAAACGGATGATCCGCTCCGTTTAAGATCCGCTCCGAAATAGAATTATTTTTTACCATTATATTTTAGATCTAATAATTCATATATAATATATATAATTTATAAATATATAATATATCTAATACTAATTTTTGTTTAGAAAATATTTTTCACATTTATATTTAAAAAACATAAATATTTTTAATTTTTTATAATTTTTAGACTACGTAATATTTTTTATTAAATTTATATTTTCAAAACGAATAATATCCGTATCCGTTCTGAGTCTGAAAATTATCCGATTAAATTATTCGCTCCGTATTCTAATTATATTCGGAGCGAATACGAATTATTCGATTAATTATTCGAATCGAAATCGAAAAACTCATATCCGCTCCGTTTACAGTCTTACCGTTGGACACCCTTTTGTTGCTTATTGAGGTCCTGGTAAGGATTGCTTCAGACTTCAGAGTACCCGCCTGCAACTAAACCGCTAGAAACCCTTTTATATGTGAAATTTTCAACTACAGGAACTATAGAGATGGTACGTATGCAAAAAGCAACAGACTTGGCTCTAAAATGGTGATACGAAGCTGCCAACGCCCACCCTCTCTCGGGTAATAAGACGACTCCTTCCTCAAGCCCCTCCTCCACCTCACGATGAATCTGAGGGCCAACAGCGTCTCCATCATGTCCATGACGAAGAGCTTACCCATCGGTTCTAGCCTCCCAGGCCACGTCCTTTCCACCTTGTCGGCAGCGTGGTTAATTTCGACCACGGCGCCGTGGAGGACCCCTCTCTCTCTCTCTCTCTCTCTCACGGAGCGACTGCCTGCGGAGTCAGTTTCTACTCCGACCACCGCGCTGTGGATGTCCAGATCCAATCTCTCTCTCTCACTCTCAGCGTGGATGATGGGCGCGGAGTGAGTGGCCAGCGCAGAGTCGGCTTCTTCTCCGACCACGGCGCCGTGCATGCCTCGTCTCCCGCTCTCTCTCTCTCGAACTGCTCCGGTGCTCCTGCTCCCGTCGCCGTGACTTCGATAAAAGAACTGTGTGCCTTACAAAGTCCATTACAGAGGTTTTCCTTAAATTATCTCGTTTAATTTAAGGGAATTTTTTAAAGAAAAAATTAATTATAAATCTCTATCGAGATTCGTATCTATTGATCTCTGTCAGAAATATCTATACAAAAAAGTTTAACAGTTTTTAGGAATGTTAATTTTTAGTTCTTATTTTATATATTGAGATCTGTGTTGTTAGTTAAAGATTAATATTTTCTGTCTTCTAACTGTAGATAACTGTTACTTTAAAATCTTTTAACTCTTACTTTTAACATCTTTTAAGGTACACTTTAAATCATATCAATTGTCACTTTAAATCTCATATATTTTAATCAATTTTCTTTTCTTCTTTAACATATATATATATATATATATATATATATATATTTTCTATTTTAACTAATTTTTTTGCCTACTGTAAAACACTGCGACTACTACTTTACCAAACAACAATTACGACTTTAATAGATTATAACTATTATTTTAACATAATACAATTACTACTACTTTAACAAATCAGATACTTTAACTGATTTTCTCTTCTTTTTTAATATGTTTTCTTTTCTTCAACATGTTTACTCTTCTACTTTAACTGGTTTCCTCTCTTACTTTAAAACCTTCAAACTTAGACATTAAGTCATACCAACAGTGACTTTAAGTCTCATATACTTCAACTCACCATCACACATATTTTAACGACTTTGAACTCTTATTTTAACATCTTATTCGAACACTTATTCTAACGTCTTCAAACTTAGATTTTAGTTTATATCAATAGTTACTTTAAGTCCCACACACTTTAACTCAGCTATCACACATATTTTAACAACACCAAACTCTTACTTTATCATCTTAAGACATAGACTTTAACAGTGACTTCAAGTTCCACACATTTTAACTAACCGTCACAAATATTTTAACGTCTTTGAACTTTTACTTTAACACATTCAAACTTAAATTTTAAGTCATGCCAATAGTTACACTTTAAATCATATCAATAGTTACTTTAAATCTCACATGCTTTAACTTATTGTCACACATACTTTAACAACTTCGAACTCTTACTTTAACGCCTTAATTAGAACTTAGATGTTAAGTCATGCAAATAGTTACACTTTAGATCATATCAATAGTTATTTTAAATCACACATATTTTAACTCACTATGACACATATTTTAATAACTTCAAACTCTTACTTTTAACGCTTTAGAACTTAGATTTTAAGTGTTGTTAAAGTATGAACATAGTAGTTATGCATATCTGATGACACACAAAAAAGATAAAATGAGAAAAAAAGAAGAAGATAGAAATTGTCTTTTGAGGGATTGATTGATAAAGTCCACCAAAATGAGGGATTATTTGGGGCACCTTTTTCTAACAATGATCAGAAAATAAGTTTTCCCTCTGACAAGGACCTATAATTAATTTACATTTTTAAGAATAATCTTTTTAAATAAATATTTATCAAATATATCTAATTCTAAAATAGTTATAAACATATGTATAATCCTAACATATTTGTAAAACTATGTTTGGATAACTTACACAAATATATTATAATTTACACAAATATGCTACAATTTACACAAATGTACCATAAATTATATAGATATGTTGCAACTTACACAAATTTATGTAACATACACAAATATGCTATAACTTAAATAAATTTACTGTAATTTACACAATACAAATTATAAGTACATAAACCCCTGTCAATTCTACCCGAAGTGATCTCTAAAACAAAAGAGAGTGCCTCAACAACACTAAGAAATCAGGCAAGAAAATACTATAAGAATGACTAGGTCTAATCTTAGTATGGCAGAGAGAGAGAGAGAGAGAGAGAGAGAGAGAGAGAGGATATAGACTGGATATATATCACTATGGTTTCTCTCTCTTTACAAGAAGTGGGCTTTCAAAGGTTTGCTCACGTCCACTTGAAGAAGCATGGAGATGAAGCTTGAAAGCTATGGAGTTGTGCTTCAAAAAAATTCGCTAAGTGTCTCTATCATTGTGCGTATGTGTTATCTATATGTATCTTCAGTTTGCTTCAGCCCTCCTTATATAGTGACATTTGAATTTCATCACAATAATGTCTTGGGTTTTTTAAGTAATGTGCTTCTTCTTTGTCTCAATATGTCTTGCAAGGCATTGCAGCATAGTGCATTAAATGTTTCTGCATGAAGACTTAGACACGAAAACATATTTCTTTCTAGGCAGATATCTTGGGTCATAAAGAGATGATATTTAAATATAGAAAAGATATCAAGGTTGCATACGAAAAGTTAGATATACTTTATGTAAAGGTATACGTAACTTTCTATGAAATTAAGTACACCTGCAGAGAGATACATAAGTAGACTACGTACGTATATAAAATTTCGAAGACACTTTTTTGCGTCGTCTACTATGAAAGAGTTACTTTTTAGTGTAGACTAATTTTATTGTATAGAGAAAATAAATATTCTAGACTTGACAATATAATAGGGATTTTGCAATGACAAATATTTATATAAAACATTTTAAATTCTCACACACAAGATACACATAACTTGCATTATATGTTTTAGATGTCAATACCATATATCAGAAAATATCGTGACCTATCAGGATTTATAATGATAGATAAGAAATACTTTTTCTTATGCAAAATTATCATGAAATAATTCTATTTCTAGGAAAATATTTAGGAAGTAACGAATATTAAAAAAATATTAATTTACTACTTAATATTTGACTGATAAGATTATACAAGTGAATGGATCAGCTTTGACTTGATGTTCGACTCGATAAGAAGGGCACAACATCTGTTCAAGTGGTCCTTCAGTTGCTATGAAACTCTACTCCAGTTGGAGTAAACATCGACTTCAATGGATCTATACTTCACTCGAAATGGAGCTTCAACGTATGGAGCAAGTCTTCTTCAATCAAAGTGAATATCAACTTATGAAGTAAGTCTTCTTTAGTCAAAGTGAATATCAACTCATGAAGTAAGTCTTCTTCAGTTGTAGAGGGACTTCGACTGTTGAAGAAATTTAGTCCCAGTCGAAGTACCTGAAGGAAGTTTACTTCAGTTGAAGTGAGACTTCGACTATTAAAAGTTTGTCTTCAGCCAGAATGAACTTCAACTTTTGAAGAGACTTCGACTACTGAAGAAAGTGTTCTTCAGTCGATGTATAATGTACACTTAGCCGATTTTTGTTCAGTTCACTCATACAACATTCATAGTCATAGACAAAGCAATATAAGCGACATATAAGATATCCTACTTGTTTGTTCTAAAAAATACTTTTGTCAACAATATATTAAACAATATTAATACCTTTTTGTCATTACCGTTAGTGCCTTTTGTCATTATAAAAACTAAGTTAATTAAGCATGAATTAAATACACATGGCATATCACATGCTTCAACACTCATGTCGAATCAGGGTTTGTGCACGAATTTGGCCCATTATTTTGTGTATTTTAGCTCAATTAGCCCAATTTAGTTATGGATAATTGAGCATTCTGAATTAAATAATATTATCTTCTTTTGTTATTATATATGTTTTCTTTTTGGCCCATTAACACTTTTATGGATTATTATTTAATTCCACTATCATCTTTTATTTATTTGTTAACCATTCATTCCTTTAAAGTTTTTATTTATTCCTTTTCAATTAATTTGAGTTTCTACATTCTACCCTACTTAAAAAGAATTTGGTCCTCAAATTCATATAATGATTACTATAGGGAGGGTTCTCTCATACAAGAAAATAGTTCGGGATGATTTCTCTTCATAAGTCAAGTTTGTGTAGCATCAAGTCTTCACGGCATATCACATGGGTAAGGTCATACATATACTTTCTCATCATAGACACATGGAAGACATTATGCACGCCCGACAAGTGTGGAGGTAACGCCAATCTATACGTCACTTCACCAACCCTCTCAAGTATCTCAAAAGTGATGATAAATATGTGACTTAGTTTTTTCTTGACTCTAAATCGTTTAATTCCATGAGTAGGAGATATTTTTAAGAGTATATGGTATTCCACTTAAAATTCTAAGTTTCACCTCCTTTTGTTTGCATAACTCTTCTGTTTGAATTGAGCAGTTCTTTAGTAATTCCCAATGATCTGGATACATTTTATTGTATTCTAGACCAAGTCTGAACCTAGCAATTATCTTTCGCCTAATTCCTCCTAGCATACAAGTGACTTATAGCTTCTACCATGCAAAGCTTTAAATGGAGCCATCTATATACTCGTCTGATAGTCGTTGCCATAAGAAAACTCCATGAGTGGCAAGTGCTCATTCCAGTAGCCTTCAAAATCAATCACACAAGCTCTTCACATAGGTTTTATAATCTGGTTAGCCCTCTCGCCTGTCCATTTATCTGTAGATGAAATGAGGTGCTGAAATTCAACTTGGTTCCTAGTACATATACCAAACCTTTTCAGAAGTAAGAGGTGAAAGTAGCATCCTGATCCACGACTATAGATGAGGGAATTCCATGCAGTCTTACTACTTTTTTGACATATAATGCAGCCAGCATGTCCACGGTCCACTTGCTCTTGATGGGATAGAAGTGTGTGGAGTTTGTTAGTCATGATATTACCCATATAGCATTGATTCCACCTAGGATCTTAGCATGATGAAGTCCATGCCAATGCTTTCCCATTTCCATTCAGGCATCTCCAGGGGATTCAATATACCAATAGGCTTTAGATGTTCTACCTTCACTTGTTGACAAGTTAGACAGTGAGCTACGAATTCGGTTGCCTCCCTTTTCAAGTTTAGCCACTAGTATGTCCTCTTCATATCTTCGTACATCCTAGTAGTGTCTGGATGGATGGTGTACCTAATCTTGTGTGCTTCTTTCATTAGTTTCTGCTTAAGCTCATCATGATCAAATATACACGTTCATCTCTTGCAGGGGCTATTAAGTAAGCCAAGTTTTGTTAGGAATGGTTTGGAGTAATCAGACATCAGGGCCGGAGATATGTGCCAAGGGATGAACGTTGTGTATCCCCAATTGGTTAGTAAGAAATCTTGAATTTCAAGGATGAAATTAATTTTAAGGGGAGTCGAATTGTAATAGCCCATTCCAACTTCGAACCCTTAGTTGCCCCTTAGCACTCTTTCAATTATTTTAACCTCTGTTTGCCTCAGATTAACCATTATCCTATGATTTAAATGGGAATGAGAGAACTATTATTATCAAGTACTTTGTTAATTACCCTATCTAGGTCTTAGTTTGAGTTCCCCGTTGGGAATTTGTGTTTTCGGTTGAAGTGGAACTTCGTATATCATGAAGTGAAGCTTCGACTGGTCAGTTTATATCGTTGTCGGTTGAAGTGCAGCTTTGTATATGACGAAGTGTAGCTTTGGCTAATTCTATTTATATCGTTATCGATCGAAGTGCAGTTTTGTATATGACGAAGTGTAACTTCGATTGATTTTGTTTATATCGTTGTCAGTCGAAGCGCAACTTCATATATGACAAAGTGTAGCTTCGACCGATTCTGTTTATATCATTGTCGATCGAAGTGGATCTTCATATATGACGAAGTGGAACTTCATATATGACGAATTGAAGCTTCGTATATGACGAAGTGTAGCTTCGACTATTTCTGTTTATATTGTTGTCGGTCGAAGTGGGAACTTCATATATCAATGTTCCTTAGTCAGTAATCGATGTTTAATTGGCAATCGATGTTTAGTTGGTAATCGATGTTTTAGTTAGCAAAATAGCAACCGATGTTTCAGTCAGTAATCGATGCTTTGGTCAACAGTTGATGTTCCTTCTGTCCTCTTAACAAACCAGAATTGAGTATAATCTTGTAGTGCTTGGGCTTTTGTCAGATTGATGGAATAGTCATCATCTTCTGGCTCCTTTGGCCTGCCAACTTTCTAGCATGGATTCTTATGCTTGTCTGTATACTTCATACTTTTCTGCAAATCGCATTGCTGGTAATGTAAAGAACCTTCCACTAATACTTCCATCAGTCTCATCCACTGGATTTTTATCTTCCTTTGGTCTGCATGTTGGCCAGGTGTCTGGACCCTCTTGTTAGTATCGCCCCACCTTAAAATTAAACCCTTATATAGCCTTGGTGGCCAATCCCAATGTACCTTTTCTATCTTCTGTTGCTGGGAAAATGAAGGCTTGAGCTTGGAGATGTAGCAGCTTCCTGACGGATTTGGCCTCCTAGTTCTCTGTGGACCTTCTGCTGCTTTCCCCACACTAAAGTTGGCATAACCAATCCCTCCTTTGACCCCTTTGGAAGTCTCTCTTCATGTGTTTATGAACCTATATGTTCGATCCTTTGTGAAACTTTTGAGAGTCATCCTTCAACTTCTCAGTACTGTGTCGTTTATGAGCCTGCATGTTTGATCCAGAAATTTGATTCGAACCCTTTTTTGGTTACCTTTGAAAATCCTATGTTTGATTGTCTTGGCAAGGTACTTTGATCCTTCTCTCTAGGGTGGTTAGGACTCCTCATGGTTGGCGTCATGCATGAGGGGTCAGCCGTGACGACGATTTCATCCCACAAGTTAAACATGGGTGGTTAGGCTCACTAAGTTGGACAAATTTGAGTATGTATGTGTATGTAGCATCCTATTTCGGAGGGTGGTTAGCTATATGTTATGCATCCCCTGAGAGCTTTTCTGATGCCATTTGTAAGATTTTGAATCCCTGCCAAGCAATCATGTCTTTGAAATATGATTCATGCATATCTGTGAACATGTAACCTGTTAAGTCTTCCTTGTGATGTATACTTTATATAACTTTTGTACTGCTATAACCTCATAACTGTGTTTTATTCCATACTCCTATGCTTTTCATTTTACTGGTTTGTCTACTTGGTTCCTTTGGAACTTATGCCTTCGTTGAAACCATATAACACCCTGTATAAGAAATATGTTAAGTAGACTAAATCAACAGACTATGAACAACTCGAACTAATCATTTTCGGAGCTCGAGTAGAAAAAGAACTCTGAAGTTAAGCGTGCTCAATTGGGGGAAGTCTTAGGATGGGTGACCTTTCTGAAAAGTCTTCCAACTAGCACGAATGTTAGGCTAGTTTTCTTGTTCGGTCGTCACAATCCTGGTCTAGCATTGATCTAAATTAGTTCTACATCTAGTCCTTAAAATCACTTGTTCTAGGATTTTCCACTAACACCTAATAATTGTAGGTCTTCTTCTATTACAAGTTAGAAGGCGGCTCACTTCTTTTATAAGTAAGAAGCAAACTCACGGGACACACACCCCAACAGGTCTTCTTCCTTTTCTAAGTAAGAAGGCAACTCCTTTCTTTTATGAGAGAGAAGCATACTCACTAGTACATACCTCAATCTAATCATCTTATTACGAGCTAGATCAAGGTTCACTGGTATAGACCCCAGTCCGATCTCCCTTATAGGGTTTTTTCCGATCTATAATGCCTCTATCACAGGCAAATGAAAGACTATAGTGACAACTCTAAATGCTCTAACATACGTATAAAAGGAATAAAATTGAATAAGTTGTTGATTGTGTGCTGCTTCAGTTGGTTGATAATGAGTTTGACTGCTGCAAACTTGAACTCCTCCTTTACTGCTTTTGGAGATGCTGAGGGAGAGGAGGTGGATGCTAAGAACTTTGAATGCAGTTGGTGTAGATGATTAAGATTGCTCGACACTGCTCATATCTCTTTAATCTCTCTTTTCTATTTTCCTTTTTGTCAAAAAGAATGTCTGATTAGCTCACTTTTCTATTCTCATCTTGAATTCCTTCACGAGGACATTCTTTAGGAATATTTTTCATCAAGGTTATGTTTCTTGTGAAGCTTCACTGGTTTATATACTTGTTTTCATAATGGCTTGAATAATCTAGCCGTTGTGACTTTCATTGCCATCCGTGAGAGATGATCTTAAGCTCTTTACATTGTTCAACTTGCCAATCGTTAGATAGAGTTTGATATTGTAGACACGCCATTTTGACAACATATCGAGTACATTTCATGTTATACCGCAACTTCTACGAGCTGTCAGATCCGCGACCAACTGAACGGTTGCGATTTATCCTGAAGCGGGATGACTAAACTCGTCGTGTTTCTGTCTGTTCACATAGAGCAAATGTTTCTATCATCCCTTGCATTCTTCTGCATTACAGGACATACTTCGGTTGAGGGCCTTCCCTCCTTACACTAGAATTCAACCACCTTTCTCGGTGAGGGCTATCTCTCCATTGGGCATTCTGTCTCATTGGACTAGAGAATCCTCATCACTTCCTTACAAATCTCAGTAGACTCCTTGCTCTGATACCAACTGTAATGACCTGATCTCCCGGACCCTCGCCAGGGGTCCCGAGGGTCGCGCCGCCACCCACGGATCCGAAGATCCGGAAGGGTTAGAAGAAATAGTCTAGTGAGATATGTAGTGAATTTAAATAACTATAACAATATGTACAATATATAGAAGGTTTGTACAACGGGTCCCAAGTAAAAGCACAGGTACAAGAAGAAATGTGCAGTCCTTAAGGGGCATACCCCGAGGACTTGCAAAACACAACTCTCAGCTCACTCGGCTACAAGAGCTCACAATGCTCGCTCTCACTGCTGCTGACAACAACACGGCGCCACAGCCGCCTCTGCAACATGTCCAACACCGAGCTCCCGCGACAAGTAGCCCCTAGCTGAAGGAAGTAGGGGGGGTGAGCCTCGCGAACAAGGCCCAGTAGGGATTACCAGTCCCTCACCGGCCAGAGCAGCAGGAACTCCGAAAATAGGAAACTACCCTAGAATGTTGTAAAGCGAGTAACACCTACAGCAGGGTACTACTAAGCAGCGAAAGAGAACAGTGCAACGCCACGACCACCAACCGAGGTCGGGCCACACACACGACTCCCGCAGAAATCAACGGAGTCGGGCACAGAGCGGAAGCAACCCTCGGCACACCTGCCGAGACCACGGAACAACCAAGTGAGAACGACGTCTCACCGCAAGCACGGCCACCTCAGACCTCCGCAGGGTCGAGGGCCCACAAGCAGAACCACCCCGGACCCCGGATACATCGCAAGGTCGGAAAGCCATACACACCGGTGCCTCTACGGACTGGCACCCGAGAACGGAACTACGGTACCGATAGGAAATCGAGCGGGAATCACCAGAAGCACGGGTCTGCCACGGCCAGACCAACGACGCCCACGGAAAACTAGGCACGACCAGGCTATAACCGCCGTGCAAGCTAGGGCAACGGATAACACTTAGAAACGTCGTGAGGGAACACCGTCACAACAACAGCAACCAAGCCACCGCCACTGGCAGCTAAGAAGGGGACGCGCCGTCTGCACCCTCTTCGCTCGCCAGCCGGCTCTCGCCTCTAACCTCCCCGGAAGAGTGAGACAGAACCGCCAAGAACACACAACACACGCAACACCGCAGCCTGGCCAAGCTGCGGCCCCACGCCTGACCTCCCTACGCGGCTCCGGAACCAACGTAGAGCGAGGCAGTGAGACAAAGGACTGTCTGGTCTGCGCCAGGAAAGCACTCCGAACCCCACGGCATCCCAGACCCAGACAAGAGAGCTCTACAAATGACTCGGCACCACTGTCCAACCTCGTTTTCCCCTCAGCTCCAGAGTTCGCTCTGTCAGCTGCCAACTCGAGCACACTCGTAGCCCCGAACACTCCCTCTAAGGCTCACGAGGACGGGGGTCCCAGGAAACGAAGACAACCTCTGAACGGGACAAGCCCTCAAGTGCCAAGCACTGGGAGAAAGGCGGGGCAAGCACAACAAGAACCACGCCACATTGCTGGCTTGTAACACACGACAAGCCCAGCAAGCACGAGGCACGCACAGACTCTCAAGAGGGTCATCGGCCAACCAAACACCCACGAACGTCTAGAACCTCGGAACACTACCGGACAGCACGAAAACCCGTCGCTCTGCTAATAATCAATTGACCGCCAGTCAATCGATTATTAGACAGACACGACCCTCCTGGCACCATTGCCAGGACACGGCCACAAAAGTGTCACCTTCGGTCACTGAACGCAGAGAGGCAACCAACCGCGTTCCTTACCGGAAGGTCCTAAGGGCAAAGCCTGCCCTGGGGCACACGCCGACACACAAACCGGCCACGGAAACCACTCGAGGCAGCACAGGCACTGTCGCGCCCCCACAGGTCGTCGCGACAATAGCCTTGATGCGACGGGGCAGCACGTCGCGACATCCTCCCTGTCGCGATGGGAAACTAGGTCGCGACAGCGACCCTTATCACGACCTCCAACCGCGCCGCGATAAGGTCGCGCCCGACCAAGGCGACGCCTCTACTGATGTCGCGACGCGCACCGCGGCCGCGACATCAGTCGGGAGGCAGACCACGGGATGCTCCATCCCGGGCCGCCCAGAACCATACAAACATGCACACATGGGGAGGGGAGCATGGGGAAAGCTGTAAAGCTAACTACAAAACCCCGTGGACTCCCGATCCACCGGGATTGGGAAGGACATAAGAAATCCCTACATTTCATGAAGAATGAACCCCAATGGGGACCTTCACGTCGGTTGGCCACCTCCTCCTCGCTCCACGCAAGGTCCATGATGCCACGGCACCACGCACGACCCTCCTCCTCACCTGAAACACTCAAAGGGGAGAGGGGGGAGGCGGAGCACCGCCGGAGGGAGAGGGAGAAGGGAAGAAGAAGAGAGAGAGGGGGAAGGGGTAGCCGGCCAGCGCCTTAAACCCCCGGCACCCAGAACGCGACGGACCGCCCCGTCGCGTTAACAACCTTAACGCAACGGGTCCACGGACCGCGACAAGAACGCGCCCCCCACGGGTGCCGCGACAACACGACAGGCCGTACTGACATGCCTGCCACCCTGACAGGCGTCAGACGATCGAAGCGACATAAAGTAGTCGCGACCCGTTGACCGGGCGCGACACGAAGACGCGACGGAGAGCCAGGACGCGACCAGAACGCGACCCACAAGCTCGCCGCGACACGGATGATTATCGCGTCGGGCACCCCCGACGCGACACCGATGCGTCACCCAGCCTGGACGTGTCAGTGGCCAGTCATCCCAGACGCCGGACGGAAAGCCGGGAAGACGAGTCTTACAGATCTGCTACCTATCACAGTCCATTTTCCATTATCTCCATAAGTGATTGTGCCTTCTTCAGCTTCAAGATGGGAAAATAGCTTTCTGTTCCCTGTCATGTGCCTTGAGCATCCGCTGTCCAAGTACCATTTAGATGCTCGAAGGTTTCCCTTTTCATCGATGTTAGCCATGAAGGCAAGGTTGGCCTTTTCTTCTTCTTCTCCACTGGAACTCTACTCACTGTCAGAGTCGCTGCTATTGTCCCATGCTGCTGCCATGGCTTTCTTCTTATATCTTCTAAATTTCTTGGAACTATCCTTCTTTCTAAACTCGGTTTTCTTCAGTTTCGGACATTCAGCTTTGATATGTCCGGGCTTCTTGCACTCGTAGCAGATTGGCTCAGCTTTCTTTGAGTCCTTTCCTTCTGGCTTCTTATACTCTTTGTTTCTCTTGAAGTATCTCCTCCCAGACTGGTACTTCTTTTTAGCTAATATTCTTTGCAATCTTCTGGAGAGGAGAGCTTCTTCATTTTCACTACTTCTCAAGCTTTCATTACTATCTGAGACTTCTTCTGATGCATCTTCTTCAGCCTTGAGAGCATTGGACTGTTTTCTTCTGCTTGACGACTCTCCCAATCTCTCCATGCTGATCTCATGGGTCATTAGGGACCCAATGAGTTTCTCCAATGACATTCTCTTCAAGTCATTGGCCTCTTCTATCGATGTCACTTTGGGAGTCCATGAAGCTGGTAGGGACCTTAAGATTTTTCTGACCATGTCTCCCATTTCATACGTCTTTCCAAGACCAACTAACCCGTTTGTGATGTCTGTAAATTTGCTATACATCTGTGTGATGGTCTCTCCTGACTGCATCTAAAATCTCTCATATTGAGTCACCAGGATGTCTATTCTGGTTTCTTTTACTTTCTCAGTACCTTCGTATTGTTGGACCTTTTGGTACGGCAGCAAGCTAACCTAGAGGGGGGTGAATAGGTTTTTCTGAAATCTGAAATAGAAACTTAAACACATAAATTAACACTTGAAGGTTTGGTTAGTTTAGTGTGATAAAGAGTAGTAGTGCGGAAGCAAATAAACAATCAGACAAAAGACACAAGGAATTTATCCTGGTTCGGCCCTTCCCACATGGAAGTCCTACGTCCAGTCCCCAAGCAACCTCTTGGGATTTCACTAACCAAGGGTACAGTCCCCCTTAAGGACACTACAACACCCAGCACCCCAGCTGGTCTTCTTCTCTTTCCCGGGCAAGAAGGCAACCCACTTCTCTTACAAGTAAAGAAGCCAACCTCCTGGTACAAACCCCAGTGCGGTTCTGCTAGACACAAATCCCTAGCTAGGTTCTACACTGTATACAGTCCTACAGCTGGACAGAAGTCTTTCTTAGAAAAGAAAGAACAAAGCTGAGAGTTGGAACAAATGAAAACCAACTAAAAGAACTCTCAGCAAAAAGACTCTCTCCCCAGATTACAAAGATGCACACAGAGAGAGTGAAGAGAGGAGAAGGAGCTTGAAGCTTGAGGGCTTCAGATGCTTGAACACTTCTTCTTGGGCTCAGGCTCTTTCTCTCTTTTCCTTTGAGTGTATGTGGAGTTGAGGTTCTTCCCGGATGTACACTCTTGAAAAATCTTCAGGAAAGCTCACTGCTGTTCTTCAGCAATGCTTCATCTTTTATATGAGCAATTTAAATAAATTCGTTGAGGAGATCCGTTGGAGTTCTAGCCGTTGCTCATGTTCTCTTTCTTCTGATATTTTGTGGTCTACGAGGTCTGCAAGCATAGGAGAAAGTGTTTAGTTAAAAGAGTGTTTCTGTCAAAAAGGCTCATACCTCTATGTTTCCTGTTGCCACCCAGAAGTAGTAAGTAATCTCCTTTTTGTTTGCAGGAAAAGAAGAGATCTAGAAATATAAACAAAAAGATCTCCCGTCAGAAAGATAGAGGATTACACAAATCAAGAATATTTGACTTTTTCACTAGATGCCAAAAAATATTTTGGAATATAAAGAAAATCTATGTTTAAAAGATCAAACTCATGTTTCACGTATGAAATCCATGTACTTCCAAAGGAATCCATATTTTACAAAGGAATCCATGTTTTACAAAGGAATCCATGTTTCACTTACCAAATCCTTATGAGAGCGAATCCTTATAGCAGTGAATCCTTATGAGAGCGAATCCTTATAGCAGTGAATCCTTATGAGAGCGAATCCTTATAGCAGTGAATCGTTATGAGAGCGAATCGTTATGAGAGCGAATCGTTATGAGAGCAAATCGTTATGAGAGCGAATCGATGTGAGAGCGAATCGTTATGAGAGTGAATCGTTATGAGAGCGAATCGTTATGAGAGCGAATCCTTATGAGAGCAAATCCTTATGGCAGTGAATCGTTATGAGAGCGAATCGATGTGAGAGCGAATCGTTATGAGAGCGAATCGTTATGAGAGCAAATCGTTATGAGAGCGAATCCTTATGAGAGCGAATCCTTATGGCAGTGAATCCTTATGAGAGCAAATCCTTATGGCACTTTCTGAACTGAAATCGATGTATATTTAATGGACATCGATTTATCGTTTTAGTGCAAATCACATGGCAATAAAGTCATAAATTTATATTTATTAGAAAATCATGATATTTAATTTATTATTTAGAAAAATCATGGTATTGAATATATTTAATATTCAATTAATCACATAAATTTATATTTATTAAGAAAAACATGATATTAAATATTTTTAATAATAATTAATTAAACATAAATTTTGTTATCACCAAAATAAAAGGGTAAAATATATGAGTGGTTCAACACGTATGTGATCCTCAACTTTTCCCACATCTCCATAGCTGACTTGCAAGCAGATATACGGTAGAACTCTTTCTTACTAAGAGCAAAACACAATATGCTTTTGGCCTTGCAGTTGAGGAAAATTTTCTTCTTATCATCTTCAGTCCATTTGTCCTTCTCGTTAGTAACCAGAAGATCTCCTTCTTCTACGATGGACCAGATCTGATAGTCGAGCCCTTGTAGGAAGAACTCCATTCTAGTTTTCCAATAAGTATAGTCTTCACCATCGAACAATGGTGGCATGTTGACTGACTGACCTTTGAAGTGACCTTGGGCTGCCATTTGATCTTTTCTCTTCAGATCGTTGGATCTTATTAGTCGAAGAGACTTGCTCTGATACCACTTGTTGCCCAGCTAGCAAGCCCAGAGGGGGGGGTGAATGGGATTCTTTAAAATTCAATTGTCTAAACCTGTACACAAAAATGTTTAACACAACACACTATGATCAATTGTTAGCGTTATTAAAAGGACAAATAACAACCACAAATAGACAGGCACACAACACACAGGTTTTATCCTGGTTCAGACCTCCTCTCTGCAGGAGTCCTACGTCCAGTTCCTGAGCAACAACTCAGGATTCCACTACCCAAGGGTACAGTCCCTCTCAAGGACACTTACACATCCAGCCGTAGCTGGCCTTCTCTTCTCAACCCGAAGAGGTATAGTTCACCCTGAACCTCAAGTCTTCCTTCTACACGAAGGGAACACAACCACCTGTAAACTACAGGTCCTCTCTTCAACCTAGAAGAGGAACAACACAATAAAAATGTTGAAGAAGAGGACAAGCCCCTAGATCAAGCTAATAGAACAGTGCTTGATCTGAAGCAAGGACTGAGAGGAAGAGATCTACAATAATGAACTCTCTCAGTACACAAATGCTCTCTCTAAGATCTACTCTAGACACAGAGAGCTAAGAGCTTGAACAATGGAATGAGGCTTCGCTCTTTCTGATGCTCGCCAAATTCTCTGATGAAGGCTTGTAAAGAATTGAAATTCCTTAATCTACTCTGGAGTCATCAGTCTTCAATATATATCTTCTTTTTGAAAACTAGATGTTGAAGTATCTGTTGTCTCTAAGCTCTGGTATACGTTAGACTGTATGGTCTTGTAGAGCTTCTGGTCAACAGATCTTTACGTTCCATGCATGCAAAGAGAAGATCTTTCTCGATATCCTTTAGCTTCTTATTGTCCAACGTTGTAGTGTGCGATCCTGTCAGAGACCTGCACACAATAAATGCTAAACAGTAGACATCTATGCTATCTCTTGGCTTATCAGTCAACGTTAGAAGCTAAGCAATAGGACTACACACTAAAATGGAAATGTCATTCTATCTTAAGATACAGTGCTTTTCCATAGAAGCATTAGACTAGAAGACACCCAGATATTTCGTGCAGAGATTGCGTAAACACATTAAATGCATGGATATTGGTGCACAAAGACTTTGACTTTCAAAATATTTGAAGATATATCAAGTCGTTATGATACACGAAACCGATGTGAGTATGACTTACGAAATCGATGTGTGAATGAGTCGGTGTTTATGTGAATCGTTGCACATGTATAAGTAAATCGTTGTGAACATAAATCGTTATACAATCATAACCAAATCGTTGTAGAGATAAATCGTTATGAGAGTATAAGCAAATCGTTGTAAACAAGTCGTTATAACCAAATCGTTGTCTCACTTATCGAGTCGATGAGTGATCGAATCGTTACACAGACCAAGTCGTTGTTGTGACTTATCGAATCGTTACACCAAGCAAATCATTGTGTAACTTATCGAATCGTTATAATAACCAAGTCGTTGTTGTAACTTGTCGAATCGATATGAATACCAAATCGATGAGGAACTTATCGAATCGTTATGAAAGACAAATCGTTGTGAGACCAAGTCGTTGTTCTCACTTACCAAATCGATGTGAAACCGAATCGTTGTGAGAGCAAATCATTGTTCTCATTTATCAAATCATTGTGAGAGCAAATCGTTGTTCTCACTTATCAAATCGTTATGAGAAACTGAATCGTTGTGAGAGCAAATCGTTATTCTCACTTACCAAGTCGTTGTGAGAGCAAATCGTTGTTGTCACTTATCATGTCGTTATGAGAAACTGAATCGTTGTGAGAGCAAATCGATGCGATCACTTAGCGAATCGTTCTGAGATCAAAATCGATGTGATCACTTAGCGAATCATTCTGAGATCGAAATCGATGCGATCTCTTAGAGAATCGTTCTGAGATCGAAATCGATGTGATCACTTAGCGAATCATTCTGATATCGAAATCGATGCAATCACTTAGCGAATCGTTCTGAGATCGAAATCGATGTGATCTCTTAGCGAATCATTCTGATATCAAAATCGATGCGATGCTTATGAAATCGTTGTGAGTCCGAAATCGGTATGTCACTTACCAAATCCTTATGAATATGAAATCGATAGAGGTAAGGAAATTGTTATGATTTATTAAAATCGTTATACTTCTCAGGATGTCGGTGTACTTAGAAAAATTATATGCTTTGAACTTTAAATGATATGAGGTAAGAATACTTACAGGTTTTGCTTGACTTTCTTTGATTTATTTCCTGTGCTTAAACTTCATAGAAGACTTGTTAGATTAAACTATATTTGAGTTTTGTTAATCACAAAAATAGATATGTAATTTATCTAAATTATATGGGGATAAACTGATCATCAGTTGGTAAGCGCCTCCTTCTCTGCCCGAACAACGGCAATGTTGAGCTCGGAAGTCCGGAGCGCATCTTAGAGGTTCTTAACCTCCTTCTGCAGCTTGGCTTCTCCGCTCTGGTGCTGCGCCTGAAGCTCCTTACAATAGGCGAACTCGACATCCCACATTTGTTGGTGGTTTCGAGCCCGCAGAGCCAGCGTCTTCAGCACTCCTAGAGAGTGCGCAATGCCGTCTGCCAGCGCCTCAACGTCGACCGAACTGTCGTCGTCCGCGTGTTGCTCCTGGTATACCTCTTCTGAACGTTCGGGGGTGTCCTCTGGGTTCTGCCCCTAGCATCGCGCCAACACTTCGAGATGTGAAGCACTAAGGCAAGGGGGCAAACCCCTAGACGGGCCCTCTTGGAAACGTTCCAGGGCCGCCTCTAGAGTCGACGCCGAAGGCCACACCGAAGACCTCGCCCTTAGCGACCGCGACAAGGGTACCCGATCCTCCTTGGAACCAGCATGGTCCTCGAGGATGGCATCTACATGCCCAACAGTGCCAGCGGCAGCTGCAACCCCCTGGCCTTCTCCTGCAGTAGGTGACCCCCGGGGTCTTTCCTCCTCGGTCACGGCTGCCTACTCGGCCTCAGGCCGCGCCACCACTATTGACTGCATCCAGCCCTCTATGGCCGCGTTATCGGTGGGAGGGAGAAGGGGCACAGCACTGGATCCTCCCCTGCATGCGTTGCTTCCACAGCCACCTCGGAAGATGACCCTTGAGCAGTAGTGGCTCCGCCTTCCAGCGCCCCAGCTACAGCGCTGGATGCTTCCGCCACGTGGGTCGCCTCTTCGGCCGCCCCGGTGGATGATCCTTGTGCGGTGACGGCTCCGCCTCTCGCCACGATTGGCCCCGTTACCGCGACGCCTGATGTTCCGACCGCGCCTCCCTCTTCCTCTGTTCGGCCCCCGACGGGGCTCTGGGGTGCAGACACCCTCACTTGCTCCCCTGGGGAGCCTTCATCGGAGTGGTCACTCACCACAACCAACCCCAACTCCAAGAACATCATCTCGGTAGTCAGGGGGGCGGTCTAGGGCGCGACGCGCGGCCTCTTCTGCTCGGCCACCTTTACCAGCTTCCTTCTCTTCCGAACTTGGAGCTGGGGAGATTCCTCCTCCTCTTCCTCGTTGGCCTCTTCCTCGGCCACCTTCTTCACGGCCTTCTTCGCGGCCTTGGGTTTGGACTCCCCTCAGGGATTGACCTTTAACGGCCTCTTCTCAGTAGCTCGCCCTCCGGTAGAGCAACTCGTTGCAGGGATGGTCAGACGACCCTCGCCCGGGATCGCCACATATGTCGTAACGGTGATCTGCTCGGCATAAAGGGCCATCTCCTCCTCATCCCAGGCGGCAACGAGCTCTTCGGTGCCTACACAAAGAGAAAGAGTAAGGGGAACGGCTCCACAACAAATAAAAAAAATCTCTAAGCATAGGGATTCCACTTACTCCATGCTCGGCTGAGCCCATGCTTGACGAGCTGGGCCTCCATCAGATACACCTCCGCCTTGTCCACATAGATGTTGCTGAGGCGGTCGGAGATCTTCGCCGCGTCCCGGACCAACAGAGGAACCATGTCCTTGTTGCGCGGGTCCTTAATTCGGGTAGGGAACCCCCATTCCGGCGCTTCCTCGTTGTGGGCGATGAAGAGCACCCGATGCGTCCACCCCTTGTTGTTGGAATACTTAGGCGAGAAGTGGATGCGCATCCTGTTCACCCGATGCTTCGTGTAGTATATACCGATGCCGGTCTGCGGGGATGCCGCCAGGCTAAAATGCCCTCGGAAGAGATCCGTCGTCGGGTCGATCTCCCGCACCTTGCAGGAGATGCAGAAGACGCAGATGGTGCGCCTTGAGTTTGGCATCAACTGAATGGGGGTGATCCCCCACGCGTTCAGGATGTCCCTGGCGACCACCGGCAGCGGCAGCCGAAACCCTTCTTCTAGCAGGTCCCGGGACATGGCGATGCACCTAGGCTTCTGCAGCATATATGTATCCTCCTCCTAGGCGAGGACGATATCATACTCCTCCCCAATCCGGTACCGCTCGCGGAGGCCCTAGAAGTACCTATACCTTGTCCACTGCGGCGCCTCCGGCGTCGCCCCGCTCGCTCTGGCAGCAGCCATAGCTTTTCCCTTCTGTGACATCTCCGAGGGCAGCAGAGGAAGCGACGGAGGAGGAAGGCGACTGGGATCGCGAGGAAGAAGACGAAGGCGAGAAACGGAGGAGAAGAAGGCTTTTTTCAAAGGCGGAAGGTATGAGCCCCCGCATTCTTCCCCCCTCTTCCTTATAAGGAAGAGGCGTGGAATTCAAAGCGAAAAAGGGGCGGTTCCCCGCTCCCAATAGCCTATTCGAGAGTGCTGTGCAAAGTTCTCCACTCGACACATAACCTCTGCCATCATGAGGTTTTTCCGTCCCCGAGAAGAAATTTCAAATGATGTCGCCCTGGCACCGTTCGCACCTCCGAGGTCGAATCGCATTTAATGCGAGGGCGACGTTCGAGCAGACCTCCGCTCTCAAGTGTCGCGGTACCCCCGCCAGCCTGAGAGTGTGGGGGCAAGTGTGGAGGCTATTTCTAGCCTCCTGGGCCTGCGGGCCCATCGAGACCCGATACGGCCCGTTTGGACCCATCAAGGCACTAGGGCTCCGGCCTTTAAGCCACGTGTCCTCGGATTCAGCTCAAAGCTTCCGAACATGTTCTGACAGCTAAGGCGTTCAAGGGTCCCCAAGGGTGATCTCCGGACACCCCCCAGTCTGTTCGGTCTTGGCATTGCCAACCGAACAGACCTTGCTTGAAGCACGTTGTGACCCCACCAACGAAGGCTATGCTCCCAAGCATCAGCCACCGAACAGCTAGCCCATTGACCGAGTAGGTCCCTGCTCGGTACCTTCCGACCAGAAGGGCCAGGGCAGCCCTTCGCCTCCCAACGACAGTTACCGTAACGGTGCAGCACGCGCCCCATGATCCAGGGGGGCATTAACTATGAAGGTCCTCAACGGGCGCCTCAACGGATAACTCCCCGCTGAGGCCGCCAACCGACGCGCCCTTTCCGGTGTCATCAAAGGACAACACGTCCAACCTCTTCAGAACCTTCGCATATAAAAGGCACAAGTAACTCCCATGCAAAGGTACGCAACCCTGGTCATACACACACCTCCACGTGAGGCACACACCAGTGAACTCTTTTCCTCAAGTCTTTCCACAGTCCCGTCTGACATAGGCATCGGAAGGTTCCCTCCGGTTCTTCAACCGGGCCCCCCTGATCCTGTGCAAGTTTTTGTAGGCTACCGTCCACACCGACGATCGTCTTCTTTCTTCTCTCTTAGTGGAGACACATTTGACTCCGACCCAAACAAAAAAACACTACCACAAGTACTATTCAAAAACCCACGTAACCAAGGCGTATGGTAGCCTGTTTCCTCATGAGTTGGCACAATTAAATGATTTGAGATCTAATGCATCCCAATCAAGCAACATTTCCCATCATCACCGTTCCCCGATTTAAGAACACTCATTTCGGGATTTTATAAAGGAAATTCACTCAGTTGCACGGTAGGATATTGAGGGATTTATAAACCAAATGAGAAACGGTTTGAGACGTCTAGAAACTTAATTAGAGCTCCAGCCATGAGAATATAGACTTGCTGCAGGCTTCGCAATATGTGGTGGATCGATTACTTCTTCCATCTCTCTTAATTGGTCCAAATCATTCCTACCACCCGTCTCTTAATTCGACATGCATGTCCACGTACATTGATATATATATGTCTAAGTCATCTATATATCATAATAAATGGAGAAGCAATATCCACCCAATAGCGCTGCAAAATATTACTCTGGCTTGAAATGGTTCCGACATGATGACGCTGGTGCAGTGTGGAGGGGGGGCCAATATTAATTGAAGTAATCGGCAACAAGAGCAAAAGACCGGCAAATGATCATGTACTGCTCATTCTGTAACGCTTACGGGGACAGACCGGCAATGACAACAAGCGACGAGGGGGTTGGCAACTAATTGTCATTATGGCAGAAGAGAACGTCTCAGTGCATGCAGCTTTATACATGCATGGAGGCAAAACCATCGATACCACGGACTCTAGTAATTAACTATGTGCCGGTCGGAAGATATGTATATATATATATAAGTTTATTGTATTATTTAAAGTGTAATTTTACCATGTCAAATTATACTTCTGTTTTTTCATTAATCCATCTCATCATCCACTTTCAAATGAAATACATAATCTATGATGAGGTGGACAAATGAGAGAGTAGAATTATAATTTGACAAGATTAAACTGCACTTTTGACAGTACAGTAAATCTTTCTCAGATATATATATATATATAAAGACATATTCGAATACGGCAGCGCAGCTTGGGTCCCGCCATGACCGAATATTTCGCACGCCATAGACGCGTGAAATGACAGGTTGTAGTTTTTTTTAAACGCATAATGCTGAGTTTAGGGGTGTAAACAGAACCCAATATTTCGATCCGATTCCGATAAAAATTATCAATTTCGAAATCGGAATATGATACCGATAGCTTATCGGAATCGGTATCGTATATTCCGATAAGTTCTCGGAATCGGAATCGGAATTGGAATTGAAAAAATAATCGGAATCGATATCGGTATCGGTTATTCCGATAAATTATCATAAACTCAAGGTAAAATTATGGTAAACACCTTACCTTATCGGAATTTCGGTTCCAGTAATATTATCGGAATCGGAACTAACCATTCTTATCGGAATCGGAATTAGAATCTGTGTTTCCGGTTCCAAACCCGACCCGTTTACAGCCCTAACTGAGTTATAGTATGGTGGAGCCGCACCGTCATACTGTAGTCCTACTATATATATGTATTATGTTATCTCGATTTGAAGAAAGGTATTATTGGCATTCAGCTGCGGAACAGGCAACAAGAGCCACTTATTTCCCTGTTGGTAGTCTTCCACTGGAGCCCCATGCAATGAAAACCTCAGATTAATTATATATGCATGTGTTAATTCCGTGTTGGGATTGTTCGAATGGGTCGGGAGGGAAATAACAAGAACCAAGGAACGAAACGAAATTGGGGACGATATATAATATCAGCTGATCAGGATGTGACCTTTTTCTCTCAAGGCAGATCCACGCACACTGTCTTGTATCGACCCACGGTTTAGAAATCAGATTTTATTTCCTGTAAGCCATCGTGTGGGAATAACATATATATTTATTTTCTTGCTATATGTAGACTTGTTTTTTTTATTTATCTACATATCTTCTGAAAAAAAAATAGTTGTCAAGTTTTATTTAGCGGTGAAAGAGAGAGGTGCCTCAATGTGTACCTTCTTTCTATATTTCAAAATTAAATCTGATTTTATAAACTAGATAAAATTAGTTAGGGGTCCCTTGCAGTGAAAAGAACTTATTTTCATGTCATTATCAGAAAAAAGATGCACTCAAAAGTCCCTACTTTTTGGTGGGACTTATTTTCTAGTCTCTCATTAATATTTTCTGTCAAAGAACTTTTTTATTTTCTATTTTACCTTTTCCACTCAATTTTATTTTCTTCCTTCTCCTCACTTTTTTATGTATTATTTTGAAGTAAAAATAAATATATGATATTAAAGTAAAAGAATACAGAGTTTAAAGTAAATCAATATATGATTTAAAATAAAAAATATACATGGTTCAAAGCATAAAAAAATATTTGAACATTTGAACATATATTGTATTAAAGTAAAAGAGTTCTTATAGTAAAAGTTCACTTATTTTAAAGTAAATGTTCAAATGTCTTAAAGCAAAAAATTATTTATGACATTTGAATATTCTTTTTTAAAAAACCAATTAACATTTACCTTAAATCATTACTTTAACATTTATTTTGAACATTATTTTAAGTTGGCAATGGCGACGGTGGGTGGGTGGCTAATGACGGTGACTGGCGGCGACTGACGGTGGCCAACAATTGATGGTTGGTTGTTGGTAAACAACAACTAGCGATAGTTAATGGTGACAGATAGTTGGGCGACGATAGTGATGATTGGTGACAGTGGCAGGTGGCTAGTGGTCGGCAGCAGTGAGCGATCAGTTGGCGATAGTGGCCGGTCGATGACCGACTGGTGGCGACAGTTGGTTGGCGACCGACTAGCGGCAATGAGTAGTCAATCGGCAGCAGTGGCCGATCACTGGCCGACTGGTTGCAACAGTTGGCTGGTGATCAACTAGCAGTGGTGGAGACAACCAACTACCAATC
The DNA here is from genome assembly GCA_014218235.1 of Colocasia esculenta. NCBI lineage: Eukaryota > Viridiplantae > Streptophyta > Magnoliopsida > Alismatales > Araceae > Colocasia > Colocasia esculenta. The sequence continues at coordinate 7,615,554 of CM024766.1, read as the reverse complement.
TATGGTGGTGGCCGCCAGCCACTCATTTAAAGTAAAATAATATTAATTAATTTAAAAGTAATGTTAAAATAAAGTAATAGTTTAAGATAAATATTAATTGATTTAAAAGTAATGTTAAGTAAAATAATGGTAATTTTAAGGCATCCAAAATTTTACTTTATAATATATAAACTTTTATTTTAAAATATGTGAATATTTTCTACAAAAATATATATTGTTTCAAAAAAGCAGAAACTACTTAAAGTGATTTAAGCGTTGTTCTTTAAATCATATATCTAGTTATTTTAAATCATATATATATTCACTTTAAAATATATACTATTTTACTTTCAAAATTAGCATAATTACTTTTAAAGAAGAAAGAGAGAAAAGATATTTCATAAGAGCTAACGGTAAAATAGAAATAAAAAAAATGATTAAGAGAGAGAGGACAAAAGATATTTTAAAATTATTATTAAATGTTTTTTTAAAATCAAAAACTACAAAATAAGTCTCCCAAAAGTAGCGACTGTTTCATACTACTTTTTCAACCGGAAATTAGGAAATAAGCCACCACATTTGATAAGGACATCTAGACATGTCTTTTCATTGTCTCCTCGGAATTTACACTTTGTGTTGAGATTAAAATCTACTGGATAAAGCGGTTTTAAATAGTTTTTACAACACATCTTAGGACTATACCTTGTCGTCTAAATATGCCCGTCTATGTCCTACCGATCACTTGTCTTTAATTAAACTCCTTGGCTTACACGAGCATAAGTTGATATGATCTCTCCTCACACTCTCTCCCGGTACTGATCTAGCTGTGTATGTCATCGAAAGTGGAGAGATATACGGAATGTACAAGGTGCCACCATCTACATCGAGTGATCACCACGGCGTGTAAAGCAGCTGCAGGTTGCGTCCAGAAAGGAGAAGGGCATGGGGAGGCCGCCGGAAAAGAACTAGGGACACCCGCCCACCATTATTCTCGACCGTGACAGATGGAAATGAGCAGTCTAGAAAAAGGTTCCCATGGCCAGAACGCCTCACCCAATGATGGGTGCATCAGCACATGCAAACGTTTGAAACCCAAGTCCCCCCCTTTTCCTCCTTACACACCCATGTGGTTCGGACTTCGTCATCTTATCCCTTCAGCCCTCCTTGTCGAACCCCACTTCCCCTCTCTGATCACTAAACATGGCTCCTCTCTGCCTTCTCCTTATTACTAGCCCAACTTGTGTAGGGCCTTCCCACTACATCTCCCCCACATAAAGAGGGGGGGGGGGGGGGGGGGGGGGGGGGGGGGGGGGGGAGAAACGGATGGCGAAGGAAAAGGAAGATTCCAAGGAGAGATGTCTATGTCCCACCGCTTTTCTGTGTGATTTTTACTTCTGATCTCCCCTCCTTCCACACTGTTAAAAAAAGGAAAAATACTTGGTGCCATAAGTGAATTTATAAAAATTTGAGTTGATTTATAAAATATTTGAGTTCAATTTATAATACTTGAGTTAGACGATCATAAAATAACATGTTTGACTTGTCATTATCCAATGATCCATTCTAGGTGGGGAAGACATTACTCTTACAATTCTAAATGTAAGAGTGCCTTTACCCTAATTATTTCTCCTGAAAAAACATCTCGGGGTGGCCTGTTTCTTGACCATCTATAAAAACTTTGCACACAGTGCACAGTACACCTCTAACTCTCTCCCTCCCCCTCCCCCTCCCCCTCCCCCTTCAACTACCGACTATCTATATAAGATATAGCGAGAAAGGACTGAGTGTTATTGTAAGGGGTAAAGCTTACCTCTAAGTTACAAAGATCGGCCTAGCAACAGGATGCCGCCTCTGAAGGAAGCGCAGGGACTGATGCACTCCTTGCTCCGGCAGACTGCAAGCGAGGACAAGAAAACGAAACTTGGCGGCGGCGGCGGCAGGATCTTGAAGATGTTCAAGTTGGTTCCCATGTTGTCGACGGGGTGCAAGATGGTGGCGCTGCTGGGGCGGCCGCACAAGTCGCTGCTGGCCAGCAGCGCGACAACGACGGTGACGCTGTTCGGGCACCGGCGGGGAAGGGTGAGCCTGGCCATACAGGACGACCTCGCCTGCCCGCCGGTCTTCTTCATCGAGCTGCCCATGCTCGCCGGGGTGCTCCACAAGGAGATGGCGTCCGGGCTGGTGAAGATCGCGCTGGAGAGCGAGGGCCGGACGCCACGGAAGAAGCTGACGGAGGAGTACGTCTGGGCCGTCTACTGCAACGGCCGCAAGTCGGGCTACTCCATCCGGAGGAAGCACTGCTCCGACGACGACATGTACGTGTTGCAGCTCCTGCGGGGGGTGTCGATGGGCGCCGGCGTCTTGCCGTCGCCGTCTTCGACGGATCATAAGGAAACGGCGGCGGCGCCGGATGGCGAGCTCACCTACATGCGGGCGAGATTCGAGAGGGTGATGGGGTCGAAGGACTCGGAGGCCCTGTACATGATCAACCCAGACGGCAACTGTGGGCCGGAACTCAGCATCTTCCTCGTCAGGATGAAGTGATACACCATTTTTCTTCGTTCTTAATTTCCACTGTGCAGTCATGATTAATTCTTTTCTTTTCCTTCCTTTTTTTTTAATTTTCTCTCGTTCTGGGGGTGAAACTTAATGAACCAGTCGATGTTTTCTACATGGAGCTTGATCAGATAAGCATGATATGCAAGTGATTTGTACGTAATGAGAACTTAATTATAGCTAGAAACGATGTTAATTACTTTAAATCTTGTTCTCAGATATATATTCATATACGCATGGTAGATTAACGAAGGGTGATCCATCTCGTTAGACCATCATGCATGTACCGACCTCTGTGCTGCGACGTGGAGAAGAAAACGCGAATAATGACAGTCGAAAGGATGGCATCGTTCGTAAGAAACCCACCAAGAAGACTGGGATATCTTAATCTATATTTATCCCCTTTTAACTTATAAACTTCCGAGTTATAAGAAAACCCCCCCTCACCAAAATATCTTTTTACCCTAACCCGGCCCAAAATTATCTCCCGCCAAATTCGCACTAATAGATTAGGAATTTAGGATTGAGATCCTCTCCACCAACTTCTTACACACCACTTTTCTACATCACAATTTCTTTAAAAAAAATTTAAAAAAATTAAAAATATAATTTATTATTATTATTATAAAGAGAGTGGATTTTATTAAAGTCTTATTGAAAATAGGTAAATCCAGAAGAAATGAGTCACTCTCTTAAGGTTGATTATGATTGGCCCACTTTTACGAAAATAAGTCAACCCTAATAGAATAACTCATTTCTTTAGAGTTTACTCATTCCTAACAAAGTTTTAAGAAAATTCACTTTTCTTATAATAATAATAATAATATATTTTTAAAAAAAAATTAAATATTTTTTAGAAATTGTGATGTAAGAAAAGAGTGTAGGAAGTTGGTGCGGATCCGCATCTAATATATTAAGGATACGCTAAAATGTCACAACTAATAAAAATGTGTCACATCATCATTTATCAAGAGGAAGTTAAAGACAACTCATGCATAAAAAAGGGGGTTGTGATTGGTATGATAAAAATTGTGTCGGTCATACATATATGTGTTACTAAAACTGAATTAAGATAATACTTCTTTTGCTGCCAAAAGCGAAATATAAGATAGCAGCGTTGTTCTTACTCTGCTGCCATGGTATCCTCTTGTTAATTAAACTTCTCTATCGAACCACCGGTTTGCAAGTAATCGTCCACCAACTTAGCGAGGACCACGGTACGTCTTGTCAATTTTTACATATCACTCGGGTTGGTGTTATAATCTATAGCTAATTAGGAGAGCACAACTAGCTAGCTTGGTTGTCTTCATAACGTGAAGGATGAGATCTCAAATAATGACCATTTAAATGGTGATCCTACTACGAGTACTAAAATAATGACCATTTAAGTGGTGATCTCAAATAATGCCACTTTATCCTTCTTCAGAGATTAGATAGAATCCCACCATGAAGAACCCTACCCATCTCTCTCTCTCTCTCTCTCTCCTCTCTCTCTCTCTCTCTCTCTCTCGCTTTATTTGTGGTGCCAAAGGAGGAGATCTCCCCTCCAGTTCTCTCTTCTCTTCCCAACCCCCACCCCATCTCTCCTTCTTTCTCACTGTATGTGGTACCGGATGGGTCTCTGGTAGCTCTTTTGACGGCGGATGATTTGAAGATAGAAAGACATTTAGACGATTAATAATTAATCTAGTTGTTAAACATATATTATTTATATGATGTCTGGGTTCAAGTATTTTCATGGTCTTAGGTTTAGATAGTAGATGGAGAATTAGACTCATGAGGCTAAATAATTTTTATCAAACGCCATCTTATATGTGTGGCCTTGTCCACCGGCTTTCAACATCACTGTGCAACTAGTCAGCTAGATTGGTCGTTTTGCTGCATGCATATCCAGGCGTTGCAAAAGCTCTCACGCCAAAACGTAAGGTTTAGGGCGCGTCACACGTTGCTAGACTTATGATTGTATAGGTGACGTGATCACAAGTTATCTCCTTATTCGTTTGTATCCCAGAAGATTTAGATCGTAAGAGAATCTCATATGAATAGGAAATGGCTCAAGTATTGACAAGGTCAGTTTCCTTCCTGGTGTTTAATTATGTGGGTCTATCTTCATTGTTTGATAAATACTTTAAGCTACACTGTATGACTTGGATTTCGTTCTTGAATGGGTAAGTGTCACTTGATCATCACCACTCTACGTGCAAGTTTATTACATTCAAACACATTATTGCGCTCATCTTAGACGTATTTAATGCACGTCCATACACTTTTTATATTCTCCTGAGGATGCAGATGTTCTCATAAGTATGTAGATATTTTTCAAAGACTGCACATGTTCCCCAGAAAATATATATACTTTGCTTTGAACCCTAATCATGCATGCTCCCCAGAGTTTAAAGATGCTCCCCTTAGGAGGTGGATACTCCTAAGGAGATACATATACTTTGTCCTAAACTTAACCTGAGGATGTGGATGTTCCTCAGAGATTACATATGCTCACTAAGAGATACATATGTTGCACTAGATGCGCATTAAACTAATGCGTCCGAGCATAATAAAATGCACATGAAATGATGATGACCAGCTGGTTGCACTCGTCTATTGAAAGGCGAAATGTAAATCATACTTAATTGTTTTGAGTGTAGGAGCCTGTGATCACCGCGTGCTTAGATTGGGATGACTTGTAAAAATAGGGCTAGCCCACGAATCCTCAAGTCAGTTTGAACTCGGTCTAAGATAGAAGGTGGAAAATAATAAGGGGGATAGTGAGAGGATGACATAATGATCACATATGGAGAAAGACTTTGTGCATTTTTAAAAATGCACAAAGTGCAATCCACCTAGGTAAATTACTCATGTGGCACCATTTTTTTAGTGTCACATGGGCAAATTGCCCATGTGCATGGTGCCACATGGGTTATTTGCTTAGGTGAATTATACTTTGTGTACTTTTAAAAGTGTACAAAATCTTTCTCTCACATATGTAACCCCTGTATTATTTATTTCTACTTACAATCGTTGGCCTTCTTTTAAGCACTGTTAATTCTCTTAGCTAATATGAAATTACATCTCTTTTTAATTTTCATCTTAGAAGTCAAAGAATGTATAAATCAGAATCCAACGTAGATCTCATGTTGTGCCAAAAATAAAAATAAAAGGTTTTGTGGTCAATGAAAGAAAGGTCAAAGGCTACACTGGTTGCTATACAGCGTCTTCCAATTACTACAGACTCCATCATTACGAAAGGTGCTTCTATGGAATCTTTTCGCCAAATGCGTCCTTGGAGTGGTGTCCCCACTCGATCGACTTGTAGATAACCTAAATCTTTTCGAATCTTTTCGCCCAAATGGTAGGATACGACTTTTATTTGTTGGTAGGAAATATAATTAATATCTATTTATAAAAGGGTCACACTTTGATGTTACACTTAATTAACTGGATTGACATGAGGACCCCGGTTGAGTCGATCGGTAGAACTCTTACTTAAAAAGTAAGAGGTCCGAGTTCGATTTATTAGGAGATTTATCTGATTTACATGTATTAATCCTCGAGGTGTGTAAGTTCGGAATTTTTTCGGTCAAATGAGGTAAAGACAATACGGGTACACGGAAAGTAGGAGATGTCAAATCCTGATCTTAAAGTTCACAAACATCAATTTCTGAACCCATAAAATCACACGGGATAGAATTTCCTCGTTACAAAAAAAAAAAAAAACTCGATCGATATTAAAAAAAAAATCAAATGTGCTTTCACTTATAAGAACCCTGCCAAATATATCCGAAGATTTATTCTATCTGTAGATTTGTGGGGAAAAAATATCATGAAACGATCAAAATCTTCCGAAAGAAGTGCACCAAACAAGCTTGCATTTGATTCTCAGAGATCAATTTTCCGAAGGTAATCACATTTGCTGATCAGCTTTAACACCTTAATTTATTTTTGTGAATGCACAAGAACAAAAAGTTGAATTGATGGTGAGGCGCCATGCTACTGTGTTGCCGGGTGCAGGGGAGAGAGGGAAGACACATCAAGCTTTTCTCACGTGATGCCATGTCTCTCAAAGTCTGCTTTATGATTTGGTTCCAATATTTTAAGTGGGTTTCAAAAGGCCATGGTTTTGGGTCGACATTCCCACAGACCTTTGGGACCCATAGCATGGGGGAAGATAACAGACCCAACGTTACATTTAATAGAAATTCCTAGGCCAAATTAGCCTAAGGCCTTTATATGTCTTTAATTGGATGTATATCCAGTGCTAATTTGAGAATCCCCATTAGAATACGGCCGTAGGATTAGTGCTAGGAGTGTGTGCAACATCACTTAAGGGAAATGACATATACCCAATTTTATTAATATGTCGAATGTAATCTTTTTTATAATAAAAAAAACACAATGAAGTAGAGGGTGGATTTTCGATCTTCGTGCGCACCGTATGATGTCTTTGACATTTGGAATAATTAATGGCACTCAAACTCTCCTAAGGGATTTGCAAAGAAAAATAAAAGATGAAGAGTCTTGAGAGGTAAATTAAAAAAAAAATCTCCTGATATTTAAGTCAGTAAGGTGAGAAGGGAGGAGGTAATTTAAGATCTTTCTCTATCAATTTAAGTGCTTAAAGTCTCATACTTTTTTCGAAGGGTTTCTTAGCTAGGCATTATATGGGCATTAGCTTCTCACAAATTGATTCGTAAGATGTGGCGGCTGATAAGGTCGGGATGGGGCGGATCTCCAATTGATGTAACTGTTTAGGATTCTAATATCTGTTATAGGATTTAAGGGCCCTAATTATAAATAATGATGAGCAAATCTTACTTTACATCTTTATGGCTCTACTTCCATTGGCTTAATGAGGACTTGCTAACTTTAGAATCAATAGAAGTCTGGATGTGCTTTGGTTTCCCTTGATAGCTGAGCTAATTAAGGACTTGTCGAGTTAGCCTCTCTTATCAAGTTAGAGTTGCCTTGGGCTTTGAGCCCCTGAGTTGAGGAGGTGTAATCTCCAATTAAAGGTCATAATGATACAGAGTAGTTATAGCAACCCTGATTTTTAAAATGATGATAAATTAAAATTTTCTTATATATAAATTTAAAAGTAATCAAACAAAAGTTTAATGAAAGTTGCAAGTGTAAATTGGGCCAAAGAAAGACTGACAATGGGAAAATAACTTTTAAAATTCGTAATATCTAAAAAACCAATAATAATATGGGACAAATGAGCCAAACCCTAAGCTAAATGGGCCATTGAAAGAGTCACTACAAGAAAAAGTGGATTTATCGATGAAAGAATTCTGTCGATAAAACTGTCGGTAATTTCGACAGAAATTATTTCGTCAGAGACGGAATTTTTGACAGAAAATTTTTCATTAGAAAACCCGTTGGAATTACGAACGGAATAATTTTCATCGAACTTTTTCGTCAACAATGTCGACGAAATTTCCTATGAAAATTATTCCATCGGTAATTCCAAAACACCCATTTTTCACTCCCGCCATCGTCCCCATCTCTATCTCTCTCTCTCTCTCTCTCTCTCTCTCTCTCTCTCTCTCTCTCTCTCTCTCTCTCTCTCTCTCTCTCTCTCTCTCTCTCTCTCATTGCCTCCGGTAGGGAGTGCCTCTGGCCACTGCTTGCGCCACAACCGCCTGTTGACCAGGTTTCAAGTTCATAGAGGAAGTGAATGGATTGCTAAAAATTCGTTAATGAATATACCTGTTAATAAAAAAATACTTTGACAAAAGATACTAAATTCGATGGTTAGAGTTAGTAAGTAATGAAGACAGAATAAGATCAATCACAAGAACAACAGAAATTTTATCCTGGTTCAGATCTCCTATCACAAGGAGTCCTACGTCCAGTCCCTAAGTAAAGACTTGGGATTCCAGTAACCAAGGGTACAGTCCCCTCAAGGACACTTACACATCCAGCCGCAGCTGGCCTTCTCTTCACTACACGAAGCACTACACCACCTGATACAACAGGTCTTCCTTCTTACCAAAGGGAAACAACTACCTACTCCACATAGGTCTTCTCTTCACTACACGAAGAGGAACACTAAATAAGAATAAAGTGTTGATGGCCCCTAAACCAAGCTTATAAAAATGCTTGATCTGAGGCAAAATCTGAGAGACAAAGAATTATACAATGTAGTATCCCGAAAAATCTATTAATTAAAAATTTTAGATAAATAGAAATTTTATCTATTAATAAATTCAATTAGTTAAAATGGTACGCATCATTATTGCATGCGTATAAACCCCTATAAAAATTTCGTAAAAATAGTAGTTATACTTTAAATAATATTCTCTAATGACCCATCATGAAATTTGGGCATAGAAAAACCGTTTAGACCAAGTTTAAGAAATTATGCGACTTATTAGCGTAATTAAGGAATAAGTCAAAGAACCCATTAAGTTAAATTAGTAATGGGTTTTATTAATGGTTCTAACATGTATTGTTGGGCCTAAATATGAAGAGCCCATCAAGAGATGGGAAGTAATTGGGCTAAATTCGTACCTAAAAATAGTAATAAATAGAAAAGGGTTAAGATAATGACTATTTTAACTCTTACTTATCTTAAAAAGAGTCATAATCCTATCCTAAATCATTACCCATGAAATTGGACCTCTCCCCTATCCTATTAGGTGGGATAATGCTAGGAAATAAGGAGATATATTAAGAAATATAGAGTTTGAATGGAGATATAAGAGTTTTAACTAAGTAGGACTCTTAAACTAGCTAATACACCCCCAAATTCTTCCCTACCACCCATAGAACAATTTCTGGAGGTTGGAGCATGAGGAGAAGGAGCTATTGGACCTAAGGAGCAAGGAGAAGGAGGCTAGGATCAAGGGGGAGCTCCATCTTCTTCATGTTTTCAAGCCCTAGGATATTAAAAGCATCAAATGTAGGCAATCTCTCAAGCAAAATTAAATTAAACTCGTCTATAGGTAGTTCATGATCCCAGTAACAAAAGCCCCATGTTTTTTCTAATTTATATCATGCATACACGTCGAATTAAAGCCCCAAAGATTCAATTCTTGTGTTTATACGAGTTGCATCTTCTTGATATTGTATCTCTTAAACCCCTAATCCAAACTTCATGATACTTTAACTGAAGATTCTTCATCATATTAGGAACAATTTCTCTCTATTTTCTCCAATTTTTATGCATTGATTTGATCGTATTAAGTGTTTTGTAAGCATGCTGCGAATTAGAGTTTTTTTGTCATAAAAATGATATTCACGCATTCCTAAGTCAAATTTATTCAAATAAAATATATAAGGACCTTCTACAACTTGTTTGGAACAAGTTTCATGTTAAGAGTTTCTCCAAAATCGGATTAGAAATGTGATTTTCGAAGCTACCAAGAAAATCGTGTTTTCCTTCAAATCCTTGCTCTTAGCTGGGCACACTGTGCCCTTGTTGGAAGGGAGATCTGTCTGGCTCAACGCGCCAACCTCCTTGTTTCAAAATAGCTTTCCAGCCATCAACCTTTCCCTGGGTGCACCGCGCCCCTCTTGGTTGCTCCCTTTAGGTCGGCACATTAAGCCGCACTGTCTACCCTCCCTCTATCTGGCACACTAAACCGGGCTCCCTTTTGAGCTAGTATTTGTTATTAGATTTTTGCACAGAAGTCCCTATAAGTCATTTATTTAGTGTAACAGGCTATCCAGAATATTTTAAGTCAGATTAATTCCTATTTAAGCGTGATTAAGTATTGTTTAATTCTGTTTAACCCTGATTAAATCAAAATTAAGCTTGACTAAGTATTGTTTAGGTCTGTTTAACTTTAATTAAGTCTGATTTAGCCTTATTAAGCCATATGTAAGCAATGTTTAGGTGTAATGAAGCCTAATTAAGTTATATTTAAGTATGTTTAACTATGGTTAAGTCATATTAAGCTTGATTAAGTCCTATTTAATCCATGTTAAGCTTGATTAAATATGTTTTATGTGATTAAGCTTGATTAAGCAGAAATAAGTTTGATTAAGCTTGATTAAGTTCTAATTAATCGTAATTAGGCCCCTTTTAAGCCCTAATTAACCTTGATTATGTTCAATTAAGCCTAATTAAGCTTTGATTTAGTTCCATTAAGTTTTATTAAGGATGATTTTCATACTTCCAGCAATATAAAATTTATTTAACGCATTTGTAAAGACGTTAAGAACTTGAATCTTATTCTAATATTCCTAATGACATGATCATCTCTCTTTTACTATACAATTGTTCTCTGCCATTCTCTTTTGTTCTAGCTTGATATAAAAAAAGAAACTTAAACATGCTATAACCCTCTTTTAAAATGGACATGCTCACGACCAATCTCAATCTCTTGATTTTCTACACACACATAGAAAAATCTCATATTCTAGACTTGTCTAAATCATTTAAATGTCATAATGTATCTGATAATTTATTAAACTTTATTCATAATGATGCCTTTTAAATTAAAGGACTTGTTTACATTTTAATCGTCCGTTTTTGACATCGTTATCGCGTCCCTCTGCCTTCGAACACTCGAGGCATGACGGACCAGTTTCTACACACTTTCTCTTGACTTGGACCACCTCTCCATCGGGAATACTCTCGACTGGGCCAGGGACTCCTTGTCAAGGCCTCCGTAAGTCTTCTTGGCTTTGGCGCACATCCATTGCCGACGAGCTGGTTGTACCTTTAAACCCGTTACACTCTTAGGGATCAGTACGATCCAAACGGCCTTAGTGAGATCTCTCTTATCTTGTGATCACGCCGGACCACCTGGCTCATGTACACAGCACGGCTTGTGGGGCGGATGTGACTTCTACCAGACTGCCGGTACCCGACCTGGTGCTGTGCAACCGTTACTATCGTAGTTTATCGTTATTTTACGATTATACCCCTATTTCATCTACTATCCTTGTACTCTCATCTATTCACGTTCACTCTACTATCTCGTCTATTCATCTAGTACTCTCTTTTGACTCTTGAGCTGTTTGCGACTCCTATTGCTTGTACTATACATGACTTTCTAACACCATAATATGGGTCCGGTGACCCTACTGACTTGAATGCATACTGTGCAGGGCACGGAGAGTGTCCGAGGGGCTCCAATCTAGTCCTGGGGGCAGAGAGCCACCCGAAAATACCTGCAGGGGCTATTGACGGTGTTCTGCATTGCACTAGTTCTGACTATACTATTTTGGCTAGACATCTAACTGTTATACAGTAGTCTGAGGAGTTCAGACATACTGTACTATCATGAAACGACTACTGTTCCAAAGTGACTATTGTCGTACTCGACTAGTGCACCGTGGTGCAACCATACACGTTATCTCATTACATGTTATCTCTTTACACGCTATCTCTTTACATGCAATCTCGTTACACGCTATCTTAATATACAAGCTATCTCGTTACACGCCACCTTGATACAAGCTATCCTATTATATGTCATTTTGATACACGCTATCTTGTTATACACTATCTTGTTACACGCTATCTCGTTATGTTGTCATCCTAATTTTACAATACTCTTGAGAAATGTATTATCGTTCACTTGTTATCTTGTACTATTACTCTCTTGACTATACATGATCGTTCTCTCTAGTTAACCTGCGTTACAAGACATTAATCACTTAAAGCATGCTTGTTTACACGAGATATTAAGTCCTACTGAGCGTTATCGCTCACCCTTCGTTATCTGTTATTGTGTTTTCAGGTAAGTCAGGTGATGACCTTACACACAACAACGGGATTGGACTGGAGTGATGAGCGTCTTGGAGTCATAGCGATGGATTGTCCCTGGTACCCTAGAGTTAGTTTAGATAGTTGCTTAGTTATCATTTCCAAATGTAATGAAGTCATTGAGTCCTATGATTTGGCTCAGAGTTAGTGGTTGTAATAGTTTAGATGAATTATCAATAAAATGATGAGTTTTAATTGCAATTATTGTTCATTAGTTGCTCTGATATTTGCGAATGTATGCGTAATTTACATTACCATACACGTTGTTCATGCCTCCCTGATTTATTCTGCTGCTAAATTGGCGGGGCATGACATACAAGATGAATGTCTCTCAGATCTAAAACAAGCTCTCGAAAACTAAAAGACAGCATTGTGTGGAGAGCTAAGAGCTGGAGGCTTTTGAATGAAGGATCGAGCTCTTCTTTCTTGTTGTTCCTTGATCGTTCGAAAAAGTTGTTCTTCATGGAGTTCACAGACTTCTATTTATCTTATCTTGAAGAAGTATCCGTTGAATTATTCGTTGTCTCTTATCTTCAGACACGTTAGCTGTGTCTGGTCCAACGTAGGAATTAAGAAACAATTGCAGTCATTTAATGCTGGGATAGACACAGACAGAGATAAATATTATCTAGATATCTTCTTTGCTTCTGTCAATGTGACAAGTCCAACGTTGTAGCGTGTGTGACTACCGAAAACCTGCACACAATAAATGCTAAAGCATAGACAACCTAACTGTGTCTAAACTGTCAGTCAACGTTACTGCCCATGCTGAGAAGTTTATATCAGAGAGGAAACTTCATTCTGTCAGCCATTAAAGTTTTCCTTTATGAGACAAGAATGTGGAAGTTCATAATGGATGACATGTAAAGATAATGTACCCGAGAAAATAAATATTTGAGTGCATTGGGTATGCCATAGTTCGCGGGAAATTTGAAATGCACAGTGATTCGAAAAATATTTGAATGACATATGAGATAAAGTATAAGCAAGATTATTTAGGGTAATTATAGATAACATTATCAATATTATCCATTAACTATCCAAAAACATAATCATTATCAAAAGAAAGCCGATGTTTGGAGACAGACTATGTAAACTGGCAGTCGATGTCCAATCACAACTGATGTTCAAGAGAAGTCATTGTGAGTGTAATCGTTGTTGGAATGAAATTGATATTAATATGAATTCGATATTGAGATCTAACCATAATCTATGTGGAGATGTAATCGATGTTGAAATGAAATCGATGTGAACGTAATCCATGTATAAATGTAATTGATGTTAAAGCATAATCGATGTTGGAGTGAAATCGATATTCTGGATGAAATCATTGTTGAACTGAAATCGATGTTTAACTGAAGTCAATGTTCAAGTGAAATCGTTGTTAAACTGAAGTCGATGTTCAAGTGAAATCGTTGTTGAACTGAAATCGAGGTTCAACTGAAGTCGATGTTCAAGTGAAATCGTTGTTGAACTGAAATCAATATTTGACTAAAGTCGATGTTCAAGTGAAATCGATGTTTTAAGTCAAATCGTTGTTTGAACTAAAATTGATGTTTGACTGAAGTCGATGTTTAAGTGAAGTCGATGTTCTAGATGAAATCAATGTTGAACTGAAATCAAAGTTCAAGTAAAGTCGATATTCTAAATGAAGTCGATGTAGAACCAAAATCGATGCTTAAGTGAAATCGATGTTCTAATTGAAGTCGATGTAGAACCGAAATCCATGTTTTAATACAGTAGTCGTTGTTTAAGTAAAATCGATGTAGTAACAAAATAGTAATCGTTGTGAACTTTCAATAGTAGTCGATGTAGACTTAGGCAAATCATATCGATTTTGACTTCAAATAAAGATGAGTGTAAATAACTTACTGAATTTGTTTTATTTGATACCTGTTGACAAGCTTTAGAAAATAATGTTAGTCAATAGTTTCTAGAGTTTTGTTAATCACCAAAAATACATAAAATATATAACAATTTATATGGAGATGGACTAATCATCAATCTCCCCCTTTTTGGTGATGATAAAATATTAAAATGTATATATATGAAAGAGCTGAAATAAATTTGCTGGAAATTTCTAAAGTATGTATTTCAGAATGTTTTCTCCCCCTTTTTGTCATTAAGCAAAAAAGAATAAGCAAGTAGAAGATAGAATTAGAAGAGAGACAAAGAGAAATGGAAGCCAAGAAAGCAAATTGTATTCATTAGTGAGGGTCAGAAATGTAGAAGGCATGAGACAGAAGGGAAGCAAGGCGAGTGATAATCTGCCAAGCTTGGACCTCCTACTCTTCAAAAAGATTTTTGAATACACCCCAGATAATGTTATAAGAAGACCCCATCTCTGGACTAAGTCTCTGATTGTGAGCTTGTCTCTGTTCCTCAATAAACTTGTCATATTTAGAAGCACTAAGAGACAATCCGTAGAAACCAGGAGTACCAAAACTAGCTTGCTAAAGAAACTTGTCTATAGAGAGATGATAGTGCAGATTGTGAGCCTTCAATTCTATCTTCAAGGCTTCAAAAACTCTGAATCTCTCAACCCAAATGGAGTAAGGATCTGAAACTAGGTTGTTGGAGTTGAGATCCATGAACTGCTCAGGAGAAAGAGTGGGTTGATCTGATCTGATTAAAGATGAATTGAGCTGATCCAACTAGAGAGCAGCCTGATGATAAATTTTGCACCAGTCAGATGGGAAAAATCTTTCAGATTCTGCCAGCAAGGGAGCTAAAACTGACGATTTAATGAATCCCCTATGAAATTCTCTGAATAGAAATCGATGGAATGCTAAGGAGATCCCTTTCTGAACAAAATTTCTAGCTTTAACTCTAACAAACCTCTCAAATATGATTGGACCCACATCAGAATCCATGAGTAGAAAATGCAACTGAGGGAGAAGCTTGAACTCAGGTACCTTAAAAGTGGTAAAATCAACCTGAAGGGGTACATTTAGTGGGTATTCAATCCTGAGATCATGGACTGCAGAACGAAACTGACCAAGCTGAACTTTAGGAAGGCCATTAACATGGCAGTAGTCATTGTAATCTGAAATTTCCTGATCAACATGATTTCCTTCTGAATAAAGGGACCCCAAGAAGAAGTATGCTGACTGACAAACCACTCTGACAGGGTAAGAGTGTGATCTGAACGAGGGAATCTGCGATCCCTGGAAATCTCAAACTTTCTGTAGAGAGCTTTATTAGACCTGGCCCACTGATCCTCAGTCTTGGACTCAGCCGAAGAAAGGATTTTAGATTGGTGGGGCTTGGGCACAGGAGAAACATGAAGAATGGGAGTGAGATATTCTGTTAGATTGAGATAGGGGAGGCCAAAAATTACAGCAAATGTGCATTTTTGAAGATATTCAGTATAGAGGGATTTTCTTCTGTGGACTACTGAGAAAGATAGTACCACTGAGGAGGAAATAGAGCTTGAGAGGATTGGGGTACAAGATCTTTGGAGAGTTTTCTTTTCTTGGAGGCAAGACTGGGAGAGAGCTGAGAATCAGTCATGTGGATGTGAGAAGAGATAGACAAAACTGTTCTAATGATGGCCTCTGCAAATTCATCTTTGATATGAGTGACAGTAAGGCCAGTGGTGCTAGCACCCTCAGGAATGAGAGTGATGAAGGATGGTGGAGTAGGAGGGTGAAGAGAGGAGAAAGATGAAGTGGGAGGAAGTTGAGTAGATGGTCCAGCAGAGGAGGGACCAGAAGATGAGGGACCAGAGGTAGAGGCTGGAGGTGCCTCAGAAGAGGAGGAGGAATAGAGGATGAAGGAGTAGGTGATGATGAGGGTTCAGCAAATAAGGGAGTAGGAGAGGAAACATGTTTAGGAGGGGGTTTCTTGGATGGTTCAGAAGCAGGTGGGGCAGTGAAAGAGGCAATTGGGGAGGAAGGTGCTGGACTTTGAATGATTGGAGGATCAGAAGGCCCTGGTGGCATAGTAGCTTCCTCTGCTTACTCTTGAGGCTCGGATGGCCCAACCACTGCTTCTTCTTGCTCAGATGGCCTTGATGGCCCAACTATTGCTTCTCCTTGCTCAGATGGCCCTGATGGTCTTGTAACTTGTTCAGCTGGCACTGACTGGTCTGTCTGTTCTGACTGTTCTTGTTGAGAAGGCCCGGATGGCCTTGCAGCAGCTTCAGGTACTAGATCAGATGGCCCTGAAGGCCCTGGTTCAGACATAGTAGGAGGGACAGGAGCTGAGGAGGGAGCAGCAGAAGTGAAATGAAGTAAGTGCTCCCTCACAAACTGTGTGAGATCAGTCACCATGCTCTTTAAACTGCCCAAATCAGTTCGCATATCATGGAGCTCAGATCTAACTGCACAAATATCTTTTCCTTGAGAGCTTTGGTTTAGAAAATTTGATGAAACATCTGACTGAAGGGAACACAAAAGCTCTCCATGAGCATCCAATCGAGCTGTGACAGGGTCCAAATGAGCACAAATCCTCATTTTCTTGGATCTATTATGAGCCCTTCTAGTAAGCATAGGAATACTGCTGGCTACACCCTTTCCTTTTCCTACAGAACCAACAGCTGGCTCATCATGCATTGCTGTAAAACTTGGATGCTGGTGAGCATTAACATCATCATCATCAAATGCATCCTCCACTAAGCCTTCTTGAAAGGGGTCTACAGGGATATCAGCATCAGGCTCCCCCTGAGCAGCAGGCTCCCCCTGAGCAGAGGCATCTTCCATATGAATCTCTTCAGCTTGATCTTGACCCACACCATCTGGAATACCTACCACATGCCCTTCTTCAACAGGAGTTTCTTCAACTGAAGCATTAAGTGAATCTACAATAGGAATATTTGCATGCTCCCCCTCAATATGAGAAATCTCTTCTTCAACACGGCTGATAAAGGTCTCTTGTTCAACAAGAGGCACAAGGATAGGGGCAGGTACATCACCTTCAGCTGATTACCCAAAGGGCTCAATATATTCAGGTGCTATATCTTCAATCCTCCGTTCTGATGCAGCTGGCTCATCCTTTCTAACTACATTCTCATCCTCTTGAGCAAATGGAGCTTCAGTTGTAGAAGTGTCTCTAATGATTGCTTCTCCTTCAGCCATGGAAGTCTTTGACCAAATATTTATTGTGAGAGAAAAACCACTCTTCTTTAAATTTCTGGTGCGAATCGGCTGTCCCATTTTCTCCATCAGTTCACCTTCCAAATCAACTTCAAAATGTTTGAAAATCCTAGTAAGCAAATGAGCATAGGGAAGGGACACTGCTAGCTTGCTCTTCTTGTCCCAAATAATCTTAGTGGCAGTCTTCATCTTCTCAATCATAATTTGTGCCATATTAACACTCTGATTCTGCACAGCCTAGAACATGACATCTGCGTCCCATTTGGTGCATGATGAAAAGGTGGCACTGCGAGGTACTATTATTTGACAAACAATAAAGTGCAGAAGCCTATTGAAAGCATTAATCTGATTTATGTCAATTTTTCCATCCCTTAGCTTATACTCGGCGAGACCCGGGCCTCCAGGATCTCCACCGCGAATGGGGAGTGGAAGTCCAGGTCGTCATCCGCCGAAGCTCTGCCCTCAACCCTCTGAACCATCGCGTCCATGCGTCGTTCTAGGTCAACGACGCGACGAAGTCGTCTGGCTGATTTCGGGTCGAAATGCGTAGAGCCTTCTCGTCAAGAGCCATGGGAGTTTGCGCCGACGACGGAACGTGGAGGAAGGGGAGCTGCAGCAGACCTGCAGAGTGATTCGTCCTGCCATTCCGACGTACGGAGGGCCAACGGGGTGTGTCGCGACTATCAGGCCGACTCTTCGCGATGTTCGTGATGTGCCGATGAAGCTGGCGATTGTCGCCGGGACAACTCTGCCTGTTGCTCCGGTGGCGGAGAGACTGATGGGGCTGGCTGTCTCTCTATAACTAGGTCTGAAGTCCCTGACAGACCCCCATCAATTGCTGCAACTGTCCCCGGAGCTCGGCTACCTCCTGGACCAAAATTGGAGTTTCGACCGCAAGTCCGTTGGTAGTTGCTCCGGCGGGGACAGTATTGTCGTCGGCGAGAGGGGCTTGGTCACGTGAGTCCTCACGCGACTGGCGAGATCGCGTTGCCCTACTGCCGGGATTCTAGTGGGAGGATCATCCGCAAGTCGTTTCCACAGACGGCGTAAAAAATGTGGTGGTGTTTTTCTGTTCGGTAGTGGGCCGAACGAGCCTCCACTAAGAGAGAGGGAATGAGTGGACGCCGGTGCGGACGTAAGCCCGTAAGACCAGAAGGGACGTCAGAGGGGCTCGGTTGAAGAACTGGGGAAACTCTCTGATGCCTAAGTCAAGTCAGACTATCTAGAGATGGCATGAAGGGAAGGTTCCTTGGTGTGTGGATTTACGCGTGGACGATTGTGTGAGGAAGATCTTTCGTACCTCTGCATGGAGGTTATCTGCTCCTTATATAGGCTGAGGACCTAAAGGGTCCGGATGCTTCCTTCTCCAATGATAACTGAAGGGACGCGTCGATCGAGTTCCCAAAGTGGGGGTTGTCTGTTTGAAATGTCCCTTGCGATCTCGCGCTATCATTACTCCAGATCGTAGGGAGGCACATTACGCCGTCCAATTAACTGCTATGGAGAGCGAAGAGCCGCTCAGTGTTGTAGGCCATGGAGGTGCCGAACAGGAGCTAGTGGGCCTGTTCGGTGTAGCTGTTTGGTGCACGATGCTCTGATGCTAGGGCCGTAGAGGGTCCGAACAGGATCCTTAAGGTCTGTTCGGACAACCCTGTCCTGCTCGGACAGGTTCGGAGGTGTCCGGAGACTGTATCTGGAAACCCTTAGACGCTTGGTGGCTGAGGCATGTTCAGAAACCAATGGCTGGATCCGAGGACACGTGGCCGGATGGCCAAAGCTTGGCCGCCTTGCTGGGTCGTGATGAGCTTAGGAGGTTGGAAATAGCCTCTACAATCATATTAAAACATTTCTCCTTCTTCCTCGTTTATTTTTTAAATATATTTTAAATGTTCAATTTAATCTTACAATTAATCGGAGTGTTACAAGAACACTTGGTTGATGGGCACCTTCAAGAAATGGTATCGGCAGGGATCACCAAGGGCGTCGCTAGCTTGCATGGCAATGCATGAGTTCTAGGACGAGGAATTGGATCATCATATATGCCACTGATGTGGGATCCATGCAACATTTTGTGTTCCAAGATCATGTTTGCGTAGATGGATACCATCTTTGTACTTGCAACAGAGTAAAAAGTATGTGCTGTGTAACCCCTTACCAAGATACAAGATGGCTAACTTTGTATTTGTCACTGTAATCTTTGTATTTGTCACTGAAATAAATCTATTTGTCACTACAATTCGTAAGTCTATGTAAACTGGAATCTTTGTATTGGTCACTGGAATCTTTCTATTTGTCACTGAAAGGAATGTATTTGTCACTGGAATCTTTCTATTTGTCACTGAAATGAATGTATTTGTCACTAGAATCTTTCTATTTGTCACTGAAATGAATGTATTTGTCACTGGAATCTTTATATTTGTTACTACAATTCGTAAGTCTATGTAAAGTGAAATCTTTCTATTTGTCACTACAATGAATGTATTTGTCACTGAAATCTTTCTATTTGTCACTACAATTCGTAAGTCTATGTAAAGTGGAATCTTTCTTTTTGTCACTAGAATCTATCAATTTGTCACTGAAAGGAATGTATTTGTCACTAGAATCTTTCTATTTGTCACTGGAATGAACTTATTTGTCACTACAATTCGTAAGTCTATGTAAACTGGAATCTTTGTATTTGTCACTGGAATCTTTCTATTTATCACTGAAAGGAATGTATTTGTCACTGGAATCTTTCTATTTATCACTACAATTCGTAAGTCTATGTAAAGTGGAATCTTTCTATTTATCACTGGAATCTTTCTATTTGTCACTACAATGAATGTATTTGTCACTGAAATCTTTCTATTTGTCACTATAATTCGTAAGTCTATGTAAAGTGAAATCTTTCTATTTGTCACTGGAATCTTTCTATTTGTCACTACATTTCGTAAGTCTATGTAAAGTGAAATCTTTCTATTTGTCACTGGAATCTTTCTATTTGTCACTACAATTTGTAAATCTGTAATTCCAGTGACAAATAGAAAGATTCCAGTGACAAAGACTCAATACTCCATTTAGATGTTGCAATGGAGGAGGCTCTTCTCAGATTATTTTGGCACAAAAGGCGGGAAGGGCAAAATTGAGTTTAAAAAATATCTCACACAATTGTGGTTTCATGACTGTGGCTGTTTCATGATGAAACGCCTCGGGAAGTTGCGTAGCAGGCGGCGAGGTGTAAGGGCGGCTGACGTGGACGATTGCACGTGAACCAATGACCAGCGACCCGGTGATTCCAACGTGACATTTTTGACCGTGCAAACGTGCACAAAATATTTCTCTTCTTATTATCTCACTTTGGTTGGAAATCCCATAACCTCTTCTCGGGTGTTAACAACTTGGACTACAGCTAAAAGCTTGTAGAGTTGAAAGTTTTAATGCCAAAGCCACCAGTTGAATCACCAGAGACTTGTCTTGCTAGAGAAATGGATTATAATCCGGCCATGACCAGATCGTGAACTAGCTGCTGCTGTGTATCTATTCACCGAACGAATTGCCCAAGGAAATCAACAGTACTCACGTACGTTCAAACCACTGCCAACCACTACCACTCGTCAAGTTCTCTAGCTTAACACCTACATATGCTACGAGTATTGTTGAAAGTTGTAAATGAGTATTGTTTGTGGCATATCAATTGGGGGTGGCATGGTTGTCATATTTGACTGGTTCACGTAAAGATGACAAGACACGTAAGAGTCTCTCTCTCTCTCCATAAGCCTTATGAGAACCAATCACATAAGAGAAATGTTTGCTTTCCATCATAAACAAATGGGTAAGTTGCCCACCCCTAATAAAGGTGATAGCTTGTTGCAAACCGCCAATGGGGGGTTTGCACCAAGTAGTTCTCTAAACAAATAGCCAACGAGGTCACCCTGTGCAAATGTGCGGGCCCCACTCAAAATCGGGGGCATCAACCCTTTTCGCATTCCCTATGACAGCCTATTCAACAAAAGAAAAGACTTGTTGCAAACCGCCATGCTGGCGGTTTGCAACAAACTCAACTCCCCATTGGGGGAGCTGAGGTCATTGGGGGTGGGCACACCCCTAGGGTTGTGCCCACCCCCAATGGGGTTGTAGTTTGCAACCACGTGGTTGCAAACTACAACCAGGGGTTTGCACCAAGTGGTGCTCTTCAACAAATAACTGTTTCAGATAGACAATTTAAATTTTTTTTTTGGTACTCCGGCACAATGATATCTCTGACTACTGCACATGCGCGAAAACCCTGCGCGACTAAGGATCGAACTCTGGCCGCGTCCCACCCACCCAAACGGAGTGTCCACTCCGTCACTGGCGGGGGACAGATGGATGTCTGAGAACTAGTGTGAAAGGTAATGTCCAGACGAAGCCTGTGGCAGATAAGTAAAAAACATCTCTCTTATGAGATTAAACGAGCTTCTCATCGCCTTCGTACTTACTGCATTCTACGTTATTCTTATCCTTCCGCGTACTATGTTATTCCTCTCTCTCTCTCTCTCATCATCCCATGTGAACTAATGGCATGGTGGGAGGTGCCCACCATCTCAACACTTGCTGCACATCTACTTATGCAATACGGATTACTTGGATATATATTGGTCAGCTGTTCACTGAGACATGCCCCTATGTGTTACAACCGCTGATTACTTGTATATTAAGGAACCAGAACCCCAGAAAGTCCTGGTTTCTTCAGGCATATAAAAATGGCAAAATGGGAGTGATTAATCTGATCAGGTTCCTTAAAGTTTCTCAAGGCCATGTTGAGAGGGTAAGGAAAAGTAGGTACAATGTAATTAATTATAAAGTCA
Source organism: Colocasia esculenta (assembly GCA_014218235.1). Lineage (NCBI taxonomy): Eukaryota > Viridiplantae > Streptophyta > Magnoliopsida > Alismatales > Araceae > Colocasia > Colocasia esculenta. Next base: position 7,593,379 of record CM024766.1, on the reverse strand, counting down.
GCAGTACACATATATGTATAGATATAATATTATAATACAATTATAGAAGTACATTAGGCGTCTTCTGCAGATGCTATGCGTAAGCTGCTGATGAAGTTGGTGGGATGACTTGAGTTGACTACTCCCTAGAAAGCAAGTCTTATTAAGAAGCCCCAGCCCCAGTTTTTTTTTTTTTATACATGACGAATATTGAGGTTGAGGAGATCCCCTCACCAGCTAGTTGAAGGGGAGCCTGCAATAAAGAACACAAAGACACAGATTTAGCACTTCACAACTTACCAAAGCATGCAAGAACTCATGAAACAACCCATTAACATTGATGCAATGTTCTTTCTTCTTCACCTAGAAACCTTGTATTTATGAACACTAATGTTATTGTTTCTTCTTGCACTTTGTATTACAGCTCCTCGTCAGACCTCTGCAGTATCCCCAGTTCTTAGCAACTTTTGATTTACCGTCAGTTTTCGCATATTACAGGACACACTAACCAGCATGTTTCATCAAACAAGGCCTTTCTAATGCACATTCATGTGGTAGAGCTATCTTTTTGAAGTGAAGAAGAGGTCAATCGAGCTGACTTAGAAATGCTTTCAGCCAAGGAAAACAAGTACAGATCAGAGAGGCTGCACTGGGGATTCCCAGTGGGAATACCACTGCACTGGGTATCCTTTAATCTTCAGATACGGATGAACAACTAACAAGATATCCTATCGAGTGACATGATCTCCCATTTCAAACGAATGGGGTTATGTAAAGTAGATACTTCAGATGTGGGTGCACAAACAGTCACTCTCTCCAGTGACATGATCTCTATTGTACGTTCAGGTGTTTCACTAGATTTCCAACACAAATGCAAATGGCTGTTCACCAACCAATAAATGCTCAACAGCGATCCCGGGCGAGAAGTCAGTGTATTCTTTTTTTTTGGTAACGAGAAAATCCTGTCCCGTGTGACTTTGTGGGTTCAGAGATTGATGTTCGTGAACTCTAAAGTCAGGACTTGGCAGCTCCTACTTTCCGTGTACTCGTATTGCCCTTACCCCATTTGACCGGAAAAATTTCGGATCTACACACCTCGAGGAAACTCAGTGTATTCTCATTTCTTGAAAACTTGAAATGTTTCACACCTTCATGCACACATGCATATACTCTTATCTTTCTCAATGCATTTAGATGTGTTATCTTCTGCAATTCTTTTGCATGTATCATGGCCGGATTATGTGGCTTAGCAGACCTCTATTGGCACCTATTCAAAGCGACACACTCAGATGATTTCCCTGATTTGGGCAGAAGCATTTCATTATATGGTGCCTTGGTTGTCTAAAACGGTCTCATAATTTGAGCCCATCACAAATCCTGCCAAGTACATGCTCGATCACAAGCTACCGTAGATAGCATCCAACATATCACTACATGTCTGCAGCTAGTGCCGCAGTTCAATTAGGAGGGGTATCTTGAATAGGACAATCTAGGATTTCAGAAGATTTTCCCTAGTACCCAAGCTATGCTAGTTCCCTTGCTCCATGATCGATCCCTCGCCCCGGGTCAGCTGAGCAACCATAGTTCCCAATTCCCTCCAATACATGCCCCCTCCCTTCCCAGTCTCACATTTGGAGGAAGAAGCAGCAGCAGCAGCAGCCTAGGACGAAAAGTTTGAGAAAGATGGGGACTAATATAAGGAAGAAAAGAGATTCTACAACTGGCAATTAATCATTGTGTTTGAAGCAGAATGGGTACTAAACAAACCCTACAAGGGATATTTCAAACTATAAGTTGTGGCTAGATATTGAAGGCATTCATATATGACCGAACCACTGAGGGAATTTTAAATAATAAGTAGAAAAAAAAAATGAAAGATGAGAGCAAAGAAGTATGTCATAAAAAATACAGTTGAAGTCAAAATGAAGATGCCCAAGACATATGATAAAGGAACAAGCATGAGTTAACCATTCCAACAAAAGAGTCATATAGATTAGAGAGCTAGCAAAGTCTCCAGCCCCTCAACCCTGGCTGGGCCATGTATGCATACACATTTATTCTTTTGCACTAGTAGCAAGGTAGAAAGCTCCCCTGAAATAAGAACATTCTGAGTGCAATGTGAGACTAAACATTGCTCATCTCCCGTTCCTTTCTTCTTCCTTCATTTTTTTCCCCTCTCCTGTCAGATAAATTATTCAGTACTTCAGCCAAAACCTTTCTTAGAGGATATAAGGTAGAAACTGCAGTCATCAGAGACCTATAGTTTTGTGTCAAATCCAAACTCCACCATGGCTTCTTTGCTTCTGAATACTTGGTTCTCCACTTTTCAAACGTCATGTGCTACGACAGGCTTCATATATAGAGAGTGAACGCAAGTTTGAAGGTCTAAATTTGAAAGGGGAAAGAGAGAGGCCAGGCGCTTGGGATTGTAAGGACAACAATCTGGGCTTGAGAGGCCAAAATTTCCATTGTTATTTATAGCCCTCAAATGTCTCTACCAGTGACTGGTAACTGTTCGGAAACAATACATCAATGGCTAGCTCATGCATTCTGTGCAATGTCTAGAAGACAATTAGCTTCTTTTTTTCTGACATTGGGAGTGGATTTCATCTAGTATGGCTCATTGGGAAAGATCTCTACATAAAAACCAAGGGTATCTATATATTACACACATGAATTTGTTGCACCCCTCAGTATATATGTATGTAACAGGCCTCTTTTGTTCTAAAATGTATATGCCGACCTCATGAGTTACACGATATACACGTCCATATGCATCAGCTGATGCGATTGGATAGATATAAACAAAGATCAGACATTTTTTTACCGAATTGGAATGGCCATTTGCCCACTGCAATTTTCTGTCCTTTTCTTACTCGAAAAAATCAACTGGGTTGAGATAAATTATCAGATGTTCCTGAGATGTTCTGAGGTACCAAAAATGTGTTGGAACATTTTCGGAAGACCTGCTTGGACATCTAGTAATATAATACATTAGACTTATGCTCACCACGTAGATGCCGAGTCATGAACATCAAAAACTCAAGTGAGAGAAGATTATTTAAAAGTGGGAAGGTTAGGATTAGTTTTTCTTGCTGGATGTAGACATCTAAAGTTCTAAATAAATTGGTGAGACCAACATGAGTGTCTCCCTTCTCTGTATCTAACTCTGTTTGCATCAGTTGACCCCACATCTGTCATTATACCATCATATATATTGGTCAAAATACTTGCTTATTGCATCAAAAACTATTGATTGTACCATTCAAATACATACTTCAACAGCTATATTTCATTTAGTAGTTCCACATCAGATTACAGACTCTAGATTAACCCGCAACTGCAGCTCGTGCGTCCTAACACTAGATTAAAAAAAAGAAAAAGAAAATTCTAACAGCTGAAAGAGCTACATAATGGAGCCAAAACAGCAAAAATGGTATAGCTAGGAGGAAAAAAATTAGGTGTTTGACAGCTCAACATGTATATTTGTTAGAAATGCTATGAAGAAGTTGGTCAAGAACGTATCTCCAGCTACGTAATTTAAGTTTTATTGCTAGCAGAGCATACATACCCAAGCTTGAGAGAAGTATCTGAGCTGTCGTCACAATTATCCTGAGGCCCTCCCATGTTCGCGGTATTGGTGACAGAGTCAGAGGACTGGCCATCTTCATACACAATGTTCTCAGACTCAGCAGCAACTACTGGCCGCTTTCCTTCTCTGCTCATCTCCACAACCTATTTGTTCATCAAACAACATATGAGGTATCTGCACATGAGAGAGAGAGAGAGAGAGAGAGAGAGAGAGAGAGATATTATTACTTGCTGTCTCAGCCATGCATTCTCTTCCATCAGTGTAGCGCTCTGTGCACAAATCAAAAAATCATTGTTCCAGAAAGAGCATGTTATCCTCATCTTATGAGAACTAGGATCGGTGATATGTTGCAATCCTGTAAACTTTCTTCTTTTTTGTGATAACCCAGGTTGCAAATTTGGGACTACAGGCCTGTTGTTGACTTGCAAGGCACTTAACAAGAACAAGAGATTAGACTAGTAGCTAGGAAAGTACTGAGCTACATCTACTTCTGGTTAACAAATTACGAATCATAGCTCTTACTAATTGTACAACTCTACCTAGCCTATTTTTCTTAGTGATCATGTGAATCCTAGGGAGGAACAACTCCTCTTCCCATCTCCAATTCCCTTTTCTCAGCTCTAACCCATCACCTGTTATTTTCGTTTCTGTGCAGGTCTAAGGATGATTCACAATGTGAGAGAGAGAAAAAAAAAACTGGATTATAACTCTGAAAAAAGTACCTCCGAGAGTGAGGTATGAAGTATTCTTCCAGGCATAAAACCCCATTATTATGGTGTGTATAGGGGCTGCAGTGTTGTCCTTACATAATCAACAGAAAACAGGATGCTGTCAACCATGAACTAAAGGAACATGATTGGCCTGTCAGTTTTGATTTGAGCTCCAACTGGTACTGATATTGTGTGTGTGGGTGTATGTATATCATATATGATTCATAATTTGCAGAAACATTGTTTAAGGATGTTTGATTGCGGACCTTCTGTTGTAACCCGTTTATCTCCTCCATAATTTGTTGGCCCTGAGAAATTACCACATAACTACTCAGCACACAACCACGAGATTGCTGTCATAAATACTGATCTAGAATGAACATGGCACACGAACCTTTCTCTGCAGCACACGACATAATCCCGTTTCCAGTGTCTTCTCCAGCTGCTGCAGCTCTTCCAGTGATAGCCCTTGGATATCCTCTCCCCTCATTTGTCTGGCACATAAAGAATACAACTTTATAACTTTGTCAATGTTTAGTTCAAATAAGCCACATCTAATTCTTGTGTCTACCTATGGAAAGGGCCTTTTAACATACCGAAGCTTTTGAGTAGTTTCAGAGACTTCCTTGTGCAGGCTCGCATAGTTGGTGTTCTCTAGCTATAAGAAGTTGATAAAATACTGCTTGTTACTACCGAGCAAATTCCTCACGATCATCAACAGTATGTTTCAGGTTGATATGAAATGATAACGTGCTCAAGGAGATGAGCAAAAGCATAGATCATGACTGAAGCAAACTGGAATCAGGATCAAGTCTCACTCTAGTCTTGTAAGTGTCTCTACACTCTGACCAGTGCACATACCCATCGCTCTTGTGAGCTTTCTGGGCTTCTTGCCAAAAAACCAACACACTGGAGACATGATTGCTTTATGTTTATTTCAACATTGGAGGATACATCAAATCAAACACCAAAAATGAACAAGAATAGATTCAATGGATAAAGTTCTCATAGATTTGTGAATGCATGCTCAACAGGGTGAGAGTTGGAAACTTTCATTTCAGTAACTGATCAGGGATTCCCAGTAACAGTAGAGGCCCAGCATAGGTGTTCACAAGACCTTGTTTGACTTGGTCATAGGCAAGGCAAATAATCTCATTCCATTAGCTAGCTTGTTTTCCTTTCTTGGTAGTCTGGCAGCTAACTGCAATCACATTATCTGATTCCTGACTTCTTTCTTGTAAATAACATCTGCCATGAGGATGGACTCGGTATCTCTTGATAATAGAAGGAACTGATACTGACTATGTTGTTTGGCGTTGGAATGTGAATACTGTTTTAAAAGATGTAACAGCCGGATGTGAATGATTTATCTGGGTTTTCTCCTCTTTTTCTTTTGTTGTTGTGATCTCAAGAATATGTCCTTTGTTTCTCTCTTACTGTAAACTTTAAACTTTTGTATTTTGCCACCGATGAGTTTACCCACACTTCTTGTTGTCATAAATACTGATCTGATCTGATCTTTTTCCCTTCTCTCTCTCCATCTCACCTTTTCTTTTCCAACATTTGGCATGCTACAGATCTCCAACAACTTTTCTTTTTAAACTACATGCTCATAATACTAGTTAGTTTCTTCTTCATGTCAGATTATATGCCGAATTTTCCCCCCTTCAGTAGTTCAGTTAATGTGAACCTGACAATGCCATCCATCTTGATACAATGTGAATTTACCAGTGAGCACAAGATTCTGCCACATGCATTTAATTGTAAGATTTGCAAGCCTTCAAATGGATAATCTTTTCTTACGAAGCTATTCCATGCATGGAATTCCGGATCAGATCGGGGTCCAGGATTGGACCCCCCCCCCCCCCCAATCCTGATCAGGAATCAGATCGGTCGGGATCAGTCAGGATTGAGAGGGATCCTGGGAATGAATCGGCCAGAATCGGCCCGGAATTGGCCGATCCAGCCCGATTCCCCCCAGATTCTACATAGATTTTTTTTCCTTTTTTTTTTTTGGGGGGGGGGGGGATCGGCATTCCCACGTAGCCCCAAATCGGATCGGGACCCCAGATTCCAAACCGAATCAGCTGATCCCAATCCGGATTGTCCAATTTTGCATTCCATGCTTCCAAGATTAATTGTTAGATAATATGACACTTGCTGACCATAAAAAGAACCATCATCCATCTCGAAATGTTCTAAAGTTTTCTAAAGCAGCTTGGCCATGATTAATAGTGTTCTTATAATGCTTAAATGGGTAATGCACTTGCTTATTGTGATTAATTGTCAGCGAAATGAATTTCTGGCTCCAACCTTCTAGTGCCCCTTCCAAAACTTCTCTAAACCAACTTGGCCAGCTCTGCTTGCATTTGATTTTTGCCTCAACCATTTTCACATCCAATTACTTGGAACAGACAACATAAGAGCTATCTCAAGGATTTCTCATTTAATTGCATCCCCATTAAAGCGATTAGTTAAATTTTCATATCTTCATTAGCTTAAAATTTAGTCTTCCAAAATAGTTTTCGATCTTTACAGCATTGTTCAAATAGTTAGAAGTAATTCAAAAACAACATTCTCAATTGCACCCACGGATTGATGAGAAAGGGGATGAAATGTTGAATGGCCAATCAGAGTCGGAATCTTTTTTTTTCTTTGGTTGGAAAACCAATCCATTACATTGCCCTTTAGAAATTCCTTATAAACATACTTCCAATAGGATCTGGACTTAAGACCTTATTTCAGTGTATATGGAGGGTCAACCACTAAATCACTCCTAGAGTTACACAAGCAGTGTTGAATTTCAAAAAAAAGTTTTTATAGCCATCTGTTCACTTGAGACTTATATGGAGGGCTCTCCCATGGAACTCAGTGGAGAATGACCTAATGTATTATATTCCATCCCATAATGGATTATTTTATTTTGAGCATAGATTCCTTCATCTTTCATTATTCTCATGATTGGGGGAAAAAAAAATCTCAGTTTGTATAAGAGGAGCCCTTTCATTCCTTAGGTTCATCTTTCTAGTTTTACATGCACTTGAGAGCCAACTCAAATTTAAGGGACTCAAGAGAGTCTAACTCACAAACCCATTCATCATAGCTAAAGACCAACAAATAAGACGCATGAAGAACAGCAATGCAAGTTGGCTACGAGCCTCGACCTGTCAGATCCGTATATATAAATATCTATTCACTCAAACAACAACATGAATGTCAGCAATCTTTCATCATACCAGAAATGATTAATGCTGTTTTATTCTACACAAGTCTGCACGTGCAAATGGCAATATGTGCTAATTGCTTTGTGTTGCATATGTAAGAACCAGACAATGATGATTCATTCATGGGTGAACAGCTTACTTGCAGTTCAAGAGATGGCTGCTCTGGTTTCTGCACATTCTTTGAATGCATAGTATGCCTTTCAATGATCCCCTTGAGGCTTCATAAGGAAGAGGAAAAAAAAAAAAAAAAACAATGCCATTGTTAGTTTTGCCATGCTAATCAGTAACGATAGACATATAATGCAGCACTGTGCAGCATTGATAACCTTTTATGGTCCATAAAATAAAAGATAGGCTACAAGATTCTCACACATGTAACACTTGATCAGAAACCAAAAGCTTATATGATATGGGTGAATATATAGGGGAGTTATCTCCCTTTTATCACCTTAGCCCACTTTGGTAAGGGAGTTACCCTTGGATATGGGTGAATATATAAGGGAGTAATATCCTTGGCCCGCTTTGGTAAGAGAGTTATCCTTAGATATGGGTGAATATATATGCACTTAGCACTTATTTTGATTTGACAGGGTTATATAATACACTAACCAGGAATAGATATGGTTAATCAAAGATATCTAGAACACTTTGATAACATGCTAAACTCTGACCAGTTAGCTAAAAAATGATTTGGTATGGCGGATAGCTCATCAAAATTTAATATTTAATAAATACTGATAAATCATAATAAACTATCTCACCCTCTTTACTCTGATGAAGTTATCAGTCCTAATAACTTTATCCGTCAAATCAAAAATCTTGCGATCAGAGATATCTATCAGAAAATAGTTTACCTATAAATAAGTTATCTAGGTATCAAAGCCCTCTCTGATTAACTTTTCCCACCCTAGAAAGGGGATAACGTTTAACTACGGATAGCTGTGGCAGGGGAGTGGCCTAAAACATGACAGAGTATTGTATCAGGGATAACCTATACCTGGATAACGTATCAAGATATATCTTAACCAGTTTTCAAATCATCCACTGATAAATAAATAGGGGCTACTTTATTTTATGTATAGTATACCTATATAGATAAGAGCTACATATAGTTTTAGTCTCTGTCACTTTGACAAAGTTATGTGAGTTATTCACAAATAACATACTTATCTATCTTTGATAAAGTGGATATGATGTATAGACCATTATAATAATGTGAAATCTTTGATAAAGCACCGATAACTAATCAGAGCTCAAACTCTCTGATAATATATTAAAGCTGATAGGAGTTTATCTCTGTTAAAAGTTATTTTGCTTATCTATGAAATCAAACGTACTTTCTTTTCTTTTTTTATGAAAGTGGTTAGAACCACAATTGTATTAAAGAAAAGAATGTACAAATATAGGCAGTGTACTCCAAAAAACAGCTCCCACCTCTATACAATTGAAAACCACACTAAGATCAAGTGGAAACATCTAATCCCTCAACAAAACAAAAAGAGAGAAAGTAGAGGCATCCACATTACAAATTGTGTCTGCCCATTGCTTAACTTCAACACAAGTAGCATGAGGAACAACAGCCCCATCTCTAGCAACCCTTCTAAAGATCCTACTATTATTTTCTGCCCAAAGCATCCACAGGGTGGCATGAAGGGTGAGACACCACACAGCCTTATCTCCTCTAAGGGCCCACTATCTCTTCCAATGTAACAACAGCTAGTGCACATTCTTATGCTGGCGGATGTCAACACAAATCTTCCTTCCCATTCCCTCTCCATAACCCCTAAAAGTAGGAGCATCCTACAAACATGTGGTCAAGGGTCGCGTCTTCCTCCCCGTAAAGCACAAAAAATTGGATAAATACCTGCTATGAAGAGACGTAGATTGTCCCTTGTGGGAAGTCTCCCATGCGAGATCCTCCAAATGAAGATCTTTTCTTCAACGGGCTTCTAGGGCTCCACACCTAATGTCGAAATCTAAATCGAAGACCTCCATCTGTAATGATCTAACTAAGAATACACCTCTCTTCTTCCATCTCCACACCCATCTATCCTCTGAGCCAGACAGATGGAGAGGAGAAAGAAAGGTCAACAGGTCCTAGAACTGCACCAACTCAACATGTGTCAAGTCTCTCTTGAAAGTCGGTGTCCAAGCCTCTCCTAGAAGGGAGTGGTAAGTGTGAAAGATAGAGCCAAAGGGATCCATGAAAATTAGGAAAAAGTTAGGGAAGAGTGACTGCAAGGTGAAGTCTATGCACCACTGATTCTTCCATAAGCGTGCCGTGTTCCCTTTACCAAGTTGGACTTGGACCCCTGACAAGAGAACTTCCCTACATAATAGAATATCCAACCAAAGTAGGTAAGAAACAACAGCAGAGGAATAGATGTCCCAGAGTCTGCTCCTCCCAAGATACCTCTATCTCATCAAGAAGGCCCACAACCCCCCTTCTCCACTCCCAAACCTCCACAGCCACTAACACAAGAGCGCCAGGTTGAAGTCTTTGGTATTCTTGAGGCCCAATCCACCCTCTTGCTTACTCACAATCACCCTACCCCATGCAATGTCATCACATCACCTGCTTCTCTCTCTATTACCGTGCCAAAAGAACTCACACAGGATAAACTCTAGCCTCTGAGCCACTTTCTTCAGAGCCCTAAAGATGGAGAAGAAGTAAGTGAGAAGGTTATCAAGCACCGAACTGCACAGCTATAGCCTCACACCAAAAGATAAGCTACATTATTATTATCCATGCAAATAAGAGATTATCAGACCCTCTTATTAGCCAAAAAGGTCATAACTTTGTCGCACTCTCTCCCCTAATCAAACTTATCAACAACTTTATCCCACTCTCTCCCACTCTCTCCTGATAAAAGTTGTTACCCCTGATAATTAACCTGTCAAACAAAAAAAGAAGATAAATAAAAATAAGCTATACATAGATGGCCAAAAAGAGCTTTAATATTGCTTACCAATGTAAGAAGAAAGTAAATGGCACTTACAATTGTCCAACAAATGCTATTATGTCAAAAATTATCCAGATGTTAGAGTGAATAAGCTGGATTCTTTTTACTAGATATCTTGACCAATAAATAGCTAACCAAGACTTATCTAAGATAAGCCTAAACTAAAGGTGATAACTTTATCCCACTCTCTCCCCTAATAAAACTTATCAACTTTATCCCACTCCCTCTCTCTCCTGATAAAAGTTATTACCCCTGATAATTAACCTATCAAACAGAAAAAGAAGAAAAGTAAAAATAAGCTATACATAGATAGCCAAAAAGAGCTTTAATATTGCTTACCAATGTGAGAAGAAAGCAAATGACACTTACAACTGTCCAACAAATGTTATTATGTCAAATATTATCCAGATGTTAGAGTGGATTAGCTGGATTCTTTTTACTAGATATCTTGACCAATAAATATTTAGATTTTTCAAAATTTCCCAGTAATTTTACCAAAAATATTACATTATGTGTCTTTTATTAAGCAACAAAAATTCATAGATTTCTTAAATGCATCCAAATAAATAGTGGTGTTTCATAATTTTATTCACACCAAAAAACCAAACTAAATTGAGTGATTCAGTTCAATTCAGTTTCACAATTTCTAAAAGATAATTGAATCGAATAAATCAAATAAACAATAAACTCATAGTATATGATAAATATTAAAAATTTAGCGAAGTACACATGTATAAATATAAACATAAACATTTTTTGTTTTAATAAAATTTATTTAAAAAATCAATAAGTTCATCTATCTTACAAAAAGAATGAATTTACCATTCTCCACTGTGTTATCAGTTATCATATTCTGGCCAAGAATAGATAAAACAATAGAGCCTTAATTTTATCCCAATGACTCGTAGAGAGTCTAGAGACTTCTATATCCCTTAATTCTATCACGATGAGTATTAAAAACTTCTATATTCTACATCTCATATTCAAACATCAAGTTTTCCCTCTTCATACTTCAGAAACTTCAATATCCTACAACCTAGAAACTGATGTGGGGACTCAATACCCAGGTTCCAACACAAACATCAAGTTTTCCCTCTTCAAATTTGCCACGCAAATGTTATCTCTTGGAATACCAGTAAACTTAATTATACTAAGCAACTTTCTTCAAACACCCTATTTCAAAGTTTGTCTTCTGTACAACCTCCTAAGCATTCCTTTATAGCCCTTGGACAACTAGTTACATACAACTGCAACTTGTTCACCAACCTTGGGATCCCTAGCAGCCATTTTACATTGCTTAAGTAGTTGCAACTTCAGGCCATGGGCAGTACGACTGATCTCCTGCTACATGGGGGTCATTGGATGTACTGCTTGACATAGACCTTATATCCATATCCTGTATACTTCACATCATACAGTTCCATCAAATATGTTGACAAAAAGATTGTTGGATTTTTTTATATTTAAGATAATTAATTCATAATTAATGAGTTTTCTTATCATGGAAAATTTCATGGTGGGCTTTCCATTAAAAATTGTTTAAGATGACGATTCCTTTAACAAGGTAGGGCACTCCCATAGGATTAAGGACATCCGAAGTTAGAGACATTCATGGATTCAGAAAGCAAGCTAGAAAACTGCCTTGGAGTCTAGGATTGGACTAAAGAGGATGCCAGTCTGGATATATATATAGACTTTTCTTAATCAAAGTTTTCTGGATATACATATATATATATATATATATATATATATATATATATTATATATATTCACCTCAATTTTAAGACACTAAAATCTCAAAGAGAAAAAGAGAGATCCACATTTTTTTTTCTAGCTTGATCTCTACAAGTAACATTATGACTACTTCTAGAGTGGAGAACTTGATCATAGATGAGAAATCCATCCATCTACTCTTCTATCGTCTCAGTCTTATTGCAAGACCTTTCCTGCGATTATAGATAAAGAATCAAGAAAGGCAACAAAGTTTGAATATTAATGAACACCATTGTCTCTATGCTATGCTGTTTAAGAACAGCTGAAATATGTGGGGAGAAGTTCTTCGCTGTCCGACATAAAACTTCAGAGGAAAAAGGCATATATAAATGTAAATTATTGTTACAACAAGAACTACAAACTAATCACTATTGTATTTGTACTCATGCAGATATTGTTCAACATACTAAGAGTGTCTAAAAATACCATAGAATGGTGTTTTTGCTCAGAGAAAATGATCTTTTTCATATAGGAAAGCAACAAAACAAAAAGAAAAGAAACATTATGTAGTCCTTTTGCGCACCATCTTTCAATGATATATGTGTAAACATGAACGCAGAGTGATAGGTCTGAGGGTTCAGGATCAGCATGAACGAGACTGAATATATGGAGTATGATAAGAAACGAAGAGAATTTGATTATGATCAATAGATAAGATTTCCTTAGACACAAGACTTCCGATAATTACAGTTACATATATTATTCAAAAGAACAAAGAGATAAGTGCTAGAGTATGTTAGTGTTCTCTGGTCCTAAGGGACATGTTACCTATGTACTCTCTATATAAGGAGCATTGCTCCCCAGTAATAAGATTTGATTCTCCTCCTTTTCCTATTGTATCAGAGCTAGACTAACTTACTGAAAGGATCTAGACTATGACTAGCCCTAGAGGGGGGTGAATAGGGCTTTAAAAATTTGTCTTGAATGATCAACGGAAACTAATGCAGAAATAAGAACGGATGCAAAGCAGAGAGAATAGAGAGGGAAGAAGGAAGCAATTAGCACACGAAGAGGCACGGATTTATCCTGGTTCGATAAGACCCCCTTTGGTCTACCTACGTCCAGTCCTCACCAACACGGTGAGATTTCCCACTCTACGAAAGAGATCACACCTGCTGGTTTACACGGTGCCCTGCTCACCAACACTCCGCTAGTTAGCACGGTGTCTAGCTCACCAATACACAGCTAGTTGATGCGGTGCCTAGCTCACCAACAAGAACAAGATAATGAACTGAATGAAACAAAGATGAACAAGCAAACACCAAGCTAAGCTCGTGAGGAGGATCTTCAGATGTTGTTGAAGCTCTGAAGTAACAAAGATCTCCTCCAAATGGAATCTTCTTCAAAGATGCAACAGGTGGAAGCTCTAGAAGGCAGAAAAAGCTTGAAAGAGAAGCTGGAGATGAAGCTTTTGAAGGTGGCTCTCTTCCCCACGAAATTGCATGCCTAGGATTTCCCCCAGGTGTCCTTTATATACCCTTCCACAAAAGTAGCCGTTTGAAAGAGGTGGAAAGTGGTCTTGGATAAAAAGGTGTTCAAAAAATGCTTTTCAGAAGGTTCTGCATGTCAGGGTCGACTCCCACTTTTGCTGGGGTCGACTCCAGTTCATCCAAGGTCGACTCCTTCATAATCTGGGGGGTCGACTCCAGTTGAACAAAAGGTGCACTTTTGAATAGAGGTCGACTCCCTTATAAGGCTGGGGTCGACTCTGAAAAACTGAACACAGTCGGGGTCAACTCCCTTTATAGGTTGGGGTCGACTTTGCCTCACTGCAAAACAGGCCTTTTGAATGGGGGTCGACTCCCTTAGAGACTCGGGGTCGACTCCAAACAACTGAGCACAGTCAGGGTCGACTCCTTCATAAGGCTGGGGTCGACTCTAGTTCAACTGCTCAACATGCCTTTTAACAGGGGTCGACTCCTTCACATATGTCAGGGTCGACTCTGAAAAACTAAGGACAGTGAGGTCGACTCCTTTGAAGCTTTGAGGTCGACTCCAATAGGCAGGAAATAATTGGGGCTTCTTTGTGAGTCCATTTGCTTTGATGAAATGCCCTATTTTTTGTATTTACTTTGCAAATACGTTAGCAAACAATAAGAGTGTTTTGTGATCATCAAAATTCACAGGGATCCAACAATCTCCCCCTTTTTGATGATGACAAAACACCTATACAGTAATAATCATTTCTCGAAACCAATCACTGATACCGAAACACAATAAGTCCCATAAATCAAAACACCAATTCACATAGAATCCTCAACACATTAAGGCACATAAATTAAAACATCAATTCATTCAAATTGCTCAAGGATAGTCATGTATTTCCATTCATAAGAGTCAATTCACAAAAAGGTACAAGTAATATCTCCCATTTTCTATAATCACAAAAAGATGCAAGTATTACCTCCCCCTTACTATAAGCACCAGTTAAAAGACATTCACACAAAAAACAGAGTAAAGATCTAGTGCTATCACATAACTATCATCACTTCACACAAGTTCTCCCCCTTTTTGTCATCGTCAAAAAGAGAGGAGGGAATGTAGCCCGTCTCAAAAAATGGATTACTAGCGAAGAGTCATGGGAATGGATCAAGGAAAAGGACACAATGAGAAGAGTAAGAGAAGTCAAAGAATAGGAGGAGGAGGAGGTTGATGATATAAAAAGTCCCACAGAAAGTTCCCTGCACCAGCAAGGTCCTTCAGATTCTTCTTGACTTCCCGATGATTATCCAGCACCATATCTTGACTCTTGGTAACTGACTCCATAAAATTCTCAAGCCAATCTTGCTGCATCTTGAATACATGAACATCGGTGCAGAGGTCATCGACCTTGGATTTCAATAAGCCAAACTGAGTATCAATCCTAGAATCCATAGCATCAAGATGAGTATCCATGGCATCAAATCGAGCGAACATAGAGGAGCTAAAATCTGAGAACAACTGAGTCAACTGATCAACAGGGGCACGAGCTCTGGAAGTGCCCGGAGTGGTGCCCGGAGAGGATAGAAGAAAGTCGTCACCATCCTCATCAGGAGGACCCTGTCCCTTCAAGGGAGTACGAGAAGCAGTACGAACAAACACACCATCCTGAATAGCCATTTTCATACGAAGCAAGGTACTGCCATCAATAACATCAAACTTCGTCAAACTCTCTCTCTTCACCTGAAAAACTGACCCTGAACCTCCGTAGAATTCTCGTAATGAGCATTCCATAAATAAGAGATCTCTTAGGCACACCAACAACATCCCGAATATAGTTCAAAGTGATGTTCGGGAGATCCATATGGGTGCCATCAAGAAGAGCTTGAATGAGCAATAAATGATCATCTGTCACCCTGTCCATGATACCACTTCGGGGAACCAATTATAGAGCACACTATCTTATGTAGAAAACGATGAAGAGCAGGAAAAGAATTTGCATTAACTTTCTCAATATGTTGTGGTGCTACATCGGCTTTTAAGATACGGCGGTAAGCTTCAGTCCTATGTTCCAATGCAGAAATATACTGAACTCTTGGCTGAGTGGAAATTTCCATGACTTCAGATAGCATGGATACTCTGAGGGGAATGTGAACTCCCTTCACATACGAGTTGATCTTATTATTATCATCTACCACTAGATTTGCATAAAACAGGTTGATAAGGTGTGGATAGACTTTCTCATTCATGGAAACATAGGGAACCCACCCAAGAGGTTCAAACAAGCTTTCGAGATCATACCCAGCATCAGCAAAATACTCAAAATCTATCATCTTTCCCAAATGCACTTTTCTAGCTATGATATCGAATGAGTAACACTGGAAAGCATGGAGACTACGGAAGAGGGTTTCATCATAACCTTCACCATGGGAGTCACTGGAGGGGTGAGACCTTTTGGATAGAGTTGCGGACGCGATGGCCTTGCCCTTCTCGCTGCGCTTTGGAGGAGCCATTTCCATAAAGAGAATCGCAAGAGAGAGAGAGAAATAGAGGATGGAGAGAGGAGGAAGGAGAAGATGAAGGAGAGGAAGAGGAAATAGAGGAGGTCGAGGTTGGGGTTGGCCCCAAGCCAAGGAGAAGGCCCTCCTTTTCTTCCCCCCCTTTTTCTCATTCTGCCGCCGCCGCCGCAACTCTCCTCCTCTTCCTCTTTCTTTCCCACGCAAAGGAAGAGGCCTTCTCCTTGGCTTGGGGCCAACCCCAACCTCAACCTCCTTTGTTTTCTCTTCCTCTCCTTCATCTTCTCCTTCCTCCTCTCTCCATCCTCTGTTTCTATCTCTCTCTTGCGATTCTCTTTGTGGCAATGGCTCCTCCAAAGCGCAGTGAGAAGGGAAAGACCGTCGCGTCCGCAACTCCGTCCAAAAGGTCTCGCCCCTCATATGGCTCCCATTGTGAAAGTTATGATGAAACCCTCTTCCGTAGTCTCCATGCTTTCCAATGTTACTCATCCGATATCATAGCTAGAAAAGTGCATTTGGGAAAGATGATAGATTTTGAGTATTTTGCTGATGTTGGGTATGATCTCGAAAGCTTGTTTGAACCTCTTGGGTGGGTTCCCTATGTTTCCATGAATGAGAAAGTCTATCCACACCTTGTCAACCTGTTTTATGCAAATCTAGTGGTAGATGATAATAACAAGATCAGCTCGTATGTGAAGGGAGTTCACATTCTCCTCAGAGTATCCATGCTATCTGAAGTCATGGAAATTCCCACTCAGCCAGAAGTTCAGTATATTTCTGCATTGGAACATAGGACTGAAGCTTACCGCCGTATCTTAGAAGCCGATGTAGCACCACAACATATTGAGAAAGTTAATGCAAATTCTTTTCATGCTCTTCATTGTTTTCTACATAAGATAGTGTGCTCTATTTTGGTTCCCCGAAGTGGCAGCATGGACGGGGTGACAGATGATCATATATTGCTCATTCAAGCTCTTCTTGATGGCACCCATGTGGATCTCCCGAACATCACTTTGAACTATATTTGGGATGTTGTTGGTGTGCCTAAGAGATCTCTTATTTATGGAATGCTCATTACGAGAATTCTACGGAGGTTCAAGGTCAGTTTCTCAGGTGAAGAGAGAAAGAGTTTGACGAAGTTTGATGTTATTGATGGCAGCACCTTGCTTCGTATGAAAATGGCTATTCAGGATGGCGTGTTTATCCGTAATGTTTCTCGTACTCCCCTGAAGGGACAGGGTCCTCCTGATGAGGATGGTGACGACTTTCTTCTATCCTCTCCGGGCACTTCCAGAGCTCGTGCCCCTGTTGATCAGTTGACTCAGTTGTTCTCAAATTTTAGCTCCTCTGTGTTCGCTCGATTTGATACCATGGATACTTGTCTTGATGTTATGGATTCTAGGATTGATACTCAGTTTAGCTCATTGAAATCCAAGGTCGATGACCTCCGCACTGATGTTCATGTGTTCAAGATGCAACAAGATCGGCTTGAGAATTTTATGGAGTCAGTCGCCAAGAGTCAAGATATGGTGCTAGATAATCATCGGAAAGTCAAGAAGAATCTGAAGGACCTTGCCGGTGCAGGGAACTTTCTGTGGGACTCTTTATATCATCAACCTCCTCCTCCTCCTACTCTTTGACTTCTCTTACTCATCTCATTGTGTCCTTTTCCTTGATCCATTCCCATGAATCTTCGCTAGTAATCTATTTTTTGAGACGGGCTACATTCCCTCCTCTCTTTTTGACGATGACAAAAAGGGGGAGAACTTGTGTGAAGTGATGATAGTTATGTGATAGCACTAGATCTTTACTATGTTTTTTGTGTGAATGTCTTTTAACTGGTGCTTATAGTAAGGGGGAGGTAATACTTGCATCTTTTTGTGATTATAGAAAAGGGGAGATATTACTTGTACTTTTTTGTGAATTGACTCTTATGAATGGAAATACATGACTATCCTTGAGCAATTTGAATGAATTGGTGTTTTAATTTATGTGCCTTAATGTGTTGAGGATTCTGTGTGAATTGGTGTTTTGATTTATGGGCCTTATTGTATTTCGATATCAGTGATTGGTTTCGAGAAATGATTATTACTGTATAGGTGTTTTGTCATCATCAAAAAGGGGGAGATTGTTAGATCCCTGTGAATTTTGATGATCACAAAACACTCTTATTGTTTGCTAATGTGTTTGCAAAGTAAATACAGAAAACAGGGCATTTCATCAAAGCAAATGGACTCACAAAGAAGCCCCAATTATTTCCTGCCTATTGGAGTCGACCTCAAAGCTTCAAAGGAGTCGACCTCACTGTCCTCAGTTTTTCAGAGTCGACCCTGACATATGTGAAGGAGTCGACGCCTGTTAAAAGGCATGTTGAGTAGTTGAACCAAAGTCGACCCCAGCCTTATGAAGGAGTCGACCCTGACTGTGCTCAGTTGTTTGGAGTCGACCCCGAGTCTCTAAGGGAGTCGACCCCCATTCAAAAGGCCTGTTTTGCAGTGAGGCAGAGTCGACCCCAACCTATAAAGGGAGTTGACCCCGACTGTGTTCAGTTTTTCAGAGTCGACCCCAGTCTTATAAGGGAGTCGACCTCTGTTCAAAAATGCACATTTTGTTCAACTGGAGTCGACCCCCATATTATGAAGGAGTCGACCCTAGATGAACTGGAGTCAACCTCAGCAAAAGTGGGAGTTGACCCTGACATGCAGAACCTTCTGAAAAGCATTTTTTGAACACCTTTTTGACCAAGACCACTTTCCACCTCTTTCAAATGGCTACTTTTGTGGAAGGGCTATATAAAGGACACACCTGGGGGAAATCCTAGGCATGCAATTTCGTGGGGAAGAGAGCCACCTTCAAAAGTTTCATCTCCAGCTTCTCTTCCAAGCTTTTTCTACCTTCTAGAGCTTCCACCTGCTGCATCCTTGAAGAAGGCTTCATTTGGAGGAGATCTTGTTGCTTAAGAGCTTCTACAACATCTGAAGATCCTCCTCACGAGCTTAACTTTGTGTTTGCTTGTTCATCTTTGTTTCTTTCAGTTCATTATCTTGTTCTTGTTGGTGAGCTGGGCACCGCATCAACCAGCTATGTTTTGGTGAGCTAGGCACCGTACTAACTAGCGGATTGTTGGTGAGCTGGGCACCGTTTCAACCAGCGGGTGTGATCATCTCTTTGAGAGGGTAAATCTCACCGTGTTGGTGAGGACTGGATGTAGGTAGACCAAAGGGGGTCTTACCGAACCAGGATAAATCATGTCTCCTCATGTGCTTGCTTCCTTCTTCCCTCTCTGTTCTCTTTACCTTGCATCCATTTTTTATTTCTGCATTAGTTTCCATTGATCATTCAAGACAAATTTTTAAAGCCCTATTCACCCCCCCCCCACTCTAGGGCTAGTCATAGTCTAGATCCTTTCATTATGTTACTTTCTTTCCTTTGTACTGCGTTTTCAAGATCCCTGAATGAAGGCGATGATTGATGGTGAGTGTGAGAATTTGTGGCCTCCACTACCTGACGAACCAATCATCTAGCGCTTCTTTAGACTCTTAGTGTAGACTCTTCGTACTATTGGAATTGTCATCTTGGGCATCCGACACCCTCCAAGCTCCGTCCTTTTGCAGCTATTCCTTCCAGTCTATCTCAATTTCAATGCGATGTTTGTAAGCTTGGCAAGCATCATAGACTGTCCTTCCCATCACGTGAGAATATAAACAAAGCATTTCTCCATTTGATCTCGTTCATAGTGACATTTGAGGTCTTAGTCCTGTTATCACATATCCTGACTTTCACTATTTTGTTACTCTCATTGATGACCATTATCGAATGACTTAGGTTTTTCTTCTAAAGAATTGATCATAGGTCTTGCATGCCTTTGAATAATTTTACAAAGAGATAAAAATGCAATTCTCCACTCCCATCAAGGTTTTTCGCAATGACAATTCTAAAGAATATTTATCTTCCCTGTTCAAAGAGTTCTGTGCTGTAATGGCATTCTCCACCAATCCTCTTATGCTTACACTTCTAAACAAAGTGGTGTGATTGAACATAAAAATTGTTATCTTCTTGATATAGCTAGGACACTCATGTTTCACATGACTGTCCCCAAACCCTTTTGGGGTGATGTTTTTCTTACTATGTGTTATCTCATTAATCGTATTCCCTAATTAATTCTCTCTATTTTTGTGCCTATATCCCTCCACGGAACCCTTTCCACTATGTCCTCGAGCTTTTGGATGTCTTTGTTTTCTGCATGTTTTGGGATTGCGCCACGATAAGTTATCTTCTTGTGCGACTCGCTGTGTTTTTCTTAGCTATTTGTGCACTCAAAAAGACTATCGTTGTTTTGACTCGGTGTCACGATGCTACTTTGTTACTGCTGACGTCACCTTTTTTGAAACAAAACCTTATTTTTTGTTGTTTCCCGTGTCGTCAACACCTTATTCATTGCCTCTTCCCCCTTTGCCACCTCCACCGGATGACTCAGGATAGGTTGGTGATTCCACACCTCTCACTGTAGATCCTACACCGAAATCGTTGCAATTGTACCAACGATGGAAAGTCCTAGAGACACCGAGTCAACCTCCACCACCAGTGCCCTCGTCGAAGATCCACCCTTTTCTTCTCCTACGGATGCATCGTTGGATCTTCCTATTGCTTTCACGAAAGATAAATGTATTGTCCCGTGACCTTCTACGTTGGACACTAACTTTGCTTGGCCTTCCATTCATAAGGGAACTAATCATTCTATTGCTCGGTTTGTGTCCTAAAAGCATCTCAATCCATCTTTTCAAGATTTTGCATTCTTTCTTTCCTCGATTGGCATTCCTTTCTCTTATCAAGAAGCACTTACACAACTAAGTGGAAAGCCACTATGGATGAGGAGATGCCTGCTTTGTTATTTTGTGGCATTTGGGAACTTGTTGTTCGACCTCTTGGTGTGGTACCTATGTGGCGTGCAAATGGGCTTTCACTCCGAAGTATCTTTCAGATGGTACTATTTATTGGTATAAGACTTGTTTCATCGTCAAAGGCTTCACCCAAACATATAGCATTGATGACCTTGAGCCATTCTCTCTGGTGACCCATATTACTCGTGTACAAGTTCTATTCTCACTGGTGGCCAATCTTGGTTGGCCATGTTCCAAATGGATGTAAAAAATATCTTTCTCTATGGTGATCTATAGGAGGAAGTTTACATAGAGCAACCTTTAGTGTATATTGCTCTAGGGGAGATGAAAATCTAAAGACTACAATTTACGGCCTCAAGCAAAGTCCTTAGGATTGGTTCGACAAATTTTGTTAGATAGTGTCAAAGATTGATCTTGTTCGTAGTTAGGGTGACCACTCAGTGTTCGTTAAGAAATTAAACACTATGCAGGAATTGTGATCATTGTTGTCTATGTTGATGACATGATTTTGACTTGTAGTGATAAGAAAGGCATTACAGATGTGAAAGAGGATCTACAGTATATAGTATTACTAAAATATTATTAAGTCTATTAGTATTACTAAAATATTATTAAATATCCTTGTTAAATATCAAATATTGTAAAAATGTGATTATGCAATGTTGTCACACATCCACTTACCTATGGTTTAGAGTAACTGATGACGAAAAATGACTAAAGATTGTGCATAGATAAAATCATGGGTGTTATGGTACCCACCCTAAGTAAGTTTTATTCAAGGACTGGCTCGGTGGAAAAGGATCTACACGTACAAGTGGCTACAATTCAAATGTCAGCTTACCTCTCTCAATAGATGGAAAGACCAGTAAGAATATTTCCATTAGAAAATGTTCAGCTAATGTGGAATAATAGAATTAGGAGGAATATTTGTTTTCTTTTGACGGAAGTTATCTGCAGCGGTATTTCTACAATAGTTAAAGTTTAACAATGATTTTTTCAATAATATTTCTGCAAAGATAATATTATTTATGATCACCACCGCCCCTTAGTTGGCCAATGAAATAGGCACACGGCCTTCCAAACTACTAAAGCAAAGATAGTATTATTTATTGCAATAATAGTTCGAAAGTAATTTTTTATAATAAAAAAACTTTCGGATCTAAATGGGTTAAATGACAGGACGATGACATGCAGACAATGGCGCCATTAGAGGGCCCAATTCTCGCCTTTTGTAATTAAAGAAAGGAAGATCCTCGCTAAACTATGCCTGCTCTTTCTATTGGAGAGCTTAACACCATTTGTATTGATCCCTTCATATATATGAGAAATATTGGCCATCTATTCTGAAAAAAATAAATTTTCTACCAGTTTAGGACAGGATTTGTGGACATTAGAGGTTGATGGTGTAAGAACCAGGATTTTAAAATTATGGATTGAAAAAAATCTTCTCATGAAATAATTTAAAAGTAATAAAAAAAGCTAAATAGATATTTTCAAAATGTAAATGAGCTAAGAAAGGCTTAAAATGGGTACATGACCTGTAAAATTCGTAATATTCAATTAACCGGGTCAAATAAGCTTAAACCGAAGGTTAATGGGCCTTAAAAGAGGCCTAACTCTTACCCAATAAGAAAGGGTCATTCTTTTATAACCCTATTCAAACTGGACAAAAGAAGCTCCAAATTTAAGTAGGAAACTAAGAGGAAATCTCAACTTTCCTTCTCTCTTAGAGTTTGAGTCCAACTGGACTCATGAGAGCTGTGGGTCTATAAATAAGATTTCAAACCTTCTTGGCCGACCGCAAGCTGCTCCTAAAGACTGTTGGGTTCGTGCCAAAACGTTTGGTGGAAGGAGACTGCAGAGCTACATTGAATTATACTTCCCTTCTTCTTAAAAACAAATAAAAAAAATGTGTTCTTCAGGCCCAACTTAATTTAATCATCACTGTAGATGATCTCTAGAAATCAACTTTATGAATTGTTTCTGTAAGTATTCTCTCAAGGCTTAATTAAATTCAACTCAAATAAACAGTGACATCCATGTTGGGTAAGTTTTCTTATTAATATTATGTTGTGTTAACGGGTTTCTAATTAAGACTGTTGGTTAATATTATGTTGTGTTTAAACTCTAATAAACAATGGCATGCATGCTGATTTCTAGTTAAGATTTTTATCAAAATCTAATAAACAGTGACATTAAAATATTAATAAGAAATTCAGCTAATGTTGTGAGTAACCTTCAAGAAATTGTGTCATGCATGCTGGTTTCCAGTTAAGTTTATTAATGATTGAGTCCCAGTTATTACTAAATCGAGCCCCCCAGATCATTAATGAATTGAATCCCATCTTAATTAACAAATTGAGTCTAGTTAATTATCATATTGAGTCCCAGTTTATTGGCAATAATCGAGTATGAGTCTCAGAAGGAGACAAAAAAATCGAGTCATAACTGAGTAATGCAAAATTGAGTCTCAAAATAGAATCGAGTCTCAGAGCCTAAAGAGTTAACTCCCTAACTGTTAAAGAATCGACTCTCAGACTTAGAATCGATTCCCTTAATGAATCGACTCCCTAATTGTTTAAAGAATCTACTCTCGAACTATTTAAAGAATCGACTCCTTGATTGTTTAAAGAGTTGTCTCCTTGACTGTTTTAAAGAATCGACTCCCTGACTGTTAAAGAATCGACTCTTAGATACAAGAATTGACTCTTCTGTTTATTAAATAGACTCAAACTCGTCAACATACAACCCATTGGTCGACCAATAATTTACTCTTAGTTGACTAGCCTTGAGTCGGTTGACCAGAATCGACTGTTCAGTCAACCAGTGCATCCTTCCAATACTAAAATGCTTCCATGAATCCTATCGATCGACCTGAATTGACTGTTTGATCAGCCAATATTGTATCAATCGACTTGTATAGACTGTTTGGTCGACCAACATATTTTAACTAGTTTTGTCATGATTCCATCGGTCGACTTGACCTTGAACATTGGTCAATCAATTAGGATTTCCAGTAAACTTGAACGTTCGGTAAAGTGTCGAGTTTGTGTTGGCCGACCGATTAGTGAATTTGAGTCAACCAATCCCCTATTTCACAACAGAAAACACTATGTTAGTGCTCAAACACTTTGACGTTAAAATGTACTTTCCTTAGCTGCTTGACACATGGCCAATCTATAGTATGCATGTTATTAGAACGTCTCTTGTTATTTCTTTCATATGTTGTATGGAACAAACTAACAAAGTGCTATGTTGTAGGAGTCATCTCTTGAGCCGAATAGTAGCTCGTTATAGAATGGAACAAAGTGCTATTTTACAGAAGTCACCTCTTAAGTCTGGAAGGAGCAAAGTACGGTATGGAGGGAGCCATCTCTTAAGCCCAACAATAGCCCATTATAGAATGGAACAAAGCATTACTCTACGGAAGCCACCTCTTGAGCCGAGAGAGCAAAGTGATATATAGAGGGAGCCACCACTTGAGTCCATTACTAATCGTTGGCATTGCACCCAAGTGCATGACTTGCTTAGTCTATGACAATCAACTCGTGAATACTTGCTTGACATGTTTATTACTTGACTTATACTTGTGGCCCTGGTCAGTATTATTACTCTTGCTACATGATGTTGTTCTACTTGAACCTGAACCTTTATTATAGTCTTTCTCTTACTTAATATCATGATATTGGTTATCAACTCTTGTTAAATCTTGCTCTCCTGATGTAATACCCAGCTTCTCGACTTTCTGTCTGGCGTCTTGGATGACTGGCCACTGACGCGTCCGGTCTAGGTGACGCGTTAGTGTCGCGACGTGGGTGTCCATCGTGATAGTCATCCTTGTCGCGCCCTTCTTGTACGACGTATTCTTGTCGCGCCCGGCTTTCCCATCACGTCTTCTTGTCGCGCTCGGTTAACAGGACACAACAATATTCCATGGCTTTGGTCATCTGACATCTATCAGGGTGGCAGGCGGGTCAGTACAACCTGTCGGGTTGTCGCGGCGTCCCTGGGGGACGCGTTGGTGTCTCGGTCGGTTGACCCATCACGTTAAGGTTCTTAACGCGATGCATCAAACCGTCGCGACTTGGGTGCCAAAGGCTTAAGGCCTTGGCCGGCGACCCTTCTTCCCCTTTCCTCCTTCCCCTCTCTTCTCCTCCCCCTCCGACGGTGCTCCACCTCCCTCTCTCCCCTTTGTGCATTTCAGGCGAGGAGGAGGGTCGTTCGTGGTGCCTTGGAGTTGTGGAGCTTGCGCAAAGCGAGGAGGAGGTGGCCAATCAGACGTAAAGAGTCCTAATGGGTTCGTTTCTTCGTTTAAGGTAGGGATTGCTTGAACCCTTCTCGATCCGGGTGGATTGGGAGCCCCTCGTGCTTTCTAGTTAGTTTAGAAAGCTTCTCCATACTCCCCTCCCTCGTGTGATGTGTTTGTAGCTTGTGGACGGCCTCAAGATGGAGGATCCCGTGGGTCTACCTCTCTGCTGGTGTCGCAACCACGGTGCGCGTTGCGACACCAGAAGAGGCGTCTACCCGGTCGGTCGTGACCTTGTCGTGACGCGTTGACCCGTCACGATGGTATCACAACGGGCAGGGGGGGGGGGGGGGGGCGACAGTACCTGTGTTGCCTCGGGTGGTATCTGTGGCCCCTGTTAGGACGTTGGCGTGTGCCCCAGGGCAGGCTTGCCCTTAGGACCTTCAAGTGGAGAACGCGGCAGGTTGCCTCACTGCGTTCAGTTACTGAAGGTGACACCTTCATGGTCATGTCCTAGCGGCAGTGCCAGTAGGCTCGCGTCTGTCTAATAATCGATTGACCGGCGGTAAATCGATTATTAGCATAGCGATGCTTTCCGTGCTTCTGGTGGTGTTCTGAGGTTCTGGCCTGCTTGTACATGCCTTGGTTGGCCGACGGCTCTCTCGAGGGTCCGTGCGTGCCTCGTGCTTGCTGGGCTTGTCGTGGGTTACAAGTCAGCAGTTCAGTGTGGTTTTTATTATGTTTGCCCCACCTGTTTGCACGGTGCTTGACACTTGAGGGCTCGTCCCGTTCAGAGGTTGTCTCCGCTTCCTGGGAACCCCATCCCCGTGAGCCCATTGAGGGAGTGCTCTAGGCTACGGGCGTGCTCGTGTCTACAGCCTAGTGTGGCAGACTCTGGTAGCAGAGGAGAAAATGAGGTTTGGACAGCGACGCTAAGTTGTTTGTAGAGCTCTCTTGTCTGGGGCGGGACATCGAGGTCATTGAGGTGTTTTCTTCTCTGTGCGGCCTAGACAACCCTTTTTCTCACGGCCTCTCTCTGCGTTGGTTCCGGAGCCACGTAGTGGTGCTAGGCATGGGGCCGCAACTTGGCCAGGCTGTGGTGGTGTGTGCATTCTTATGGTGTTTTGTGGCGGCTCTGTCTCACTCTTCCGAGGAGGTTAGAGGCAAGAGCTAGGCTGGCGAGTAGAGAGGGTGTGGACGGTGTGTCCTCTTAGCTGTCAGTGGCAGTGGCTTGGTTGTTGTTGTTGTGACGGCATTTCCTCACAATGTTTCCTAGCGCGACTCGTTGCCCTAGCCTACACGGTAGTTGTAGCCTGAACGTGTCTAGTTTCTGTGGGCGTTGTTGATCTGGCCTTGTTGACCCGTACTTCTAGTGGTTTCCGCTTCAGCGTTCCCTCGGTTCCGTAGTCCCGTTCTTTGGTGCCAGTTCGTATTGGCACCAACGTATGTGGTTTCCCGACCTCATGGTGTGTCCGGAGTCCAAGGTGGTTCTGCTTGTGGGCCATCGACCTTGTGGAGGTTTAAGGTGGTCGTGCTTGTGTGAGACATCCTGCTCACATGGTTACTCTATGGTCTCTGTGAGACCCCTATCTCGGCGGGCGTGTCAAGACTTGTTTCCGTGAAGTGCCTGACTCCATTGGTTTCTGCGGGTGTCAAGTGTGTGTGTGTCACAACCTTGGATGTGTCATGACCTTGGATGGTGGTCGTGGCGTTGCATTGTTCTGTTCTGCTGCTTTATAGTACCCTACTGTAAGTGTTCCTTGCTTTACAGTTTTCTAGTGTAGTTTTTCATTTTCGGAGTTCCTACTGCTTTGGCTGGTGAGGGACTGGTAATCCTTACTAGGCCTTGTTCGCGAGACTCACCCCCCTACTCCCCTCAACTAGGGGCTCGTTGTCGCGGAAGCTCGGTGTCGGACGGGTTGCAGAGGCAGCTGTGGCGCCGTGTGCTGTCAGCAGCAACGAGAGCGAGTGTTGTGAGCTCTTGTACCTGAGTGAGTTGAGAGTTATGCTTTGCAAGTTCTCAGGATATGCCCATTAAGGATTGCTCCTTTCTTCTTGTACCTGTGCTTTTATTTGGGACATGTTGTACAGACTTTTCTATATTGTACATATTGTTATAGTTATTGAATTTGGTTCTTATCTCACTAGACTATTTCTTCTAACCTTTTTGGGTCTTCGGATCTGTGGGTGGCGACGCGAACGTCGAGTCCCTGAAGGGGGGTCCGGGAGGTCTGGTCGTTACACCTGACATTAGATTATTTTGATTGATAACATATTAATGACTTAAAATATGCATAGATAAGAGATATAAATCCTACTGAGTTTTATGTTCAAGCTACCTACTTATATTTTTTTTCAAGAGAATCTAATGAGGACATGAACTTTGACAGAGACGAGCAAGTGTGAAGAGACTTAGCGCCACTTTGGTAATGAGTTGGAGTTAAGATAACTCCAACCTATAATCAAAGTTACACATGTGTAACCCACCTTTTACTTTGGTAACAATGGAGTTAACTTTTTGACTATGGTGAGTTAACTTATTTTTCTCAAATGCACTTTGGTAAAAAAAAGTGAGTTAACTTACCTTGGGAAAAGAAAAAGTAGCAATTAAAGTTTGTACTGTGAGAGCAAAAAGGTGGTTAACTCACTTGGGTTAACTCTAGTCCACCTCTAGAGGTGGGTTGAAAAATGGTGAGTTAACTCACTTTTAATCCACCTTTAGCCTAACTCACTTGAGTTAACTTTGTAACCTTTCCAAAGTACTTTTTGAGTTAACTCTGAGTTAAATAGAGTTAACTCTGAGTTAACCCATTACCAAAGTGGCACTTAGAGTCGTAGTTTAGTCTTTATTTTCAAAAAGTTAAATGTCATGATGGGCCCTACGCATCATGGCTATCAGTATCAACAGAAACCGATATGTTTCTGCCAAAATGTAACGGTTTTGGACCTAGGCGTTTCTGACACCCCTTAGTCAGAAGCTAGCCAAAACCATCTCAACTGAAGACAAAATCACTTGAACTCGTCCGATACGACGACACTGTCATCCCTACTATGTGTTATCTCTGATTAGTGGTTGTAGTTGGCATTAGTGATTTGAGATTAATTAAGCATTAGTTGACTATCTTAGTATACAATTCTAAATATTGTCCAATAGTTGTAGTTTATAATTTAGTTCTTGCTTTGATTGAGTTGATTGTATGATATATATGCAGTATCATGTTCAGGTCCCGATATTCCACTTCGGGGCGTGTCAAATGGACCCCATTCTATGGTATCTGTAATTCTCATATGATTTCTTCATAAAATCTATTTGTCCCACTTATTTTGTTATATGGCCTAGTTAACACAAATGAGACAACATAAATTTAATGAGAAAATAATGTGAGACTTAAAAGTAGTTTGGTGTAGGACCCATGAGCCGCCTAGAGAAGTCAATCCAGTCTTGAATGGGTACATTTTAAGTAAGCATTTATATTATATATATATAGAGAGAGAGAGAGTACAGATTTTATTCCCACCAGTATCTTCTTATATTCGTTTTCGGTCTCATTAATTTGACTATCAGCCATGAACTCAAAATTATCCTTTTACAAAATTTTCATAGTTAATTTAAGATTTTGAAAAAATGACCTACTCCCAATCATAATTAAGTTTCTTAGGCCAATTTGATAATGGGATAAGTTTCAAGGGTATCTGACTTAATCTTGAATAAGTATTGGTTAAGTTATCTATATTTAGGGCTGCAACCGTTTCAGGTTCGGTACCGGAAACATGAATTTTCGATACCAATTATGATAACTGTATAAAGCTACCGATTCCGATATAATCGAAATAGTCATTTTGGATTTTGATCCAATTCCGATTACGTTACCAAAACTAAAATCAGAATCTTTCCTAAAATCTTTTTTTTTCGATTTTTCTTGAATAATCTTACACAAATCAAACATATTTCATGTGTCATAATCTAAAAATATTTTTTTAATATTTAATTTAATAAAAAATTGGAAATCAATTTCCAAATGTGGATATTCCGAAACCGATTCTAATAACTTATCAGAATAACTGATATTGATTCCCATAAACTATTGATATTATTTTTAAATTCTGAATCTGATAATTTTTATCAGAATCAGGCCAGAATCTCGAGTTTTTGGATTCCGTTTGCAACTCTACCTACATTCTTTCAAATCCTAATTGTTTTATGTAACATGATAACCATGCTTATGTCCCCTTATCCGGCAATCCTCTTATCCCCTTAAGTTGAAAACTAAATAGTAAGGTTATGGGGTCTAAAAATATAGTTATAAATGATTACAAGGATTAAAAACAGAACAAATCTTAAGATAAAAAATATTGCCATGTAATTTAAAATAAGTAGTTTAATCTCAATTTTTTCAATCTATATTATTAATTTTACAATTTTAGTCTTTAATTCCTATAATCTTTTAAAAGTAGTTGTTAGTTTCCAAGACAGCTAAGGCATGGCGTTTCCAAGAACCTTACGGTGATTCTTATGATTAATTTTTGGCTTCCAAAACCAGGCAAATTAGGTTTGCTTTAGTTCAAAGCCAACTAGTCAAGTTACATGGCCAATTTTTGGGGGTGTTCGTCCTCCTCCATGTACACGTTCTGCCAGATAACTTTCTAAAGATTAGGGGCAAAAAATGTTATGAGGACTAAAGGCTAATTGCAAAAGATTAAAAGATGCTAAAGCCCAATAACCTCTATTTTTTAGACTATTAAGGACTTTAAACTATGCATTTTTTACAGTTATTTCTTCTGCATTGGATGTATATAATATAAGTATATAACAATATAGGTCGTATGCTTTATGGTGGTTATTTAGTTTTCAGTCCCTCTAACCGTTCTCAGCTAGCTTTTATATCCTTGCAATTTCACCATTTAGTTTACGATAAAAAGAACTCGGGACCTATTACAAAAACCAGTCTAATTTCGGGGTCTAACAGCTAATCGCAAAAGATTAAAAGGGGTAAATAATAATAATAAGAAAACCCTTCATGCTAATGTTTAGAATATTTTTTAATCTATTGTCTGGGAAACTGTTCAAAGACTATTTTATAATTTAAAATTTTAAAAATCTAAGGTTGAATCACGTGGTTTTAGAATAATTAGTAGTATCTTTTTCCATTTTGCCCCGGGAGACAATGACATCTTCGCGTGCATGTAAACATGCAAGGACAATGAGCGGAGGAGCATCCGGTCAGTATCAAATTACAAGAAAAATCTAATAAATATTACTTGATCTTAGATCAATCCAACCTCACCTTAGGTCATACTAGGGCTGCTAATAGATATGCACTTTCTATTTTTTTACCTATTTCTGACTTTTTTAATGGATAAAAAAAGTCATTTCACTTTCACATATATTTTTCTATTTTTCATAATATAGTAATTTAATTTACTTATAAAATATGTACTCTTAAATTTTTATTTATTAATAGAGAGAAACTCTAGACCAAGTTTATTGGCTCCTCCTCTACCTGCAATTAGAATTTAATTCACTTATCTCTCTCTTGCTATTAATTGCACTCATCGTCGCTCAAGCCAACTCCTTCACTTGTGCCCCAAACATCATCCACTGTCAGATTGCAGTTGATGTTTCTATTTTTTTTGCTGTTTTCACTTCTGTTTATGATGTTCTTATAGAAAATAAGTACTAAATATGTCATTTTATTTCCAACTCCGGTTCATTGGTACAGCCCGAGAACATAGTAATATGACCCATAACCCACCCAGGTCTGAGTTATTTTTTTGGCGGCCGATTTGATAGCAAAGTAGAGGGGAACATCTCCCTTCTATCAGGGGTGTGTGATAAGAAAAATGGTCATTTGATAACTCATATAGATAAATCTAGATAAAAGTGACATCCCTCTCACCCCTGATAGCTTTGTCCCATCAAATCTGAAAGGAAGATAAATATAGATAAATTATTTAGTTATCAAACTTGTACAATACCATTTGGTCAGAGGTGCAGATCACATGCTTTGTCAAGTCTTATGGTCTAGAATGGCGTTTGCTCTTTTGAAGGTATTATTATTATTATTCAACTTGAGCTAAACTAGGCTAGGGGAGGCATCATTCGTCCATGACTACATCTGTCAATGAATCAGGGTCAGGAAACAGAAATAGTATTTTCCACATCCATTTCCTATTAAGAAAATCAGAAACGGAATAAAAACAGAAATAAGATGGAAACACCCTTCTGCTACAATCTAACAGAAGTGGGTTTTGGTGATTTTAGGAGTAGTGGTCAGAGAGATATCTTTGATAAAAAACACATCAAATACTAGAAGAGCTAGATTCCATTTATAAGGAGTCGTCAAAGAACTGATCAGTAGAAGTAAGAATTTTAGAGTATATAGATGTTTTATAGATTGTTAAGAGAAGGATCATTCTGATCCTCTTATGATAGAAATGATTCCCCGCATCCTATTAAGAACAGTCCTCTATACATCCTTCCTTTCTTTTCTCTTTCCATTATGTTTAGTGCTAGGAAGTCCGGGCCCTTGGCTGCTGACCGTGCCCTTCTTGAGGGCCCTGAACATGTATACATTGATGGTGATAAAATAATAGATGCCAACCTCTCCGATTCTTCTCTTCATAGCATGGTATCAGAGCTGCCAGACACTATAGTGGCCTCCTTCGCTGCTAGATCCTCCTATGCCACTAGCGGCCTTCTTCGCAGCTCTACTACCTGCCCATGGCTTCTCTACCTATGATGTTGTCATGCTTCTCCACCAATACTGTTGGTTTGCTGCATCACCACCACATGCAAGTGCTGTTGCCGCCGCCTCAATAGTTGTGCTAGCCCTCGCACATCCACTACATTGCTGCCCTGCCGCGAGTGTTGCACCTCTCAATGCCATCGTTAAGTGCAGCGCCACTGTCTGGAATGCCTCCAACTATGGCGGCCAACACAACAATCACTAGTCTCCCACATATACTAGCAAGCGTTGTAGTTAGGACTGTCAATGAGCTGGACCCGGGCTAAGCTTATATGAGCTCGGTCCAGACCCAACTCATCAATATACAAGTCTAAACCAACCCAAGTCCAAGTAATGTCGGGCCGGGCTGGGCCGGACTCAATATTTTTACAAAATTATAAAGTCCGACTAAAGCTTGGCCTGACCCGAATACTTAAATAAAAATTAAATTAATAATAATAATAATATATTTAATAATAGAAAACATATAATCTCTCTCAATTAAGTAGAGTTTTGATGATACTTATTTAATTTGTTTGAAAATTGAATTTTAAACTTTTAAATAAGTAAAAAATATATAATTTTGACTGAGTAAAATTTAAGACTTGAAAAGAAAAAGTGAAAAGAGAATGGGTCAGGTCGACCCATCGGGCCAAACTCAAAGCCCAAGTCCGGTCCATGGGCTTAGTCGGGTTGGACTTTTAGGCCCTACTAAAAATTCATGGGCCGAAAAGAGTCTTGCGACCCGGTCCAAAATTGGGATAAGCTCGCAGACCTGTCGGACCAACCCGGCCCATTGACAACCCTAGTTGTAGTGCCTCTTGCTCAGCAGCTACTGTCTGATCACGAACCGCCTCTACTCTACCTCCCACCGGTTGTCTGTCTCACCATCTCTACGGCTACCATCCGCCGCCGCAGCTCACCTCTCCCCGACCCGATTGCCTCACCACTGCTACAGTGCTGCTCGCCACCACATCACCAGCCTGATGCACTATTTCCATTGGTTTCACGGCTAGGGAGACAACTACTGCTGCGACAATTACTGCCATCTGCTGCACCATCACCGTAGTATTGCTTGCCACAATCACTTATCCCATCGATAGCTACATCTTGCATCGAGGGCTGCACCCTTCATCGGGTGGAGAAGAAGAGAAGAATGGGCAAAGGAGACCCCATTTGCGGGATGTACTAGAACCACCCTTAAGTAGTTCTACGTTTTAGATCTATTTAAAGTTGTTCTGGCCTATTGCACACACTTGTATATGTTTGGTATTTAGATAGAATAGGGATAGAGTGAGATTATCCTCAAAATTTTGAAAATAATCTTAAAATTTTGAGGATAACCTTACTCTATCCCCAATCTATCCAAATACGAAACATAGTCCTAAGTGCTCGTTCCAGATCTGGTCTATTGCCCCACTCTCACGTTAGTCCCCTCTGTTGCTTCTTGAGCTTGGCCTAGTGGGACTATTATGATGTCATCATTCCTCACATCCATCCAGCGGTTTTCAATGCTCTGGTCGCATCCTTGCAGTCGATTTCGTCATACATCATTGCTTTTGGGACCTTCTACCTTCAACACTATAACATCTGCTGGATGTGACCTAGCTTTCTTGCCAATGTACCTCAACTCTGACTTCTCTTAGAAATACCATTGGCTGTGTGTCACCTGTCACTCTAGATGTGGCATAGTTGGTCATCCTACTGGCTCAGCTTCAACAACTTTAGTGACAACTTTAGCAGCTATTTGAACAGCTTCAATCCACTAATTTTCTTCCTAAACACTCTACTATGTCTACCTTATCTAGTACTGTCACCACCTAGATTTTAGACTCTGGGGCTTCACATCATATGATTTGTGACGGCTCGTTACTTGTAGATTACTCTCTTGCCCCCACTCATTTGCATATGCACACTGTTAGTGGCAAGTCTCTTAGTGTGGCACCATCACCCGCAACTCTAACCCATCTGACTACTTAACTCTTTCTCCTATGTTACATGTTCATAAAATTTCTATGAATGTAATTTCCATTAGTCGCCATAATGTCACTGGATACATTCTCATCCACCTCTTATTCATGTTCTATGCAAGATCTACATACAAGCCTGATGATTGGAATAGGTTGTAGAGTGGACAGTTTATACTGCTTGGAGTCGCCATATCTTCCTCCTCTAGCCATCATCTCCTCTCGTACTCGTGGGTCAACTTTCTCCATTGTTGACTCTCTAGCATCTCGTCTCAATAATCCTTCAAAAGCTCATCTTAAGTCCTCGTTTCAGTTTAGAGTCTTAGGTCACCTAAGTCTCCGCTTCGTTTGTCTCATTGCAAGGATTGCAAGTTTGCTAAACATTTTATCCTCCCTTTCTCTTCTGGTAAGTCCATATCTTCAAAGCCTTTTGGTTTAGTATATTCTGGTATTTGGGATCTATCTCCTTTGCCTTTCATGACATGCTTTCTCTCCCATGTTAGTTGTCATCACCTAGGTTTTTCTTTTGCACCGAAGATCTGACCTCTCTATTTATCATCAATTCTCTAAGATGGGTCTACACTCAATTTCACTGTCGCATTAAAGTACTTCATCCTGATGGTGCTTCCAAGTACCTCTCTACTAACTTTCGAGACATCCAGCTTGCATGGAAGTACCCTTAGTCAACAGTTCTACCCTTACACTCCACAACAAAATGAAACTGATGAGTGCAAGCGTCATCACATCCTTAACACTATTTGAGCGCTTCTTCTCTTTGCCTTTGATCCTCATGCTTAGGCAAAAGCTATTCTTACTTCTATTTATCTTATCAATATCCCATTGTCCTCTATTCTTTTAGGTATTCTCCCTACAAACATTTTTAGGGTTTGTCACACATATCAAGATCTTTATACCTTTAGATGCACTTACTTCGTTCTTCTCCCTCCTCACGAGTGCACAACACTCTCTCCATGAGAAGTTCAATATATTCTACTAGGGCATAGTAAAGAGCACCATACATATCGTTGCTATGATCCTGTAACTCGTCAGCTTCATATCTCCCATCACGTCACCTTCTTTGAAAATGTTCCCTTCTTTGCCTATTTCTCTCAAGTTTCATTTTCGGATCTTTCCTTTTTATTTGATTGTAAACCTTCTCCTCCAATCATCATTCCAAGTTTTTTTCATGATATGCCTTCTCCTTCTCCTTCTTATCCTTATCTCTTTAGCCTTCCCTTGTCTATGTCTCCTCTAGTTGTCCTTCTATTCTTAGGGATACTTGTATTGACTGATGATGTTGGAGATTCTCAAGAACATGACTCACCAACGCTTGCTCCTATTTGATCTCCTATGAAACCTCCATAAAACAACCCTCTGCTTAATCACCGTCCAACTGATTGGCTTAGTCTTGTTTTGGTGGCTCTTACTCTTCACAATTCTCTACTTCCCTTGCAGTTCTTCAGACATATCTAAAGCCTTATTACTACCTACTAGTTCAATTTCTAGAGTGGCAACAGGTTGAGCAAGGAGCTTCAGGCTCTTTAACAAACTCATATTTGGGATCTTGTTACGTTGTCTACCAACAATTCTCCTATCAGTTACAAGTGGATTTACAAGATTATGATGACGTTTGATTGTAGCATTGATCATCATAAGACTCATCCTGTAGCACGAGACTTCACTCAAGAGCATCACATTGATTATAAGGAGACTTTGCTCTAATGGCCAATGCCTATTGTTTCTACTCTAATTACTATTGTGATTGTTCGTCTATGGCCACTTTTTCAATTTGATGTGAAGAATGCATGTTTTCATGGTGACCTTTCTAAGAAAGTATAAGTGCATCCTCCTGCCGATCTTTTTACACTACCACTACATGTCTATCACCTTCAAGAGGCCCTACACGGACTTAAAAAAAGCTCCATGAACATGATTTGAGCAGTTTTGTCAGGTTACTCTTGATGTTCGCATTTGTGAAAGTGCAAAAGATTATGCTCCTTTTGTCTATGAATTTCTACTTGGCCGTACCATTTTTCTGCTCCATGTTGATGACATGATAATTAGCAATGACGATGATGCTATTGCCTCTATTTAGCACCACCTACGCAAGTAATTTGAGATGACGGACCTTAGGTCTTTGTAATGTTTTCTGAGTTTTGAGGTTGTCTACTCCCCGTATGGTTCTTCATTATCTCAACAAAAGTAAATCAGCAACATTTGTCAATATTCCACTTTATTTGATTCTCGCACACTAGACACTCCTATATATGGAGCTTCGTCTGAAGCTTCATTCATTTAATGTTGTTCCCTTAGAGGATCCCACACGCCATCATCAACTTGTTGAGGATTTGGTGTATTTGTGTAACACTTCAAAATTTTCATAATTTAAAATTAGAGAAAAATTAAAAAAATGACAATTTAATAATATAAAAATAATAATAATGTACGCACAATTATCATATGTACGAAAACACATCAAAAAATTCTATTAAAATCATAGTTCAACTTTAATAATATTTTTAGTTGACACGTGAAGAGAGTCAGGTGAAGAAATATACAATTCGCCAAGTTTTAAGCATTTTGTGACTTATTATCGGTATTAGAGAATAAGTCGGAAATCCACTATCATGTGTACAAAAGATGATCATAAAATAAAATAAAAATGATGGGTAGACTGCAAACAATATGTATTGATAGCACATCATAGGAGTTGGACCAATGAATATCTTTCAGCCCATGACTAAATTCAAGTAAGAAAATAGATATAAATTCGTATGTCCCAATTAGCTAATAAAAAAAGGAAAGAAGTTAGCATTCAATACACCATCATTAGACTTCTATATTAACCCAAATTTGTACCCCATCAAGAGGAGAGGTTTCCTATAGACTTTCCTACTTCAATTGGGATGGGAATCCTCCAAACTTGAAAGGGATCAAGCTAAAACCGCAACCCCACTTTCATAGTTTCAATAGGACTCCTAACAACCCTAAATCTATAAATACTCGTCATAAACCCCTTGGGGACGAGTTACCAACTTGCTAGGATCGTGTGGAGGCTAGCTAGAGCACCAGAGGAGGAGGAGATCGCCCCCAACCGAAACTTTCTTCCCCAACCCACGTTCTGCTTTGACCTGTAGAAGACCCTTCTTAGGCACCGTTTGGTAGAGCTTTTGAAGTGTAGATTTCAATCATTTAATGATTGAAAATCTATTTTTTCTCCCTCTAGTTATCAAACAAGTAAAATAGCTTTTAGATTGTGTGAAAGTAGATTTTGAGAGAGAGGAGAGAGATAGAGAGAAAAAGTGTAATGATGGTGTCTTGGATTTTGGGCTTTAAAAGTTGGTGTAAGAGAGCTTTTAAAGGGATTTCGGATTTCCAAAAAGTGAAATCCCCATAGGGGGTTTCCAAACGGTGCCTTAGGAATGTTCAAAAGTAGGTGTTCTCGGGCCAAACATAAACAAATCCTATACCACATTAAAGCTCTTCGTGTCTAGTTTCATATGCATTTGTTTTGCTCAATCTTTATCAAGCATGCTTCGAGTATTAAGCATTTTCCAAGAGTCGCACATGATTAGGATTTTTCGTCTTTATACCATGATTCACGCATATAGAGGTCAAATTGGGTCAACCCAAAATTGTAGTTTTATTCTAGTCTTCATCCTCTACAACATTCATGTTCATAGTTTTGTCCAAGGAACTCTAGATAGAGAGTTATAGATCAAACAAGTGGATCTACGCCGTTTTTTGCATTTTTTGGCAAGCACCTTAATCCGCGATGGAACCAGACGCTGCCGATTATAGGGGCTTTTTTCGACGCACTTGACCGTTGCGTTTTACTAAATAGCGACCATTCATGCCGTCGCGATTCATGACTGTTCTGACAGGATCAGATTGCATCAAACTGTGTGTACTTGGTTTTTAATGTTCTTCTGAATTGCGACCGAGTTATCCATCGCGTTTTAGTTGTTTTCCCGCCTTCGATTCTATGCAATTTTTTATATCAAATTTTTTTAAAACATCTGTAAATAGCAATGTTCTTACCCGTCGCGATTTCAGGAGAAGCCGACTATTCAAACCATCGCATTTTAAGAAATCAATTGCTCCCTTGCTTCGATTGACGATGACCTTCATAATAGCATCGACCTAAAACGACGTGATTTATAAGGCCATCCGATACTCAGCTTTTCACTGTATAAGCTTTTGATATACGCGACGTCTGTAATCCTCATGATTTCTAAAGCCAATCCGAGACCTTCCAGACAGTCTATATTGCATGTCTTACATGTCTTGATTAATTTAGAAGCATTGTCCAGTCTGTCTAGTGGCCTAAAAATTGTCAACCCATTTAAAAGTCTTAATGAACCTGAAAGTCTATTCTATTGTTCTTAATTGCATGATATATTCTTCTTGAGATTGTTATAATCATCTTGATGATCTACCGTATTAAACTAAAAGTCTACCTTGTTAAAATACTGAAAAGCATGTAGATATAATTGCATGTTCTATATTGTGTCTTCATGTTACTTACTTTCCATTTGTTTTAAATCGGTAGATTATGATATCTTGAGTCACATTTTACACTACACGTTTACACAAATAGGCATCCCTTTGTTGGGGGATTGGAAACTTTCTACTGGACATTCCGTTCTGGTAGACTAGGGACATTTCCACTAAGACCTTGGTAATTCTCCGTACTCCATAGATTTCCTCATAAAGACCGAATTAGTTATACCATTGAAGTTCCCTGGAGATAGCGTGCACTTCCTTTCTCGTCTCTTTCTCGTGTGTGACTTTATAATCATGAATTCAAGCCATTAATATAAAGATTTAACTAAAGCGTAAATCACAATGTTATGCTGCCAAAATTCTCTCTCGATTATTGTTATCAAGGTTTGGCGCATCGCCGATTCGGACCGGATCGGGATTATCCTGATCCGATTTGATTTGGGCGGATCGAACCGATTCGGTTCGATCCGCTTGGATTCGGCCAGAACTTGGTCCTGTTCAAGCAGGGTTCACTGGACTCAAGATCTTGTTCAGGCAGGGTTATCAGGATCTCCTTATCTACCTGAATATCATTTAAGTAAATGTTATAATTTGTTGTTTCATTTACTTAAGATATTACATGTAAATAAGGAAGTACCCCCCCATTTGAATCCAATAAAAATATCAAAAAAAACATATCTCTTACCAATAAAAAGTCAACTCTCCCATCGAAGAACAAAATCGTGATTTTGATGATTTTAGCGAAATGCTAATTTTTTAATCTCTCATAATTTGGTCTATCTAAAAATTTGATAATTCAAATAAACCATATGGAACACTAAAAATCTAAAGTCCGGTAAAAAAAGTCAAACGTGCATGTGACTTCTCCAAGGGAGCCGCTCTCCTACTGACAGCACTTAGTCTGCTCGAGCCATCTCAGAATTTGGTCAAACTTAAGTTATCATCACCTAAACTCATGAGAATTTTCACTTTCTAATTGAAAAGAAACTAGAAAGTGACAATTCTTATGAGTTTGAATGATGATAACTTAAGTTTGACCAAATCTTAAGATGCCTCGAGCAGACTAAGTGTTGTCAGTAGGAGAGCGGCTCCCTTGGAGAAGTCACATGCACGTTTGACTTTTTTACCGGACTTTAGATTTTTAGTGTTCCATATGGTTTATTTGAATTATCAAATTTTTATATAGACCAAATTATAAGAGATTAAAAAGTTAACATTTCGCTAAAATCACCAAAATCGTGATTTTGTTCTTCGATGGGAGAGTTGACTTTTTATTGGTAAGAGATATGATTTTTTTGATATTTTTATTGGATTCAAATGGGGGGTACTTCCTTATTTACATGTAATATCTTAAGTAAATGAAACAGTTACTTAAATGATATTCAGGTAAATAAGGGGATCCTGACAACCCTGCCTGAACAGGATCCTGAGTCCAAAGAACCCTGCCTGAACAGAACTAGGCGAATCGGACCGAATCAAGCGAATCGCGAATCGGATTTCCCCTGATCCGCACCGATTCGCCCGAATCGGCCCGATCCGATCCGGCACGCCAAACCATTTGTTATCATAAAATCATGTTCACATGACTTGACCTTCTTGAAATCATTATGAACATGATATTGAAATGTATACTTCTTGAAACTCTTATTATTGGCCATGATTGACCGTGGGTATCTACATTTGAAATAGTGAGATGTGCATCGGGCACGGCGAGTAACCCAAGGCTCCAATCTAGCCCCATCAACAGAGAGTCGGAAATATACTATTAACTATGAGGTATAATGATTACTGGCGTTGCATCTGTGCTGGGAGTACTTGCGTGTTGAATGCTAGATACATAACCACATACATGTGTCCTAGTGTGCATTCCAATGTAGCATAGATCTTTAGTGTACATTAGTGGCATCGTGCCTGATTACTGTTACATGTTAAAAGTTGTTGCGCGTGTGTGCTTGCTTGCGTGATATGGCCATCCTGCGTTCTTGCAAACGATTGATAACTTGCGTGCTTGTACATATTGCTCTACTGTTAATTCTTGCTTGTTACATCATTCTAGATCTTGTTCAATCTATCTTGCTCACGTATCGTGTTTAATTGGATTTATCATTCATGCATATCTTAATAATTGTGCTTGCCTAGTTCTTAAAATGTTAATCACTTATATCATTACCTGCACTGTAATAACCGGTATGTTTGGATCGTAGTTTACCTGGTGTGGAAGCCAATGTGTGGCCCATTGTTAGACCATGGAGGTCTATGAGTGTTTTTACAGGTTTTCTGGGTCAGGTCGGAGGCAGGAGGGCTGGGCATCCCAGCCCAACCAAGCCTCTGTCGGGTTCATTGAGAACGCATCGTATTCAGACGACGCGTCTCTCATGTGAACGCGTCCGGGTTCTTCGACGCGATTTGGAGTTGAACGCGTTCTCTTGAGTGGACGCGTTCTTGCACCGCCGTTACATGGTCGTCGCTGCATGCGTGCCGCAAGGCACATGCAAGACGTCGGGGGTTTAGTTGCGTCGGCAAAGTCGAACGCATTTCTAAACGCGTCAGGACGATGCGACGCGATTTAGTTCAGTTGTGTTTTGTGCTTCTTTCCTTGGCCGAACAGTGCTATTGCATTGTTCAGCTGGGGGAGATGTTGATGCGGCTGTGAAGGTGATTTTGGGCGATTTTGGTGCATTTAGAGTCCAAACGGCGTAATTCCGACGCGAGGACGAGCTTCGGAGCGCGAAGAATTCTCTGGTGGCGATGTATTTGTGTCTTCCTCATGGGTAGGGGACTTCTACCCTATTTCTTCTGTGTATGAGCTGTGTGATTAAGGAAGTAAGCTTTAATTGTGGGAAATGGCTTATGCATGATGGGGAGAATGGTTGAGCATGTTAGAAAGCATGCCTAGGACTTTATTTGAGTTACTGTATCCTGCTTAGCATGCTTGTATGGCCTTGTGTGGTGTTTTCCGGAATGAAGATACAGGTTGTGTTCTTGATGTCTGAAAGGCGTCCGATACAGCTGACGCATTTCATGAGAACGCGGTGGCCATTGCCGATGCAATTCAGTTTAGGTAGCGTCACTTAAGTCCGACGCGATTTAGGGTTAAATAGCGGCATCTGTGTTGGACGCATTTTAATATGAGGCCACCCGAGCTCTGGTGCTCTGTGGCCAGTTTGTTCAGTTTGTGTCCCACATTGCTTGGGCTGTGTTACCAAGACAATGTAGGGTTTGTATGGATGGTGTAAACTCATATTGTAATAGGTAACAAGGTGTTTTGCGTGGAATTTTGTGCATAACAAGTTAGGTGTCACGCCTTCCGTAGTTGCCTCTCCAGTCAGTTACCCTAGCACCGGGTGCTTAGGGCTTGTCCCGGTACTGGAGTACCGTCAAGGTCTGTGTCGTCTTCCTGGACACCCTCACTCATGTGTTTGAGTTGTACGTCCGGCTGAGGGAAAGACGACAGGGGACAGCGGCACGTGTTTGTGGGTGTGCGGCCGTTTGTAGCGCGCTCTTGGTTGAGGGACAGACACCAGTAGACGTATTGGTCCTCAGCTAGTCCTGTTTC
Organism: Colocasia esculenta; assembly: GCA_014218235.1. NCBI lineage: Eukaryota > Viridiplantae > Streptophyta > Magnoliopsida > Alismatales > Araceae > Colocasia > Colocasia esculenta. The sequence goes on along the minus strand of CM024766.1, from coordinate 7,551,302 downwards.
AATTTCTCACTTTAGGGTTCTCGGCCAGAGACCCTAAAGGTGTCAGGCTTGGACCTGCAGCGGTGTAGCCTGCAGGTGTGGTGTGGTTAGTCTCCACGGCTCTTGTCTTGTTGAGGTGGAGCGGCGGCTGGACCTTTCGTCCATGGCTGCGAGGCTGAGATGTGTACTTGTGTAGTTTGTCCGAGTCTGTGGCTGGCGTCGCGAACCAGTTCTCATGACTCGTGCGCGGCGTACCCGCCTTTAGCTTGTACACGTTACATGTTTTTCCGTCTATTTATTTACAACTGTAATATCATGTTTAGTTGGTTATAAATGTTCCATGCTTTACAGCTTTGTATAAACTGTGTTTCTCGACTTTGGGGAGTTTTTTTTTTTAAATATGGTCGTACCAAAAGGAGGAGGTAGGGGCATCCTCACAAAAGTGAGGGGGCCACTACCAACACCAAGCGACTGAGATTTCTATTATAGATTGCAAGAAAGAAGAAGGGGGGGGGGGGGAGATTACATGTGGCTGGGGCTAGGGCCTAAGGGTGGGGCATCCCACCTTATCCAGGCGGTAAGGACCCCTTACTACATGTGACAAAACAGCCCCAGCGTCCCAAAATCTGAAACAGTTGGTGGAGCATCCATAATCGGCTAATGAGTGGGCCATTTGGTTAGCTTCCCGTGGCACATGCTTGATCTGTGCCCGAAGTTTCTTTGTAGTTGCTGATATTTCTTGGATTACTTTGGGGGAGTTACCCTACTGAGTCAATGACTTGTGAGGCTCACCCTTTTTTCTTCCAGGTGAAGGAGAGCAGGAGGATTCACGTCCTTCCTCTGGTTTCGGTCATCGCCGTAGTGGAGTCGGGCCCTCGCCACCAGCAGAGTAACGTTTTTACTTGTGAAGCCTTGGGGGTTGTCCCGAGCTGTTATATCTTATATAATGACTATGTGTGGAACTTAGTATGTACATTTCATGTGGATATGTATGAACAATGAAACTTATATATGTTCAACGTGTTCTTTTATATTTTCACGGACGTATGTGGATGATATCTCTTGCGAGGCTTTGGTCCGATCGCGGGAGGCGGAGTCGTGTCAGGCACGTTATCGGGTTAACGGGCCTGAACGACGAGGACAATTCAAACATACCATCCTCAAACCGATGGGAAGATGGAGAGGACAATTCAAACTATTAAAGATATGCTTCGAACATGTTTGGTTTGGGGAGGTGGTTGGGAGCAACACCTTGGTATGATTGAATTTGCCTACAACAATAGCTATCACACAAGCATCGGTATGGCACCGTATGAGGCACACTATGGAAGACCTTGCAGGACACCATTGAATTGGCATGAAGTGGGTGAAAGGCAGATAATGGACCGGAATTGGTGTAGAAATGTGCGGAAGTAGTAAAGTTTATCAAGGAGAAGCTTCAAACGGCACAAAGTAGACAAAAGAGCTACGCGGATGTCCGGCATAGGCCCCTACAGTTTGAGGTTGGAGAGTATGTGTTTTTAAGAGTTTCCCCAACCAAAGGTGTTCTAAAATTCAGCAAGAGGGGCAAGTTGAGCCCCAGGTTTGTAGGTCCATTTCAGATTTTGGAAAGGATCAGAGATACTGCTTATAGGTTGGAACTTCCAGTAGATTTCATGGATGCACATGACGTGTTCCACGTCTCAATGTTAATGAAGTATATTCGAGATCCTTCACAAGTTATTAGTTACCAGCGGGATGACTTGAAGCCGGATATAACCATGCCAGAATATCCAGTAATGATCACAGGCAGACGGACACAAAGATTAAGAAATAAAGACATTGACCTGGTAAAAATCAGATGAGAGAACAGGCAAGGTGGTGAAGATACTTGGGAATTGGCCGATGAAATGTTCAAGACGTATCCATATTTGTTTGAGTAAACATTACTTTGTTTTTAGGTGATAGTTGCATGTGTTTTGAACTATATTTATGTTTATCTCTTTAATTTCAAGGACGAAATTATTTTTAGATGATAGTAATGTAATAACTGGTACATTTGGATCGTAGTTTACCGGGTCTAGAGGCCAATGTATGGCCTATTGTTAGACCATGGAGGTCTATGAGTGTTTTTATAGGTTTTCTAGGTCAGGTGGGAGGCAGGAGGGCTGGGCATCACAGCCCAACCAAGCCTCTGTCGAGTTCATTGAGAATGCGTCATATTCAGACGACCGTCTCTCATGTGAACGCGTCCGGGTTCTTCGACACGATTTGGAGTTGAACGCGTTCTCTTGAGTGGACGCGTTCTTGCACCGCCGTTACGTGGTCGTCACTGCATGCGCGCCACGTGGCGCACGCAAGACGTCGGGGGTTTAGTTGCGTCGGAAAAGTCGGACGCGTTTCTAAACCCGTCGGGACGATGCGACGTGATTTAGTTCAGTTGTGTTTTGTGCTTCTTTCCTTGGCCGAACAATGCTATTGCATTGTTCAGCTGGGGGAGATGTTGATGCGGCTGTGAAGGTGATTTTGGGCGATTTTGGTGCATTTAGAGTCCAAACGGCGTAATTCCGACGCGAGGACGAGCTTCGGAGCGCGAGGAATTCTCTGGTGGCGTTGTATTTGTGTCTTCCTCGTGGGTAGGGACTTCTACCCTATTTCTTCTGTGTATGAGCTGTGTGATTAAGGAAGTAAGCTTTAATTGTGGGAAATGGCTTATGCATGATGGGGAGAATGGTTGAGCATGTTAGAAAGCATGCCTAGGACTTTATTTGAGTTACTGTATCCTGTTTAGCATGCTTGTATGGCCTTGTGTGGTGTTTTTCGGAATGAAGATACAGGTTGTGTTCTTGATGTCTGAAAGGCGTCTGATACAGCTGACGCATTTCATGAGAACGCGGCGGCCATGGCCGACGCGATTCAATTTAGGTTGCGTCACTTAAGTCCGACGCGATTTAGGGTTAAATAGTGGCATCTGTGTTGGACGCGTTTTAATATGAGGCCACCCGAGCTCTGGTGCTTTGTGGCCAGTTTGTTCGATTTCTGTCCCACATTGCTTGGGCTGTGTTACCAAGGCAATGTAGGGTTTGTATGGATTGTGTAGACTCGTATTGTAATCGGTAACAAGGTGTTTTACATGGAATTGTGTGCATAGCAAGTTGGGTGTCACGCCTTCCGTAGTTGCCTCTCCAGTCGGTTACCCTAGCCATGGGTGCTTAGGGCTTGTCCCAGTACGGGAGTACCGTCAAGGTCTGTGTCGTCTTTCTGGACACCCTCACTCCTGTATTTGAGTTATACATCCAGCTGAGGGAAAGACGACGGAGGACAACAGCACGTGTTTGTGGGTGTGCGGCCGTTTGTAGCGCGCTCTTGGTTGAGGGACGAACACCAGTAGACTTACTGGTCCTCAGCTAGTCCTATTTCAGTGTCTCACTTTAGGGTTCTCGACTGGAGCTCCTAAAGGTGTCAGGCTTGGATCTGCAGCGGTGTAGCCTGCAGGTGTGGTGTGGTTAGTCTCCACGGCTCTTGTCTTGTTGAGGTGGAGTGGCAGCTAGACCTTTCGTCTGTGGCTGCGAGGCTGAGAGGTGTACTTGTGTAGTTTGTCTTAGTCTGTGGCTGGTGTCATAAACCAATTCTCGTGACTCGTGTGCGGCGTACCCTCCTTTAGCTTGTACACGTTACGTGTTTTGCCGTCTATTTATTTACAGCTGTAATATCATGTTTAGTTGGTTATAAATGTTCCATGCTTTACAACTTTGTATAAACTGTGTTTCTCGGCTTTGGGGGAGTTACCCTACTGAGCCAATGACTTGTGAGACTCACCCATTTTTCTTCCAGGTGAAGGAGAGCAGGAGGATTCACGTCCTTCCTCTGATTCCGGTCATCGCCATAGTGAAGTCGCGCCCTCGCCACCAGCAGAGTAACTTTTTTACTTGTGAAGCCTTGGGGGTTGTCCCGGGCTATTATATCTTATATAATGACTATGTGTGGAACTTAGTATGTACATTTCATGTGGATATGTATGAACAATGAAATTTATATATGTTCAACGTGTTCTTTTATATTTTCACGAACATATGTGGATGATATCCCTTGCGAGGCTTTGGCCCGATCGCAGGAGGCGGAGTCGTGTCGGGCACGTTATCGGGTTAACGGGCCTGAACGGCGAGGACCGTCACATGCACATTGAGATATAAATCCTATTAGGCTAGTTTGCTCATTACATACTTCTTAACATTTTAGGTGACATAGACTTGGAAGAGGAGAACCAAGCAAATGATGGGAATGCGTCTAAGTGAAAAGCATGTTCCAACCATGGTATCTACCATTAGTTTAGTTTAAGAGTTAGATTGATGTAGTAGGCAGTGAGGAAGTATAATCTCATGTAATTTTTCCTTTTCTTGAGTCATTGTAGTTGAAAGTTCATAAAGTTGTAGTAAACGTTATGGAGATTGAATAAAAGCTTAGTTGTATTCATTTTGTGGGCCCTATTTAAATGTGTTGTTGCACATCTAATGCTTGCTAATTAGAGGTTTATTTGCCGACTATTCACGTCTTGAAATATCGATTTTAATCTAATATTTTTGCTGTGTAATTCTCGAGACGTGACAATTTAATGGTATTAGATCCTAAGAACCCAATAGGATTTTTAAGTCCTAGGTTTAAGTGATACCCAAGAATTTAGGTCATATAGTGCCTGGTGAGATTGGGTAGAGACTGGGAATAAGCTAGTTTCAAGACTAAACACCCATACCCATAAGTATATGTTGTTTCTAAGAACCTTAACTGCTTGCTATCCTTTTCCGAGGAATCTCATTATTTCTTTGCAATGGCCAACAACCGAGCTCAGTGGCAGGCTATGCAAGAGACCATAGTTGGGTGACTCAAGCATTATAGAATGTAGTGCAGGCAGGAGCTCATGCTGGAGCTAGATATGGAGAAGGAGATATGCATCGCAGCTTCCGTAGCTTGAACCCACCTCGTTTCTCTAGATCTCCTAACCCGAATGAAGCGAAGAATTGGCTAGAAGAGATGGTAAGGATCTTCTAGGTAATGTAGTGTACGGAGCGGGAGAAGGTGTTACTGGCTACTTTCCAACTGAATAAGGATGACAGAGCATGGTGGAAGGCCACATCGACCCACTTACCCAATGTTAATGAACTAGAATGGGAAGAGTTTCTTGGAATTATTCTGAGAGAATATTTCTCAGAGTGAGTGCGGGAAAAGAAGGCAGCTGATTTTGCCGCATTGAAACAAAGAGGATTGTCTGTGGCTGAATATTAGGCCCAGTTCTCCCGTCTGGCTCAATACGCCCTACATCTAGTGGGCACAGAAAAGTTGAAGGCTGGAAGGGCTACGACCCATGTTTATTGAGAAGTTGGGACCACTCAACATCCATACTTACAAGGGGATGGTCCAGCTGGCTCAACTAGTGGAGGATACCCTAGCGAAGCCAGAGGGATTCAAAGGGAAAGAAATAGCAAGGCCAATTTATGTAAAAAAAGGAAGCACCCCACACTACTGGGACTGTTTACCCCGGAAACAACGGTAATAAGAGGTCGAATGAGGGAAACGATGTCAGTAATAATAAGAAGATCAAGGTGGAAGAGCAACTGGTTGTGAAGAATTACAAATTTTGTAATAAATCGAGACACCAAGCGAACGAGTGCTATAAGAAGGCCGACACTTGCCTGCATTATGGAAGCCGTGATTACACATTCCTAATTGTCCCATGCTAAAAGATCAAGTCGGGAGAAACCAAGTCATGCCCAACTGACAAGGGCGTTTCAATGTTGTGATCTAGGCGAAACTCCCGGAAGGAGGTATGGTGAAAGATGCTAGTTTTTGCAAATCCTTTAGAGTTGTCCTATGATACCTTTCTTACTAATATATTCCTAAGTGGGGGAGACGACTAGGGGAAAAATTCAAAATAACCTAGTAGTACTCTTACCAAAGCGAATCATATGAATTTAGATGGAATTATATCAACTAAATGTAGAAGAAGGAAAGAATTGGAAAGAATTAGATGGATAATATTAACGACCCATAGGTGAAAATAACGGGCACTTATGACAATAAGGGTACAAGAATGTGGATACGAGCAGAAATTTATGAAAGATCAGATCTTGAATCACATCAAGAATCTGATCACCAAGTTCACTTGACAATTAATATGAATTTGGAGACCAAATTCTTTTAAGTGGGGGAGGATGTAGTATCCCGAAATTTTCATAATTTAAAATTACAAATAAATTAGAAAATTGATAATTTAATAATATAAAAATAGTAATAACATATGCACAATTATCATATGTACGAAAACACATCTGAAAATTCCATAAAATCATAGTTCAACTCTAATAATATTTCTAGTCGACACGCGAAGAGAATCAGGTGAAGAAAAATCCAATTATCCAAGTTTTAAGCATTTTGTGACTTATTACCGGTATGAGGGAATAAGTCGGATATCTACTATCAGGTGTACAAAAGATGATCATAAACTAAAATAAAAATGATGGGTAAACTCCAAACAATATGTATTGATAGCCCATCATAGGATTTGGACCAATGAATAACTTTCGGCCTATGAATAAATTCAAGTAAGAAAATACCTCAAAATTCGTATGTCCCAATTAGCTAGAAAAAAAAAGAAAGGAATTAGCATCTAATACACCATCATTAGACTTCCATATTAATCCAAATTCGTGCCCCATCAAGAGGAGGGATTTCCTAAAGGCTTTCCTACTCCAATTGAGATGGAAATCTTCCAAACTTGGAAGGGATCAAGCTAAAACCGCAACCTCACTTTCGTACTTTCTAGTCGACACGCGAAGAGAATCAAGTGAAGAAAAATCCAATTATCCAAGTTTTAAGCATTTTGTGACTTATTATCGGTATTAGGGAATAAGTCGGAAATCTACTATCAGGTGTACAAAAGATGATCATAAACTAAAATAAAAATGATGGGTAAACTCCAAACAGTATGTATTGATAGCCCATCATAGGATTTGGACCAATGAATAACTTTCGGCCTATGAATAAATTCAAGTAAGAAAATACCTCAAAATTCGTATGTCCCAGTTAGCTAGAAAAAAGAAAGAAAGGAATTAGCATCTAATACACCATCATTAGACTTCCATATTAACCCAAATTCGTGCCCCATCAAGAGGAGGGGTTTCCTAAAGGCTTTCCTACTCCAATTGAGATAGGAATCCTCCAAACTTGGAAGGGATCAAGTTAAAACCGCAACCTCACTTTCGTACTTTCAATAGGACTCCTAACAACCCTAAATCTATAAATACTCATCATAAACCCCTTGGGGACAAGAAACCAACTTGCTGAGGTCGTGTGGAGGCTAGCTAGAGCACCAGAGGAGAAGGAGATCATCCCCAACCGAAGCTTTCTTCCCCAACCCACATTCTGCTTCGACCTGCAGAAGACCCTTCTTAGGAATGTTCAAAAGTAGGTGTTCTCGTGTCAAACATGAACAAATCCTATACCATGATAATGCTCTTCGTGTCTAGTTTCATATGCATCTGTTTTGCCCAATTTTTATCAAGCATGTTTTGAGTATTAAGCGTTTTTCAAGAGTGGCGCATGATTAAGACTTTTCGTATTTATACCATGATTCATGCATATAGAGGTCAAATTGGGTCAACCCAAACTGTACTTCTATTCTACTCTTTGTCCTCTACAACGTTCATGTTCATAGTTTTGTCCAAGGAACTCTTGATAGCGAGTTATAGATCAAACTAGTGGATCTAGGTCATTTTCTGCGTTTTTTGGGTGAGCACCTTAATTCGCGATGAAACCAGACGTCGCCAATTTTAGGGGCTTTTTGTGACGCACTTGACCGTCGTGTTTTACTGAATAGCGACCATTCATGCCGTCGCGATTCATGACTGTTCTGACAGGATCAGATTGCATCAAACTGTGTGCACTTGGTTTTCAGTGTCCTTCTGAATTGCGACTGAGTTATCCGTCGCGTTTCAGTTGTTTTCCCGCCTTTTTTATTCTTTGCATTTTTTTATATCTGATTTTTTAAAAATGCCTGTAAATAACGACGCTCTTACCCATCGCGATTTCAAGAGAAGATGATTGTTCAAACCGTGTTTTTAAGAAATCAATTGCTCCCTTGCTTCGACTGATGACGACCTTCATAATAGCATCAACCTAAACTGTCACAATTTATAAGGCCATCTGATACTCAGTTTTTCACTGTATAAGCCTTAGATATACAGGACGTCTGTAACCATCACGATTTCTAAAGCCAACCCAAGACCTTCCAAATAGTCTATATTACATGTCTTACATGTCTTGATTAATTTAGAAGCATTGTCCATTCTGTCTAGTGGCCCTAAAAACTATCAACTCGTTTAAAAGTCTTAATGAACCTGAAAGTCTATTCTATTGTTCTTAATTGCATGATATATTCTTCTTGAGATTGTTATAATCATCTTGATGATTTACCGTATTAAACTAAAAGTCTATCTTGTTAAAATACTGAAAAGCATGTAGATATAATTGCATGTTCTATATTGTGTCTTCATGTTACTTGCTTTCCATTTGTTTTAAACCGGTGGATTACGATATCTTGAGTCACGTTTTACACTACACGTTTGCACAAATAGGCAGCCCTTTCTTGGAACATTGGAAACTCTCTACTGGACATTCTGTTCTGGTAGACTATGGACCTTTCCACTAAGACTTCCATAATTCTCCGTACTCCGTAGATCCTTCATGGAGACCGAGTTGGTTGTACTATCGAAATTCTCTGGAGATAGCATGCACTTCCTTTCTCATCTATTTCTCATGAGTGTCACTTTATAATCATGAATTCAAGCCATTAATGTAAAGATTTAACTAAAGTGTAAATCCGTTATACAGCCAAAATTCTCTCTTGACTATTGTTATCATGAAATCATGTTCACATGACTTGACTTTCTAGAAATCATTATGAACATAATATTGAAATATATACTTCTTAAAACTTTTGTTATTGGTCATGATTGACTGTGGATATCTACATTTGAAATAGTGAGATGTGTATCAGGCACGGCGAGTGTCCAAGGGCTCCAGTCTAGCCTCATCGACAAAGAGTCAGAAATATATTGTATCATGTTTAATTGAATTTATCATTCATGCATATCTTAATAATCGTGCTTGCCTAGTTCTTAAAATGTTAATCACTATATCATTGCTCACACATTGAGATATAAATCATACTCGGCTAGTTTGCTCATTATCTGCTTCTTAACACTTTAGGTGACATAGACTTGGAAGAGGAGGACCAAGCAAATAATGGGAATGCGTCTGAGTGAAGAACGTGTTCCAAATATAGCATCTGCCATTAGTTTAATTTGAGAGTTAGATTGATGTAGTAGGTAGTAAGGAAGTATAATCTCATGTAATTTCTCATTTTCTTAGTCATTGTAGTTGAAAGTTCATGAAGTTGTAGTAAACGTTATCGAGATTCAATAAAAGCTTAGTTGTGCTCATTTTGTGGGTCCTATTTAATTATGTTGTTGCATATCTAATGTTCGTTGGTTAGAAACTTATTTGTCGACTGTTCACGTCTAGGGATATCGATTTCAATCTAATATTTCCACTACGTAATTCTCAGGACCTAACAATTTGATTATTTCTTATCCAAACATTGCTCATGTCGTGCATATCCTAACCTAGTTTGTCAGTGCATCTACTTCAGTTCATTTTGTTTCCTTTTTACGTGTGCTTCAGTATCTATGTGGCGCCATCCGTAACTCCTTATTTATGTCCTCTACAGCCACGTTAGAGCTTTGTGCTTATTAAAATACTAACTAAGTTGGTGATCCCACTGATCATTGTTCTACCACTAGTTTATGCATCTTTCTCAACCTCTCATTTCTTAGTGAAGCAAGAAGTAAGTTGTTGCCTCTCACTTTAGCATTGACGTCGAGTATCATGCTGCAACTGAGACTACTATTGATATCATTTGGCTTCGTCATATCCTTTGTTTTTGGACTCGACTCTTTGGCTCCTACTTCAAGGTGGGAAAATATTTTCTTGGGAAATATTTCTCCCCTTAGGGGAAGTGGGGAAATAAAACTCATGAAAATAGAGAATATTCTCAAAATATGGGGAAATAAAATCCCAACTACCATTTTCCTATGTTTGCAAACCATAAGAAAATTGCAACTAAAATTTTCTCCCATTTACAAAGGATCTGAAAATTAGTTGGGATTCTTCATTCTCCGAGAAATTTGGGACCCCCCAATTATAAAGGACAGAGAATAAACAGAAAGAGTAAATGATATTCATTGAAAGAGACGAGCAAAGAAGAATCTGATGACCTAGATATTGATGAACAAGACCATACCCACTCAATGCATGCTCATTTAAGATCGAACTAAATGGCTACCCATGGGCTAAAGAAAAACTGAGCAGCATTAGCTACCTCTATTCAATTCCCAGTTCTAAAGTGCTAAAAGGCTAAGATGGCCTCCAGTAAAGAGAAGTGTCGATTGAAATAATATGAGGTCCTCTACTGTAGAGAAAGATGAAGATGCACCGAAGTAAAGTAACAACAATGTCTATCTCCACCACCACCACTAGCTGCAAAAGTTCTACAGGAGGACATTATCGTGTGACTGTTTTCCAACATGGCCGCTAGTCTTCAAACATACAAAGCAGGATAAGTATCATAAGGGCTGGCAAGGGAAGCCGCCGGCTCCAAGTACTTAAGAAGAAAGCCAAAGGCCAAAAAAACTTGTGAAAATAGTATGATCTACACCCCGAATTCATCCGCTTATGTCAAGCCTGACTTTGAAAAGAGTCTTAGAAGAAAAAAAAATGGCTGAACGATCATACCAACCAGTATGTTCAGATGTCTCATTGAGGCTCACTTTAAGTGGTAGGCTACGGCATGCTATCAAAGGGATACTAATCCATGATATTTGGTTGTATTAAGTAAGTTGAGGGGAATATTATGGATGGAATGGTACCTCATAAAATAGCAACAAATGTGTGCATAACATGTCATATGCATGGCTAATTATCTGTAATATAGTATATAGCCCACATAATGCAAGCCCATAACAAAGTATGTTTTCGATCTTTGTTTATTTTAAAACTAAGCTTTTCATGTTCATCTCTTACATTATCACTTTCATAACATGCTTTCAATTTTTCTTCATTTTTTCCAATGTCAGAAATATGATTGATCCTAGCCCACACCAGAGCGGCTTAAGAGCAGAGCCTAGATCAGATCGAGCAAGAGGGGACTAATCCAGGAGAAGATGTCGTGATAGCCAAGGAAAGCATCTCTTGAACCCGCACTTCTTCTGTAAGCTTTCATTTCTAGATCTTTCCAGGGGATGGTTCTCCAAAGCTTCGACGAGTAGCTTCTTCCTCCGGATCTACACAAGCTCCAACATATTTAATTATCGGTGTTTATTCTAAGGGTTATTGTTCCATTTTCATTCTTGTTTATGATAGTCTTGGAGAAAGAGAGGAAGAGATTGAGAAAACAGGGAGAACGAAGAACGGTCTGCTCTTCTCTAGGTAGCACCGATCCCTCCTTTTATTAAAGTATTACATGGGGAACAAAAAGAAATAACAAAATAAGGGAATCCTCAATTATAGGAAGATCCCTACAATTAGGGATTCGCACAACTCATTCCAACACTCCCCCTCAAGATGGAGCATATATATCATACATGCCCATCTTGTAAAGAATCCCATGAAACACTTTGCCACTGAGTCCTTTTGTAAGAATATCTGCAAGCTGATTTGATGACTTGACAAAAGGTATGCAAATAAGCCCTTTGTCCAACTTCTCTTTAATGAAGTGTCGATCAATCTCTATGTGTTTGGTACGGTCATGTTGGACTGGATTATTAGCTATATTGATGGCAGCCTTGTTATCACAATACAACATCATCGGGTGGCTCTGCATGAGTCCCAGCTCAATTAGCAACCTCCTCAGCCATAGCTCCTCACATACTCCATGAGCCATCGCTCGATATTCTGCCTCTGCGCTAGATCTGGCCACAACATTTTGCTTCTTACTTCGCCATGTCACTAGATTACCACCAACAAAGGTGCAGTACCCAGAGGTGGATCTTCGATCATTGCGAGAGCTAGCCCAATCAGCATCTGTGAATGCTTCAATCCGTAAATGGTTATTGCATGAAAACAATAGCCCCTTTCCTGGACAACTCTTCAAGTACCTCAGGATTCGATTGGCTGCCTCTTGGTGCATGGTTCGAGGATTATGCATGTACTGGCTGACCACACTAACTGCATAAGCAATGTCAGGACGAGTGTGAGACAAATAGATCAAGCGTCCCACAAGTCGCTGGTACTGCTCTCTGTTCACTGGCTCTCCTCCTTCTTGTTGCAACCCATGGTTTTGATCAATGGGTGTGTTGGCTGGCCGACATCCAAGCATCCCAGTATCCTTTAATAAGTCCAAAATATACTTTTGCTGAGATAGGACAATACCTTTGGAGGACCGTGCTACCTCAATGCCCAGAAAATATCGCAGGTTCCCGAGATCTTTAACCTCAAATTCCCGAGCAAGACACTGCTTAAGGCGTTGTATCTCCTCCTTGTCATTTCCAGTCAACACGATATCATCAACATATGCAATTAACACTGTCATCTTGCTACCACATCGATGCAGGAACATGGTATGGTCAGCATTGCTTTGCCTATAGCCCTGGCCCAACATAGCTCTTCTGAATCTATCAAACCATGCACGCGGAGACTGCTTCAACCCATATAATGATCTTTTCAACTTGCACACTTTACCACTAGTCTTTTCATTCTCAAAACCTGGAGGTATATCCATGTACACCTCCTCCTTTAGATCACCATGCAAGAATGCATTTTTCACATCCAACTGACACAAGTCCCAACCAAAATTAGCCGCACAGGAAATTAAGGTTCGGATAGTGTTCATCTTAGCAACTGGTGCAAAGGTCTCATCATAATCAATCCCATAGGTTTGAGTGTATCCTTTTGCCACTAGCCTGGCCTTTAGGCGCTCCACCTTGCCTTCAGGGGTGTGTTTGACAGTAAACACCCATTTGCACCCAACAGTGCGCTTCCCAGTTGGTAGTGGAACCAGCTCCCAAGTCTCATTCTTCACCAAAGCACGCATCTCCTCAACCATGGCTTCTTTCCACTCAACATTTTGTATTGCTTCTTTCCAGTCATGGGGAACATTGACAGAGGCCAAAGACATGGAGAAAGCTCGAAATGAAGGGGATAAAGACTCAAAGGAGATAAAATAAGCTAAAGGATGATTAGTACTGCTAAAGTTGTTCCTATATGTAGACTTGCATGTACGACTACTTTTCCTAACAGCAATGGGAAGATGAAGATCATTAGAGGTAGATGGTATACCTTGTGGAGAGGACGAGCTGTTGACAGGATCTGATGCTTCGGAATGAGTAGGATGCACAATAGTCTCACTGGACCCTGGAAGCTCCTTCTCAGTATCTTTCTCACTATCTGCATCTACATCCTCTTGAGGCAAAATTCCATGTTCCCCCAGATGTATTCCCTCTTCCCTCAGATGTGACTCTTCATCAATGTCGCTACTTCCTTGAGTCTCCTCCTCTCGACCAGTACCAGGCAGTAGTGGTGTGGGAGAGAAAGAAGAGGCATGTTGTGGTGCATCTATGGATGGAGAGTAGTATGCCTCAGACTCACGAAAGGTAACGTCCATGCTGATATACATCCGCCGATCTGTTGGACAGTAACACTTATACCCTTTCTTTGTTGTGGAGTACCCAACAAACACACACTTCTTTGCTCGAGGATCTAACTTTCCAATATTAGCACTGCTATCATGAACAAAACACACACAGCCAAAGACCTTTGGTGGGACAACATAAGATGTAGATCCCTGAAGGGTCTCCATAGGCGTGTGAAAATTGAGGACCCGAAGTGGCATGCGATTAATCAGGTAGGTGGCTGTTAACACAGCCTCACCCCATAAAAACTTGGGTACATTCATGGTAAAGAGCAAGGAGCGGACCACCTCTAAGATGTGACGGTTCTTCCGCTCAAAGACCCCATTTTGCGCTGGAGTATTAACACATGTGGTTTGATGAATAATGCCATGGTTGACCAAATATTGTTGGAAGTCACCGTTGGTGTATTCAGTGCCATTGTCAGATCGAAGTACCTTGATCTTTATGCCAAATTGTGTTTCTATCATCTTGTGGAAACGCTGAAAACACGAGAGAACTTCACCCTTTGTCCGCATCAGAAACACCCAAGTGACCCGACTAAAACAATCAATGAAGGTCACAAACCACCTGTTCCCAAAAACAGAAGTCACCCGACTAGGCCCCCACACATCTGAGTGAACAATAGAGAAAGGTTTAGAGCTTTTACTTCCAATATTCGGATAAACATTGCGGGTGTGTTTAGCAACCTCGCAAGCGTCACAGACTAGTTTGTCTTTATTGCATTTCAAATACAAAGAGGGGAATAATTGTGCAAATAATTTGAAAGCAGGATGCCCCAGTCGGCGATGCCAAGTAATAAGCTCCTGGTCGGTAGAGACACCTAGCTGAACTTGGTTTCCAACAGCCGGCGCACTCCGTTCCAGATAGTAGAGACCATTGTGCATACTACCATACCCAATCACCGTTCCTGTCTTCAGCTCCTGAAAAAGACAATAGGTGGGAAAAAAGGTAGCTTTGCATTGTAAATCTTGAGTGAGAGCACTAATGGATAAAAGATTATTTGAGAAGTTCGAGACATGCAAGACAGATGATAGATTTAGAAGTGGAGTGCAAGGGATGGTTCCCTTCCCAGAGACAGGGGATAGAGAGCCATCAGCAATTCGAACTTTGTCTCTGCCTGACATAGGAGAGTAGGATATGAAGGTTGTAGAGTCACCTGTCATATGGTTAGAGGCCCCTGAATCTATTATCCATGGAGTGTTAGAACTAGAGACAAATGCATGTGGCATAATACCTGACTATGCAAAATAGGAAGAGGAAGAGGGTTGACCAGAAGGTTCAGTGGAAGCCAATGCCGAAGAAGATTCATGGTTGGTCAATAAGCGCCTGAAGGCTTGAATCTCTTCTGCAGATAGACTAGTATTCTCAGTTGATTCTTCAGAAAGATGCGCTTGCGGCCTCTCGGTGCCTCCTCTGCCTCTGCCTTTGCCTCTGCCTCGACTAGGCCTTCCGTGGAGCTTCCAACAAGACTCTCGTGTATGCCTGGCCCATCCACAATAGTCACACTTCAGAAGGTCCTTCTCATCATATTTAGAGGACATTCTGCCGGTCATGGCAGATTCAGTGTGAGCTGGTGAGTGAATCATCACAACGCGGCGACTTTCTTCTTGTTGGACTAGAGCACATGCCTCATGCAGTCCTGGTATAGGACTTCTCCCGAGTACCTGCACACGAATCTGATCATACTCTGGATTAAGACCAGCCAGAAAATGGTACAGGCGGTGTTGCTCCACTCGTTTCTGAAAAGCTACAGTATCCGCAGAACAAGTGGCCTGGAAGGGGTCGAAGAAGTCCAGGCGTTGCCAGAGGCTGCTCAATGCAGCATAGTAGCTGGTAACACTAAGCTCCCCCTGTTTCAGATCACGTGCCTTTTGCTGGAGTTCATACACCTGAGCATAATTATTCTTCTGAGAATAAGTGAGGGAAACTGTGTTCCAAATCTTCACGGCCGTATCAAAGAAAATGTACGCCTGTGCTAGAGTAGGATCCATGGAGCCAATAAGCCAAGACATGACAAGAGAGTTCTCGGCTATCCATTTGGGCAGTTTGGAATCACCCAATGCGGGCTGCTTCTTTTCGCCTGTTACATAGCCAGAAAGTCCGCGTGCCTGAAGAAACAAAAGGCACTGTCTAGACCACACCAGATAGCTAGAAGGGCCATCCAATCTGACCGAGCTGATCTGGATAGAGGGGTTCTGAAAAAACGGACTCGAACTATCCTCTGTCGTGCCTGCCGAAGAAGTCTCACTCAGATTTGGAGAAGCCTCGGTCATTGTGCAGGAAAGTTAACAACGCAAGGCACCTCCCATGGGCAAAACAACAACTACATGAGGGACCTGAACACGCCCCCAGATCATCTGGAAAGAAGAATAAGGAAGAAAACAGAAGGCCACGCCATGTGTACAGTGCATGGGATCATATCCGGCGCACACTTCTGTTGACGCCATGGCCACCGCCCTCAGCATCTCTGCAGCATGCGGTCCCTGCGGCGGGCATGGGGACGGCGATGCGGTGAGAACGGCGCGTAGCAAACAGATGGACAGCAGGGCAGTAGGCAGGGGATAGCGGCACGGTGAGCGGACGGCAGAGCGGCGGGCACAGGAGGGTGGCACGGCCGAACGTGGTGCTGACGACGTGGGAGATCAGGGCGCAGGCCAGCGACAGCGGCGTCGAAGCTCTGATACCATCTTGGAGAAAGAGAGGAAGAGATTGAGAAAACAGGGAGAACGAAGAACGGTCTGTTCTTCTCTAGGTAGCACCGATCCCTCCTTTTATTAAAGTATTACATGGGGAACAAAAAGAAATAACAAAATAAGGGAATCCTCAATTATAGGAAGATCCCTACAATTAGGGATTCGCACAACTCATTCCAACAGATAGCCTTGTAATATTATTACCTAGATAAAGAATAGTACCGTTAGATCTTTGGAGAGCATAGGTCAAGAGTTGGTCTGGACCATTATAAAATTGTTTTTTCTTCTTCTTCTTCTTCTTCTTCTTCTTCATCTGTACTTAATTTCTTCGATACTTAATAATCATCGCATTTAGCTAACCCATCACTTGAACTTTAACAATCCTACTTCCTCAAGCCCTTTTGGTTCGACCATCAGTATGAACTTGGATGGATACACAACTTCCTATATATGTATAAGAACTGATGCTGCATGAAATATCATGCAAGTGTATGATACATAGGGAATGCCTTTCACCAATATACAACCTTCTCCATTAATGCAAAACTTAATCATCCTAATAAACCAACTGTTGTTAGGACTGGAAACTAAATCCCACTATTTGGAAGTCACACCATGAAATTAGTTCATTATTGTCTGATCCATGTGAATAACAGTGTCAATGGATATCATTTGCATTTTTTGTATCAAGTATCCACAGAGGCAAGGACATTTTTGAAGGTGATCTAATGGCAATATTATCAACCTCCACTTGCGCACCATCTAAATGAAAGTGTTGGCGTGGTAAGTCTAGAGGGCCGAGTCAGCATCTCCTGAGTAAAGTTGCATGGCGGAGGTCTGGACGACCAAGTCATGAGCTCTGACAAATCTAATC
The DNA here is from genome assembly GCA_014218235.1 of Colocasia esculenta. Classification (NCBI taxonomy): domain Eukaryota; kingdom Viridiplantae; phylum Streptophyta; class Magnoliopsida; order Alismatales; family Araceae; genus Colocasia; species Colocasia esculenta. The sequence continues at coordinate 7,534,038 of CM024766.1, read as the reverse complement.
CGCAGTATGTGGTTGATAATTAAGTTAAAGAAAATATGGTCCACCTTTACTATCAACTCGTAAGGGTAGAGACTTGATCCTGAAAATTAGTATTAGAGCGAGGTCGCAGGTTCAATACCCCAAGAATGTCGGGGGGAGGAGGAGATTGTTGGCGTGGTAGGTCTGGAGGGTCGAGTAAGCATCTCTCTTGAGTAAGGTTGCATGGCGAAAGTCTAGAGGGCCAAGTCACCCGACAGTGTGTGGCTGATAGTCAAGTTAAAGGAAATACAGCCCGTCTTCACTATCAACTCGAACTTTTGATGTACCGATAGAAGATTCGATCCTGAAAGAAAGAAAAGCTCCACACTCATCTTTCTTAGTTTTAAAGGAATGGGACTAGTGTTTCCAAACCGTACTTTCCAGATTAGTAACTTGAAATTAGCAAGAGTTTGATGCGTACCCATGGTTACTGGGCATGGAAAGATCGGATGAGAAGTCACTTCTGCATCATCTCTACTAGCGTAACCCTGAGGGATCAAGCGAAAGAAGTACAGTCCCAGATGGTCATGTGTGGAAGCTGCTAACATATATAGGTGATGGCCCTTTGATGTAGCAAGCGATATGAATGCTGATATTCTGATCATTTACAGCCACTCCGTGTGAATCGTCGACCCATAAAATATACTCGGTGATGTGACCAAGAACTCTCTTTAACTCGCGCTATAGCTCCGGTACCACTGCCATTATTCTTTATCTCAGCACAGTAAGACTTGCTCCCGCACCCCGCACACGATAGCCAACATCGAGAATAACAGTACACCCACTGTCATTAATGTTTTTCTCTACTCTTTTTCAACTTTCCAGCTTAGATCGTACCAGCCTAAGTTTTTTTTTATTTCTCATTTGCAAATGGTTTAATTCCGTGTCGTGGCTTTCCTGTACTATATATAGTTCCTGTAGAGATTCTCGTGGAAAGCTTTAGATCTTGTTCTCAAGGCCAGAAACGGAAGCATATAGAAAGCTTATAACAGCAAAGTTGGAAACCGGCTCTCTTCTAAGCTTCTTCCTCTCCAAGCCCATGCGTTAATCGATCTTTTGTCCTCTCCTCCCCTCTCTCGACCTCCCACATCCTCCCCACTTTCGCACACAGATTATCCTCTCATCCTCTCATGGCTGTAATTACCAGCTGTGTTCTACTCCAAGGTAGGAAGAGGCCTCTCTCCTGCTCTCTCTCGGTGTGCCTCCACTCCCTTAATTAATACACTTCCACCATCCCCTCTAATTGCGCGACGTGAGATTAAATGCACAGCAGAGATAGATAGCTATATGATACAGTATGAGTACTGGATTCCATGTTAGAGCGGGTGTAGATGAGAAGGACGTACGCTGGCATATGGCCTACCTGGTGCTCGAGTACTCGAAGAGCTTGCCGGTGGAGGAGAAGATAATGAGGCCGACCTGGGCGTCGCATAGGATGGCGAGCTCCTCCGCCTTCTTGAACAGCCCCCTCCGCCGCTTAGAGAAGGTCACCTGCCTTGCCGTCGTGTTGTCAATCTTCCTTATCTGGATCTTCTCTCTCGCCATCTCCCTTCTTTCCTTTTTCTTCTCCTTCCTTCACACCAGCACCTGTTGATCGCACACCCTATCAAAAACCAAAACAAAGCGAGAGAGAGAAAGTAGTGAGAAAGAGAGAGAGAGATCTTTCTTACAGCTAGAGGGGAGATGATCAGCGGGAAACAAGGAGGGAAGAAAAGAACAAGGATTAGTGGCCTTGTGGGCGTATTCACGTCTTCGGAAATCTCGGGTCCGAGGAATGTTACCGTGTGTGCCAGTCGAGGGGCGAAGGGATGGATGGGTAGCAGCTTTTGGCAAAATGGCGCAACATTACCAAGTTTAGATCGACCTATGGGAAAGATTCCGGGGGGCGGGGAGTGTGTGGGGGGGTCAGACAAAGCCGCAGCTGCACCGGATATGATTGGGGGAGGAAGGCAAGTGGGGTGAGGAGAGAGAAAGGAAAGGAGGGGGGAACCCACTGGAGATCGGGAGCTGGATTTTCTTTCCTGTTTTGGGGGGTGGGGGGACTTCTATGTGGACGAGGGGAGACGATTCCAAACCCCACGAAATGCCAGTGGGACATGTTGAACAAATTTAAGGCAAGGCTGTGGAGGTGGTGACCAGTCCTCTTTGGGAAAAAAAACTCCAAGAAATATGACCAATAAGAAGGAGAGAGGGAGTAAAAGAGGGGCAAAGATGTTTGCGCTGTAATGGGAGAGAGCTGAGAGCGACAGTGGGAGGCCCTTTTTTGGCAAACCCTAGTGGATTCCACTCCACCTCCCCCACTCCCCCCCGTCTCTGTCTGTCTCTCTCTCCTCCGCCAATGTGTTGTAATGTGCGTCTCTCTCTCTCTCTCTCTCTCTAGACCAACCAAAAGTGAAGACTGTAGCTCTCCACCTCTCTCTCTCTCTAAGGGAATATTGAGTATACCATTCCCTTTCAGCGGATATAGATTTTTTTTATATATCTACTCCAAATAATTAATTAGATAATTTATGTTTATTGTGAATAAATTTTAAATACAGAATAAATAATTTAGTTGTATATTGTTTGAATTTTAGAATAGATATGAATTTCATTCTCTTCAAAAATATAAGTATTGATAAGAGATATTAGGTGATTTAAAAAATAGAGAAAATTTATAAAATCTAAAAAAGCATCATGTCAAAAAAATAATTTCTAAACAAAGATCTATGATCTAATGACCAAGAATTTAGGGTTTAGGATTTATAGTTTATATGTCACATATAGACTATTAGATCTAAGATCAAATGACCCAGAGTGATCACAGTAGTAGAGTGGATCTTAAACGCAACGGAGCAACTGTTTTTCGCATCTGCTCCAAGAAATCTGATCGATAAGAAGGAGAGAGGGGGGTAAAAGAGGGCAAAGAGATTTATGTTGTAATGGGAAAGAGCCGATCAGGGCGACAGTGGGAGTCCCCTTTTTTGGCAAACCCTAATGGATTCCTTCCCACCTCCCCCACTCCTCCATCTCGGTCTCTCTTTCTCCTCCGCCAATGTGTTGTAATGTGTGTCTCTCTCTATGCCAACCAAAAGTGAAGACTGTAATCTAAGGTACCGTTTGGAATCGAGGGAGAAAATTCAATTTTTTAAAAGATCGACTTTTCCTGCGAAAGCGTTGGACATGCGCAATTTCACCTCACCGCTTGTGTCTTTCACAGTGCGGGCGATGAGGCAGTGTAAAATAGGCAAAAGGCATTGTTTATGTATAAAAAATCATTCGTTTCATCGGCCATTCCATGGGTTTGGTCGCCAATTTGTTGAATCTGCAAAAGTGGACTCTTATCCACTTTTCGCTACAAAAGAAAGAGCTCTCTCTCTCTCTCTCTCTCCAAAATCACTTTTGCGTGTAAGTCGTGAGCAATAAACATTGTTTGGAAAATGAGGGTGATTTGTCATAGATTTTACACCCCTAAAATCTAGCCCATCGTGCTCCCAAATAGTGCATAAAGTGCTACTGCTGCTGTGAGGGTCCCTTTCAACTTCTTCGGCAGGGAATATGACGCAACGTGGAATGGGGGACGCTTCGAAGAGGGAGGCATCTCACCTCCAACCTTGCTTGCCGCTGCACGTCACCCATCATCCAACTCACTTTTATGACTATAAATCGAGTGAATATAGAGTACATTGGAATATAAATTTTGTGCATCTACTCAAAATAATTAATTAGATAATTTATATTTATTTTGAATGAAATTTGAATACATAACAAATAATTTAGTTGGATATTATTCGAATTCAGAGTAGATATGAATTTTATTCGCTTCAAAATTTTAAGTATAGATAAGAGATGTTAGGTGATTTAAAAATCAGAAGAAAAAAATATAATTAAAAAATAATCTCTAAACAAAAGATCTAAAATCCAAAGGCCAAGAATTTAGGGTTTTGGATTTATAATTTATATGTCACATATAGATTATTAGATTTGAAATGACCAATAGTGATCATAGTATAAGTAGAGTGTATCTTAAACAAAGTGGAACAACTATTTACACATCTGTTTCATTTATTATCCAAATATTATCCGTATCCAACATGTTCCGTTGAATACTTGTTAAATAGATTAAATTCATCTAACCATATATACAAATTCGAATTCGAAGCAAATCTAAATTTTATCCGAATCTATTTATAACCCTAACTGTTATTGCCCTGCTCACATGCAACTATTTAGTTGGTTGTTAGTGGCCAGGTTATTAGTTATTGACAACTTTGTAACTATCATGATTGTTATTATTAATTATCAATTATTACAATTGTGGTTCACCCACCCCCCATATCATATCATCTTCTCGTAGAGGTGATATGACTAAGTTGCATTACTTCCAAACAATCTAAGGCATGGTTTGGAAACGAAGTTGGGGAGATTTTGAGGGTCAAAATCTCTGACAACTTTATAATCGGTGCCAAATGTTACAAGGTGTCTTCGACTTTTGTGCATATGGTGATTTTGAGAGAAGAGAGAGATAGATAGAAGAAAATGCAGCAGGTGCTGTTTCCGGAAGCGGCTCGGGTGCCACTTTTGCGGAATCGCCCGCGAAAGCGCCGCGGGTGTGGACGTGGCGCGAAGGTGAGTATTATCTGTGTTTTTTTTTTAAAACAGTCCAGCGCATTTGGCTGGGCACGACACGGACGACAAGGTGAAAATCTCGTCGCCTGTACACGAAGTCTGTGAAATCGGCTTTTGCCGATTTCGGCTTCCGCCACCGCCATTTCAAACAGTGCCTAAGTCAATGTTAATGTGCCCTTAACCAAGATATTAAGTATTTTTTCTAATCTTAAGCATGCTGATTTCAGCGCAGACTTGCCCCTAATTTTACTCCCCTCTTGAGTTAACCGCCTGGACCCGCGGCCGCAGTCAATAGTGTGATGGTTTGAGGGACTTAGAATCCAGCCCGTGATATATATTACAAGTTAGTTAACATCAGACGGAAACGTAAAGAGGACTTCGTGCTCAAATTTCATCTTATGTAGTTGTGGGAGAAAATATTTAAAAGGTTTTTTTTTCACAGAAATGATTGTGACACACAAAAAAATAATGACAATACGTCATTTTCTATATTGTCAAATATACGACTTGAAAATAGCAAATGTTGTAGATTTTGTTATTGTGGTGACATGACATTACTCCCCATCTATTAAATTAACCGCGGGTTTGACTAACTTATAAAAAGATCTCTTAAGTTAAACCACTATAGTATAGTCTTATTCTCAAAGTCTTTTTTTCTTTATTATAATTATAATCTATTACATCATCCCGTGAGAATAAAACTCTTAATATCATCTTAAAAAAAATTCAAGAAAATTTCTTCTCAAAGCATTTTTTAAAAACTTTGAGAGTCTTACTCTCAAAGTCTTAAAAAAGATACAACAAAGATATTTTCACAGAAAAATGTTAAACTAACAAGAATGATAGCATTTTAGTAGAATACTCGCATCCTTTGAACAAACGTTTACCATCATAGCATATATGCAATAGTTTCTATTTGTAAGTGGCATATTTGACAATATTTTAGTACGAATGGCATGTTTCTCATTTTTCATGTAACAATAATTTATGTGAAAGAACCCATATTTAACGTTGATGGATGATATATCAAGACTTATCTTCCAAATGATAGCTTAATTAGACAGAATAGTGGTCTCTAGGTATGAAAAAGTCACAAGATTGTGAAAAGAGACTACATGTTTAGGGATAATACTCGAGCTTGGAAATTTACCATCTACCCTTATCAATACTATGGTGGGGTAAAATCAGCTTGGTCCATTAAGGTCCACTTGCTTGGCCCGTCAATGCATGAGAATGGGGCTAGATCTAGTCACATTCTACCCTCTATATATAGTGTCCCATCTTGATGACAGTCATAGGCCCAACCCATTAGACCTCCAACTCCTCGGTCATGATCCCGCTAAGTTTTTGCTGAGGCCTAGTCCTCGGTAGCCTAAGCCAAGGCACGGCCCCCATCTCTAGCGTGCAAGGTGCCCACTCCTGTCACCTAACCTCGTACCTACCCTATGCCAAGGCACGGCTCACTAGCCGCACGACACACACCTGCAGCAGCAAAGATAGATTCTCTCACCTGCCTTACATTCTCCTCTCTACTTCAAAGAAATCAACGGTGTCATGGTAGCTCTGCCCATGCTACAGAGATGACACATGCCTCATTACTAGCACACACTTCGACATCCATTCCTACATGGTACACACTCAAACATCCCCTCACGGCACATCCTCATGGCCTAGATTGAGTAACATCTTGGGAGGACCCATGACATATGCTTAAAAGGGATACACCTACAACAAGGAAAGAAGGGGGGAGACATAGATAGATAGCACCACACTCAAAACCCCAAACTCAAGAGAGGCAAATAGACTATGTAGTAACTCAGGTTGGATTGAATATGCATGAGATACACACAGAGCTGGATATGCATACAACAATTGCTTGACCAATCAATATGTGTTGGTCAACAATTGATTGGAAGGTCACTAATCGATATGAAGCATGAAGCAATCAATATGAAACCATGTTCATAACACAAATCGGTAGAAATATAGAAGCAATTGAAGTTTGCTTAAGGGCAATTGATATTATAGTGACAATCGATGTGTAAGACAATTGATATGCATAACGACCAATCAATGTTGGTCAGAAATCGATGTTTAAGAACCAATTGATATTGGTTAGCAATTGATGTTTAATGACCAATTGATGTTGGTCAGCAATCGATGTTTAATGACCAATAGATGTGGGTCAGCAATCGATATGGAGTATAAAGGCAATTGATGCGTAAGGCAATCAATATATCAATTCGACTGCCAACTTCGACTAGTCAAGATACAACATCGCCAGTCGAAGTGGAGCTTCGTATATGACGAAGTTAGACTTTAGATATGACAAAGTTAGCTTCGACTGATCACGACCATATTGTGCATGACGAAATGGAACTCCGTATATGATGAAGTGGACTTTGTATATGACGAAGTTAGATTTCGGATATGACGAAGTTAGCTTCGACTGATTACGACCAAATCGTGTATGACGAAGTGGAACTTCGTATATGAGGAAGTAGACTTCGTATATGATGAAGTTAGACTTTGGATATGATGAAGTTAGATTCGACTGATCACTATCAAATCATGCATGACGAAGTTATCGATCAGTGCAAAACTAGGAAAATGATAGTGCAAAAAATTTCTTAAATATTATTAAAAGATATAAGATAAACATGAGTTTTGTTATCATTGAAATAAAAGGAGTAAATTGTAGGAGTGGTTCAACATAAATGACATATCCAATATGGTTATTGGACCGATAAGTGGTCAAACATTAGGAAATTCGTGTTAAATCTATACCCAATAATAAAAAGGTGTCAGTTAAGTCTAAATATGGGAAGTATGGACCATAAATCATGTCTAAACTCGGGTCTAACATGGGAGTCCGAATTTGCTCCCTAAAACTTACCAAATAGGAACGAACTTGATAAGGAAATGACTCCTATGAAAGCTCTAGACATGATAGGACTCCTACCAAGAGGTTCGGAAACTACAAATTTTGAAATTGAACCATCACGAATCTATAAAACCATCGTAAGACCCATGTAGCCAACCTTAAAACTCTCTCTTTGTTGCTGGACATGGGAAGAGCTTGCAGGAGCAAGGGGGACGAACTAGTAGCAAGGATTCAATGGGTCTTCATGCCGTTAGCATCTACTTCGATCTGTAAGGACCATGGCGTTGGAAGCAACCAAAGGTAGGTGATCTCGGACACAACCTTAACATGGCATATATCATCTGAAAGTCCTTCAAGTGTAATCTCATATGACCCTATTCTACCCGATTTTCGTCGTTCATGTAAGGAGTCTTAAGCATTGTCCAAACATCACGCAAGATCTGGACCTTTCTGTTATTCTTGTGTTTCATGTAATCGAGTCCAAACTGGGTTAAACCAAAACCATAGATCTGGTTTACTTTCTATTTCCAACAACTCTCAGGTTGCAGATGCGTCACAGGAACTCTAGATTTGGAGTTATGGACCAAACAAGGGAGATTACGTCATTTTTCTTAGTCTAGTTAGCATGTTGATTGGTCTAGGTATGTTCTTTAAAAGTTATCAACCACATGTTAAAAGCATTAATTACATGAATATGATTCTAGCATTCTAGATGAAAGTGATTGATCATACTCTTCGTTGATTATGCCTCTTTGTCCTTATGTTTCATTTCGATGTAAAATAAAAGAAGAAGGCAACGTCTTGCTATAATGTTCCATAAACCTATTGATGAGAACACACTACTTCGTTTAAGTTTCTTCCCATGATCCTTTCTATGTCATGACTTTATGATTTGGACTTTCCTTATTAGATATGATTTCCGATTACTGCATGTACTACTGTTCTTTGCATACATAGTTCGGAACGTCTCCGTACTCTATGGATTTCCTCATAGAAATTGAATTGGTTGTACCATGAAGTTCTCTGGAGTTAGAGAAAACTTGGTTCTGTGTGTGTCCTATCATATCTTGGTCAAGACATTAAAGTTTATGGAACTTAAAAACATGTCGAGCTGTCCGGATTGATCTCTTGAACTATTGTCATATCTTTGAACTCCGTGAATGATCTTGTCCTTGTTACCGTGAGCTTGTTCTTAGAAATTTGTAGCCATAATATTTATATGTTTGATCAGCACAATGTGAGACTTCGGTCCATTTGACTAATGCTTGTGCATATAAAGGCTCTATCTGGTCCTGAGGAGGAGCACCCCAACGTACTTATTAACCACGGGCGTATGGACTTGTGGTGTGTGGCATGACACCGATATGTGTGCAATATTTGAATGTGCCATCGTGTGATATGATAAGTTGACAATGTGAATATGTATTATTTGTGTGATATGGTCAGTCTTTTTTCATATGATTCGTCTATTCTTGAATTCCTTGCCCAATACTTGTGAAAGTCTATATGATTCGTTATGAAAATCTGTTGAGTATTCTACTCTAATAAGTCATTTGATCTTGTGGGTAATATCTTGCATGCTTTTGTCTTTCGCCTTGTAAGAATTCTACTTCTTAAAAATGTTAATCACTTATATCATTATCTGCACGTTGAGATATAATCTTACTAGGTGTATGCTCATTAAGTTCTTGACAATTTCAGGTAGTGATGATGAGACCATGGATAATGAAGGGGAAGGGCAAGAGTGAAGAGCACCCCAGATATTATGCAGCCATGGCATACAAATCTTAGAATTTGCGATAGAATCTGTATTAGATTATTGTACTTGAGTTTAACATGTATTTGAACAATGGGCCCTATGGTTGGCTCTGAAGTTTTATGTATGTAATAAGGAGTTGCTATTTGAATTAATATTGACTTATGGTTTAGTGTTGTCATCTCATTCTATATATATTTGCTCTATTTATGATCCAAATAGAATTGCGCGTTACGATATTCCACGTCAAGGCGTGACAGTTTTATTGATATCAGAGCTTTAATTCTTTAAGTCCTAGGAGAATAGGAATTAGGATGAAACTTGTCAAGACCACATACGTCAAATTTGTCATACCTAATGTGATCTTGGGTAGAGCAATGGGAAAGGAGTCATATGTGTTGTAATTAGATCCCTAACTAGTGTTACCATCCTGAAGGTACTTATTCCTTCAATGGCTGTCGAGTGTGCGCAGACAAGAAATATGCAACAGACACTCCAAAACCTTACTCAAGCATTTCTGCAAGCCACCCAAGGTGGTGGAAACCGTGGAGTGGGTGAACTCCATAGAAATTTTCGTAGCATGAACCCGCCAAGTTTTGAGGGGAGTACTGATCCGAACACTACTGAACACTGGGTCAAGGAGACTGAGAGGGTATTTAGAGTCATGCAGTGCAACAACAAAGATAAGGTACTGCTGGCAACTTTTCAATTGGAAAAGGATGCCAGGGCATGGTGGGAGTCGGTAGAAGCGACATTGCAAGGTCAACAAATGACTTGGGAGCAATTTGTTGAATGCTTCAACAACAAATATTTTTATGAAAGGGTAAAGCAGCAAAAGGCCGCCGAGTTTGCAGCCTTAAAACAGCGTGGGCTTACTAAAGCTGAGTACGAGGATCAATTCTCTCGCTTGGCCCGATATGTTGCTCATTTGGTCGGGACCGAGAGAATGAAGGCCAAACAGTTTTTGAATGGCTTGAGGCCCTAGCTTATCACTCAAGTGGTGCCAATGGACATCCAGACCTATGCTGACATGATAAAGAACGCCCAACTACTAGAGGATGCTATAGAGATTGCAGAAAGAATTAAGGGAAGTACTGTAAAAAGGGAACATGTATCTGCCGGTGGAAGATTCCAACCGACCATTAGGAGGACAAGGCCCAGTGGTGGTTTGATGGACAATAAGAGAAGAAGCCGAGGGAAGTAGCTAAGCAGCTGGCACTGGTCCAATGCAAACATTGTGACAAGGCTAGTCACCGATCCGAACAATGCTGGAGAGCTCAAGGCGATGCTTATGCTGTGGAAGCCAATACCACAAGATCTATGACTGTCCCTTGATCAAGGAGCAGACCCCGCAGAACAAGCGTTCGGATGGACAAAAGAGGCAAGGTCGCCTACAAGCCATACTAGAACCAGAAACTATTGAGAAAGGAAGAGTGGTGGAAGGTACTCTTAAAATACTTTCAAGACTTGTTTTGTTTTATTCGATACTGAAGCCACACATTCATTCATATCACAAGAATTCACTGACACCCTATCTACGAGACCAGTACCAATGGGTGGTGAGTTTCTTGTCACAACACCCCTTGGGCAAGGAACCAAACTCAGCCAATACTTTCCCTCTGCTGAGGTTGACATCGGAGGAAGGAACCTATCAGCCGATCTAGTATGCATGGCCATGGATCACTATGACGTAATTGTAGGAGCTGATTGGCTAACTCAACATGGTGATAGTGTAAGTTGCAGGAATAGTAGAGTAACTTTTAGCGAGTATCCAGAACTTGTTTACTCAGGAGCTAAAAATCGTAAACACATATCCCTTATCTCTGCCCTTCGAGCCCATAGGATGATAAGGAAGGGTTGTGTAGCATTCTCTTCTTCGGTAGTAGTGGAAAAGAAAGATGTAAAAATGGAAAACATTATTATGGTTAAGGATTTCCCAGATGTGTTTCCAGAAGAGCTCACTGACATTCCCCCTAAAAGAGAAGTAAATTTCTTTATTTCATTACTACTAGGAGCTGCCCCAGTCTTTAGGGCCCTCTATAGAATGTCACCTGCAGATTTGAGAGAGTTGAAAGAGCAACTAATGGAGTTGTTAAAGAAAGAGTTTATTAGACCAAGTATTATTTGTCAAGAAGAAAGACGGTTCAATGAGACTATGTATTGGTTACAGATAGTTGAATCAACTCACAATAAAAAACAAGTATCCCATGCGAAGAATTTATGAACTATTTGATCAGATTTCTAGAGCTAAATACTTTTCTAAGATCGATCTTAGATCTGGCTACCATTGGATGAAGATTTCAGAGGAAGATATTCACAAGACTACCTTCAGGAGCAGGTATGGGCATTATGAATTTCTTGTCATGCCTTTTGGACTGACAAATGCCCCTGCAGCTTTCATACAGCTAATGAATGATGTGTACCGGCCATATCTTGATAAATTTGTGGTGGTGTTCATTGACGATATCTTGATCTATTCAAAGACTAAGGAAGAACATGATGAACATTTAAAGATAGCCTTACAATTGTTAAGAGATAATCAACTGTATGTTAAGTTGAGCAAATGTGAGTTCTGGTTAAAGGAGGTGTCCTTTTTAGGGTATGTAATCACTAAAGATGGAATTTTAGTGGATCCATAGAAAGTGGAGGATGTCTTGAATTGGGAGAAACGTACTAATGTGATAGAAATAAGAAGCTTTCTGGGATTGGCAGGCTACTACAGAAGATTCATCAAGGATTTCTCCAAAATTGTTGTGCCTCTAACTAGACTGACCAGGAAGGAAATTCTATTTATGTGGACAAAAGAGTGTGAGAAGAGTTTCTGCACTGTGAAGGAATGTCTAACCTTGGATCCTGTCCTTGTCCTACCCACTGAAGGAAGAGGATTCGAGGTGCATATAGATGTGTCAGGCATCGGATTGGGTTACGTACTTGTCACGGCCTACTCATAGACTATTTTCGGAGGTGACAGAAGAATTAAGATAAAGTAAATAGGGATCGCCATTCATAATTACAAGGCAGTGGAGCAGAATAATACATTACATGAACTGATAGTTTTGGGTTTAATATATACAATAACTTAGGTGGCAGAGACTAAAGGGAGCAGGATTCGCTAAATTAGGATTCACTCGGCACACAGTCCCCTGGGGCGTCAATCCCATCTGAGATACCTGAAAGGAAAGTAGGATTCATGAGCAATTGTGCTCAGTAGGAAATAAAAGTAAGATAGGACGGTAGCATGGAAAGGACAACATGTATACCAATCAAGGAGAGAATACAACTACGATACACAATAATACTATAATGCAGTTCAATGAAGATATCCTAATAGAGTTTGCCCGGAACCAAACAGTAATAAAATTCAAGCCATAATATAGTCAATGGAAATGTAGACTAAATTTAGCAGTTTGTGGTGTCATGCCACACACCCAGTGGATCTATTTCGATTGGCACATATTTGAATAGTACGATTCAGTAATCAATTTGGGTGCTCCTCCCGGGACTGGATCGGCCCCATTTGCACAGGCATTGGTCCAGTAGAGTCCAAAGACCCAAAGTGTCATCATTTCCATTTGATCAGTCTTTTAGTATGGTTCGGGCGGAAAATAACATTAATAGTAATAAAGCATGTTTATTGCAAAAGTACAATGATGGTAAGATAAGGTAAGATTAGCAAGTTAAGTTAGCCATGTTTAAGTAATATATGGTCCATATAAAAAATTGGGAAAGGAAACTAACTATGACAAACATGAACTTGATTCTGGTACTTCAAAAGGAAATCGGTCGATCGGAAGAGTACGATCGGTCGACCGACCTAGCCAGTAGTTGGTTTTGAATTTTAGGGAAAAGTCGATCGACCGGAATGAAGAAATTAGTCGTCCGACCTAGCCAGTAGCCATTTCTAGGTTTTACTGTGGGGTCGGTCAACCGAATTGATGAAGTCGGTCGACCAAAAAGGTGGGATCGGTTGACCGATTCCAGAAAAACCCGAAAATACATAGGTCGAAATCACACCACTTTTTCTGGCCTAGGAATGGAAATAAACAAGTAGGAATAGAAGAGCAAGGACTACTCTATATTTGTACATAATTTTTAAGGAAAATGGGAGGCTTTAAGCTCCCTATCTCTCTTCTTTTTCTCTCTCGAGTAGGCAGAAATGGAGGTGATCGGTCAACTGAAATGATCGGTCGATCAATTGATTCCGGCGATGTATAGAACTGGTTTCTTTCTGCTCAGAAGTGGTGGTTGGACAGTGGAGAGGAGGGTTTGAGGACTATGACTGATACACGAGGGTCTCCTCTACCAAGCACAAGTACTCAGAAAGAGAATACACTTGGAGTAGCAAGCGAGAGAGGAAAGGAGAAATAAGGTTTCCTACCTGGTATGAAGACAATGACACTGATGTTTGGAGAAGTAAAGCTCTGAAACTCCTTCCACTACCTAGTGCTCAACACCCAGCACCTGACCTTCCTCTTCCTCCTCAGTCTTCAGTGAGAACAGTAGCAACAAGCAGTCGAGGTCCGAATAAGGATCAACGGGTGTATATATGTAGAGTTTTACAGGGCGTGCATGAATTCGTGGATGGTAGGGATGAAATCCTCATGGGATTTCACCCGGGGTTAACATGTAAGGGGGTTTAATATGTAAGCCATCTTGCGTAGGTGAACAGTGATCAAGATACGTAATTACTATGTCAATATATATATATATATATATATATATATATATATATATATATATATATATATATGATTAATACAATTCCCTTTTTTAAAAATTTTATTTATTTAGTTGTCAATTTATGTAACCTCATGTGTGCTTATTTTCAATGATTATTTTGGTAATGGCAGTGTGAGGTGCACTTCATTTAGTGATAATGTTATCATGCAATATTTAAAAAAAATTTTTACATGATTAATTATTTTTATAAATGAACTTGAGGTGTTACAGTACTGATGCAGTTAGGCAAGGTGATAGCATATGCCTCTAGGCAATTGAAGATACATGAAGTTAATTACCCTGCCCATGATTTAGAGTTAGCAGCGGTGGTGTTCGCATTAAAGATCTGGTGACACTATCTATATGGTGAACAATTCAAAGTATGCTCAGATCACAAGAGGCTGAAGTACCTCTTTTCGCAGAAAGAACTTAAATTGAGACAACAGAGATGGTTGGACTACTTAAAAGACTTCGACTTTTCCATACAATATCACCCAGGGAAAGCCAATTCCGTAGCGGATGCTTTGAGCAGGAAGCCTGTGGTGTCACTAGCCAACATAATAGTTGGGGAGTGGTGATTGCTAGAGCAATTCGTCAACCTGGACCTGAATATAAAGGAGGAAAGTGATTGTGTGATGGTCACCAACATCAACATACAATCAGATCTTTTCACTGAGATCAGAGAACAACGAGGTAATGATCATGTTCTGGTAGATCAAGGAGAAGATTGATCAGAGGCCGGATTTCGCCGTAACTGAAGATGGCAGGCTGGTATTCAAGGGAAGAACCTGTGTACCATATAATGAAGAACTAAAGAGAAAGTTGATGACTGAAGCTCATAGATCTAGGTATACAATCCATCTTGGAGCCACTAAGATATATCAGGATGTGAAAAGAACTTATTGGTGGCCGAACATGAAAAGAGATGTAGTGCCCTAGAATTTTTCTTGAATTTATATTTCAATTGTATGTTTATTTCTGCATGTATTTGAGTGTTGTTCTGTGTTGAACTTGGCGACAACATCGCTTGGCGTTAAGGCTTGTTGGCGGCATGATCGTCTGCTGTTTATCTCTTGTTAACGACAACTTCTTATGTCGTTTATTATTTTCCGAAATATTTGGTTTTTCGGGCAAGAATGTAGACGACACAGTCAATGGACGTCTACATCATGGCTGGCGGCAATTTTTGTTGACGTTAACCTGACTTGCCTGTTTTTGATATTACCGTTCCGAGGGAGAACAAATCGGTCGTTTCCATGCATTTAATGGGCTAGATCCAAGCGTTTAGGATCCTAGGGCTAGGATTGAGTTTTGGCTACACGTGGGAGATCTTTATAAGACCGGATTTCGCAGTTAGGGGAGGTTTTCTCCCTAGTTTTGGAAGAGAGAAAGGAGGGCCGAGGAAGGGTTTTGCAGAGCTTGTGCGTGCAATTTGAAGGTTTCTGGACCAAGGTGGAACATCCAGCAACGAGATCTGAAGCTTCTCCAAGCAGGAGAGCTATGTTGGAGGCAGATTTGGAGAGGTTGAAGTCGGTGAAGGGGTCTGCCTTGCTTCCAAGGCGAGCTTCTTTGGGCTTTGATTCGTCACTCCAGAAGGAGGGAAAGAGGCAAGTAACATGGGGGATTAGTTTAGGATATATAAGACTGTATATTTATCATTTTTACATATTTTTAAAGCATGAAAATGATGCGTGGGAAAGGGTAGAAGTCTCGTTATTTCATGTTGTATTTTCTGGGCGAAAGAACTTGACGTCCAGATCGTGTGCCGTTTAGATTTTATAAACGACACAATCGACCGCCGTCTATTTCATGTAAATGTTACTTGTTTTCCGACCTATACTATATGTTAACGGTGCTATGTGCCGCTGTCTACTGGTTGTTAACGACATATATGTGGACGTCTACTTCAGGTAAATGCCACATATGTTGCCGTTAAGTTTATCAGTACAGTAAATTGCAAAAAATTTGATTTTAATTGCTTATTTGTGATCCATGCTTGTATGAGTTACCCTTGAATTTTATTGAATTAGCAAAAGAATTTTGTAAAGAAGTGAACATGATTTCTGTTGCATTGTTGAAATAAAAGAAAAACTATACTATTGATTTGTCAGTACTGCAGATCTACTGTATTTCAGTTCCTGTATCGATTTGTATGAATTCCTCACTGTTGTACTATGTTAGTTAGCTTAAACCGATGGAACTTAATTATGAAAAATATTTAAGGAGATCAGAAAAATGTGAAATTTTGCATGTGCATAGTATAATCTAAATCTGAATTACTATCAAAATTTCGGGATTTTTAGACTTTTGTGTGTATTGTTATGAATTTATGATTGTTAAATAGCATATAGAATTCAATTAAACATGAGAAAATGTGCATGAATGAATGTGATATGATTATTACCATGATAGGTTGTCTGTTTTACAGCAAAGTTAAGATTCAGAAACTGAAGAAAATCTAATTGCATAATGTTGTATTCAGTGCATGGAAAAGGCATGGTAGAATTATATAAAATGTAGATTGATGATTGCATACATGATAATGCATATATATTAAAGTAAAATGGCCAATGAAGACATTGCTATTTTAGAGATTTCCTACAAGAAACTACACCATGGATGCCCCTATGGTAATGGTTCACCTACATGTAAATGACTTACTGAATCCGTGGGCAACGGATTGAAATCCTGGAGGTAGACAAGTTCTACTGGCTAAGGTGGGAAGGGCTTTCCCCGGTATTACGCAATGGCCATGACTTCATCACTGTATTGTCTAGGTGATAAGTGAATGCTATATGACTATATGATCTCTATTAATAGTGTGGGCTATGTCTTGGAAACTAAATGATAAATGACCACATACTACATGCCTACATGATAAATGTCTACATGAATAATGTCTACATGTTACATGCTACATGATTCACATGTCAATTGTTTTACAAGCTACATGACTACTTGCTACATGTTTAAATGACTACTTGCTATATGTTAACTAGTTGCATATTGCATAACGTAGAAATTGTTGCATGTTGCATGACAACAAGTATATACCATTATAAATTGATTGCATGCTATGTATAGGAACATGTTAGTTCAATTATTAGAATATAAGATGTGAATTACATGCATTACATGAAACGTTTCATTGCCATGATAATTAAACATGCTATGAAATGATTGATTGCCAAACGACTTAGGACCATGTTAGTAGGAAAAAGCTATATGGTATCAAAGATGTGAATGTTATAAGTTACCATGTTTTAAATCTATTATATATCTAATGTCTTGAACTATCTTTCGTGTGACTTGCTGAGTCTTGTAGACTCATACTTGCTTAATATTTCAAGAGATACAGAGGATACTCAGGAATTAGTGCACACTGACTCTTAGCGTGAGGACGTGGAGGCGTAGTTTTAGTTGAGAGATTTGGAGTGATCATTATGTATGTGAGGAAAATGATATACTTTATTTTATGCACTTGAACTTATGGTTTGTAATAAAGTTGGACTATTGTTATCTTTCTCTTATATTTAGACTGGATATTTGAATATGATGTTGATTACAAGTATTTGGTTCCATATTCCGTTGCATATTATTGGAATTGAATTATCATTTATGTATATCTCAATCTGTACCATCTATTGTTGGATGTATTCCACTGTAATACTTTTATTAGATCTAATGAGAGTTGGAATAAGTGTACTGGGTCTAAGAGGGGCGTTACAAGAGAGGTAGCTAAGTTCGTGGCACGTTGACTAACTTGTCAACAAGTGAAGGCAGAACATCTCAGACTAGCATGTGTGTTACAATCCTTGGACATACCTGAATGGAAGTGGAAAAGTATAGGAATGGACTTCATCATGGGATTGCCTAAGACGAGAGGAGGACTATATGCAATATGAGTAATTGTGGACCGATTGACAAAGTCGGCTCACTTCTTACCTATAAAGAGTAAGTGGTTTGTGGATGTGCTAGCCGCTTTATACATTAAAGAGGTGATTAGACTACATGGAGTTCCCTCATCCATCGTGTCTGGCAAAGATCCACGATTCACTTCACACTCCTGGAAAGGGTTACAAACTGCATTAGGGACTAAGTTAAATTTCAGTATTGTTTTTCACCTACAGATTGATGGACAAATAGAAAGGACAAACCAAATTGTGGAAGATATGCTCCGAACCTGTACAATTGATTTTGAAGGGGTATTGGAGTGATCAACTATTCCCAGTTGGGTTTGTATACAACAATAGCCACGAAGCAAGCATCAAGATGGCACCGTTTGAGGCATTGTATGGCCAGAGTTGTAAATCGTTTGTGTGCTGGGAAGAAGTAGGAGAGAGGCAATGGTTAGGACCCGAACTAATACCAGACACCACTCAGAAGATCCAGATTATTCAGGAACACCTCAAGATGGCACAGTCAAGGCAGAAAAGCTACGCAAATAAAAGGCAAAGAGAATTAGAATTCCAAGTTGGTGACCATGTGTTTTTAAAGGTGTCACCTTCACGTGGAATCCAGAGATTTGGGGTTAGAGGAAAGCTGAGTCCTAGATTTATTGGTACATTTGAAATTCTTGTGAGAGTTGGGGAGGTAGCTTACAAAATAGAACTACTTCCATAATTGGCAAGCGTACATAACGTCTTCCACATCTTTATGCTTAGGAAGTTTGTCTATGATCTAAAACATGTGATCCAATATGAAGATCTGAAACTACAAAAGGATTTGACTTATGTTGAGAAATCAGTCAAGATATTGGATTAAAAACTATAATAAAGGTCTAATGAAGTCGGTGAGGAGTAGAAGAAGCTACATGGGAATCAGAAGAAAGAATGAAGGAGAGTCACCCAGAACTATTTCCAGGTATTCTGAAACTAATACCTAATTACTTATGAATTTGGAGACCAAATTCTTTCAAGTGGGGGAGGGTGTAGTAATCTAGGTTGGATTAAACATGCATGAGGTACACACACACACACACACACACACACACACACACACACACACACACACACACACAAGAGTTGGATATGCATACAACATTTGCTTGACCAATTGATATGTGTTGGTCAACAATCGATTGGAAGGTCACCAATCGATATGAAGCATAAAGCAATCGATATGGAACTATGTTCATAACACCAATCGGTAGAAATATAGAAGCAATCGATGTTTGCTTAAGGGCAATCGATATTATAAAGACAATCGATGTGTAAGACAATCAATATGCATAACAATAATCGATGTTTAACGACCAATCGATGTTGGTCAGCAATCAATGTTTAATGAACAATCAATATTGGTCAGCAATTGATGTTTAATGACTAATCGATGTGGGTCAGCAATCGATATGGAGTATAAAAGCAATCGATGTGTAAGGCAATCGATATATCAATTCGACTACCAACTTCGACTGGTCAGGATACAACGTCTCCAATCGAAGTGGAGCTTCGTACATGACAAAGTTAGCTTCAACTGATCACGACCATATTGTGCATGACGAAGTGGAACTTCGTATATGACGAAGTTAGATTTCGGATATGACAAACTTAGCTTCGACTAATCACGACCAAATCGTGCATGACGAAGTGGAACTTCATATATGACAATGTGGACTTCGTATATGACGAAGTTAGACTTCGTGTAGCAACCTTGATTTTTAAATTCAAAATAAAATAAATTTTTCAATTTAATAAATGAGTTAAATAGATTTAATTAGAATAAAAGAAGAATAACTAGAATTAAATCAAAGCTCATTAAGCTAAATTAGCAATGGGTTATACTATTGGTCCAAACATGAAAGAATGGCCCCAAAGATGAAGAGCCCATTATGGGAGGAGAAGTAATTAAGAGAAATTCGAATCTAATTAATTAATAAATAGAAAGAGGTTAAAATAACTATTAAAACAAGTCATATCTATCCTAAAAAGAGTCCTACACTTACCCTAAACATTTGGCCACGAAATTGGATCTCTTCACAATCCTATTAGGTAGATAAAGGCAAGAAAAATTAGATAAATAAGGAAAATTCAGAGTTTAAGGAAAGGGATGACTCTTAGAATGGTTAGGACTCTATTAGCCATCAAAACACCCTAATTCGGCCCTATCAACCCTCATTTGCATGTTGAGACCATTGGGAGATGAAGGGGAGGCGATTTGGACGTGGGAGCTTGAAGGAGAAGGGCTTGAAGCTTGGATTTCTTCTTCATTTCGTCCAAAACCCTAGTTTTTCATTACTTCAACGAAAGGTAGGCAATCTCTAAAGGTTAAACCGTGTAAAAATTACCCTAGGTAGTCTTCATGATTCCCTTTGAAAGCCCTCTTGTTTCGCTCTTTTTCGTTCATGCATGAGAGCGAATTAAATGTTCCAAACCCTGTCATATCCATGCACCCGAACTCCCTTGTTTGCTTTGAAACCTTGCATGCACTCGATTTCATGTCCTGAATTAAATCTCATAAATACTACTTGCTATTACCTTTCAAACGCCCCTATTTGCCCTAATTTTCATCTTGTGTCCATGGCGAATTAAATCGTTGTTCGTGACTGTGCATGTTTAGGTTAACAAAAAGTAACATAATCAAAGCATGCTCTATACACGACTATTTCTAATTACTCGTGCCCTGTGATAGATCTCCATATCTACTTTTGATTAAATTAGTTTCATGATTTATGAATCACTGCGTGATTTTATTCGGATTTTAGAAGTACTATGTATCATGCATTGGAGGGAAGGAACCCACCCAAAAAGGGAAAAATCACATTTTCTGGGTTCAGGCCACCCCCTGAGATTGCGACAGCCCGATGCGTCGCGACCTCAGGAGGGGGTCGCGACAGGGAGGACCGTCGCAATCTGATCGCGATGGGCCGACATGTCGCGACATGCATCGGTTCACCCCAGCACCGGTTCAACAGATCGCGCCTTGCAAGGGAGTCGCGATAGCCTTAGCGCGACACCCCTGTGGGCCGCGACTTGGATTCTTTGATCGCGCCAGCCTCTGGCATCGCGACCTGGTTGCGACACCCATGTACGTTGCGACCTCAGAGCCGTGGCCAGAACCTGAATTTGCACTGATACCCTTGCTTATTATGTCAATTTAACCATGTTTAGTTTTAAATAAACACTGCCATGCATAATTTAAACTTGTTAATTAATAATGGGTAATATTACATGAAATCAATTAATTTAAAAGCTATGTGCACAATCTTTCTTGTCCTCTTGATTTCTTACACTTGCACACACTAAACATTCATGTTTGCCATGAGACCTTATTAAATTACTCAATAATATATCTAGTAATTTAGCGAAATAAATAACTAAATTTCCTATTTTTGAATAATTACACTTGTCTTCATTTTTCTCACGTGTTTTGTACACCGTTACCGTTTTCCCTCGGCCTTCGAGCACTCGAGGCATGACGGACCAGTTTCTACACACTCTCTCTTGGCATGGACCACCTCTCCACCCGAGAAGACTCCTGACTGGACCAGGGAATCCTTGTCAAGGCCTCCGTAAGTCTTCTGGGCTTTGGCGCACGTCCTTAGCCGACGAGCTAGTTGTACCTTAAAACCCGTTACACCCCTAGGGATCAGTACGATCCAAACGACCTTAGTGAGTTCTCTCTTACCTCGTGATCACGCCGGACCATATAGCCTGTGTTCGTAGCACGGCTAGTGGGCGGTGGTGACTTCTACCAGACTGCCTGTACCCGATCTGGTGCTGTGCAACTGTTACTATCGTGGTTTGACGTTGTTTTACGATTATACCCAATCTCATCTACTATGTCGTTACTCTCATCTGTTCACTTTCACTCTGTACTCTCATCTAATTCGTTTATTACTCTCATCTCTTCTTGGTACTCTATTTGGCCAGACAATTGATTGTCTAAAAGAACAAACAAGTGCTATATGCCAATGCAATAAGGCCCGGTCTAGTCCTGGGGAGAGCTCCCGAAGAGTGCTATTTCCTTGCAAGGGTTACATGATTAAGATGTGTACGACATGCATCTAGTGCCATTTAATACTATAACAATTAATCGTTGACAATCAAAGTACTATCTATTCAAGTGCTATACCAGTGCTATTATCGTTACATGGCCATTCTATGATAGTTATCGTTGTGCTATTTACACTATACCAGTTCTATTGCTCTCTCGTTATCGTTATATGCTCTACATGACTATACTCTTTAGTTACCCTGCCATTTAAGATATTAATTATTTAAAGCATGCTTGTTCTCATGAGATATTAAGTCCTACTGGGCGTTATTCGCTCATCCTGCGTATTTTATTCATGTGTTCAGGTGAGTCGGATAGTGACCACACTCACGAGGATGAGACTGACGAGAATATTGCTCAGGAGTGACCCGATCAGCTGTCTTGGCATAGTAGTTAGTTAGTATAGCTATGAGTTAGTGAGTCAGTTAGTCCATATGTATTAGTTTAGTTTTCAATAAAGTACTATGGGCCCTAGTTATGGCTATGATCAGTTGATGTAATAGCTAGTTGATGAATATAAATGATATTGGAGGTTATTTGATGTTATTTCCAATTGTGCAATGGTTTGTCATTTATTCTCACTATGTACTATTTAATAACTGTAATTCCGCTCCGATATTTCGCATCGGGGCGTTACACTTCGGATGACGAATTTAGCTTCGACTGATCACGACTAAATCATGCATGACGAAGATACCGATCAGTGCAAAATTAGGAAAATTGATAGTGCAAGAATATTCTTAAATATTATTAAATAGATATAAGATAAACATGAGTTTTGTTATCATTGAAATAAAAGGATTAAATTGTAGGAGTGGTTCAACATAAATGACAGATCTAATAGGGTTATTGGACTGATAAGTGGTCAAACATAAGGAAATTTTTGTTAAATCTATACCCAATAATAAAAAGGTGCCAGTTAAGTCTAAATATGGGAAGTATGGGCCATAAATCATGTCTAAACTCGGGTCTAACATGGGAGTCCGAATTTGCTCCCTAAAACTTACCAAATAGGAATGAACTTGATAAGGAACTGACTCCTATGGAAGTTCTAGACATGATAGGACTCCTATCAAGAGGTTAGGAAACTACAAATTCCGAAATTGAACCATCACGGATCTATAAAACCATCGTAAGACCCATGTAGCCAACCTTAGAACTCTCTCTTCGTTGCTGGACATGGGAAGAGCTTGCAGGAGCAAGGAGGACGAACTAGTAGCAAGGATTCAATGAGTCTTGATCCCATTAGCATCTACTTCGACCTGTAAGGACCCTGGTATTGGAAGCAACCAAAGGTAGATGATCTCGGGCACAACCTTAACATGTCATATATCATCTGAAAGTCCTTCAAGTGTAATCTCATATGACCCTATTCTAACCAATTTTCGTAGTTCATGTAAGGAGTCTTAAGTGTTGTCCACACATCACGCAATATCTGGACCTTTCTGTTATTCTTGTGTTTCATGTAATTGAGTCCAAATTGGGTTAAACCAAAGTCATAGATCTGGTTTACTTCTTGTTTCCAACAACTCTCAGGTTGCAGATGCGTCCCAAGAACCCTAGATTTAGAGTTATAGACTAAACAAGGGAGATTACGTCATTTTTCTTGGTCTGGTTAGCATGTTGATTGGTCTAGGTCTGTCCTTTAAAAGTTATCAACCACATGTTAAAAGCATTAATTACATGAATATGATTCTAACGTTCTATATGAAAGTGATTGATCATACTCTTCGTTGATTATGCCTCTTTGTCCTTATGTTCCATTTCGATGTAAAAAAAGAAGAAGAAGGCAACGTCTTGCTATAATATGTGTCATAACCCTGTTGATGAGAACACACTACTTCGTTTAAGTTTCTTCCCATGATCCTTTCTATGTCATGACTTTCCAATTTGAACTTTCCTTATTGGATATGCTTTCAGATTACTGCATGTACTACAGTTCTTTGCATACATAGTTAGGAAGGTCTTTGTACTCTATGGATTTTCTCATAGAAACCGAATTGGTTGTACCATGAAGTTCCCAGAGTTAGAGAAAACTTGGTTCTATGTGTGTCCTATCATATCTTGGTCAAGACATTAAAGTTTATGGAACTTAAAGACATGTCGTCATGCTGTCCGGATTGATCTCTCAAACTATTGTCATATCTTTGAACTCCGTGAATGATCTTGTCCTTGTTACTGTGAGCTTGTTCTTGGAAATATGTGGCAATAATATGTATATGTTTGATCGGCACAATGTGGGACTTCGGTCCATTTGATTAATGTCTGTGCAAATAAAGGGCCATGCCTGGTCCTGAGGAGGAGCACCCCAATGTACTTATTAACCCCAGGAATATGGACTTGTGGTGTGTGGCAGGACACCGATATTTGTGCAAGATTTGAATGTGCCATAGTGTGATATGATAAGTTGACCATGTGAATATGTGTTATTTGTGTGATATGGCCAGTCTCTTTTCACATGATACGTCTGTTCTTGAATTCCTTACCCAATACTTATGAAAGTCTATATGATTCGTTATAAAAATATGTTGAGTATTCTACTCTAATCAGTCATTTGATCTTGTGGGTAAAATTGTGCATGCTTTTGTCTTTCACCTTGTAAGAATTCTGCTTCTTAAAAATGTTAATCACTTGTATCATTGCCCGCACGTTGAGATATAAATTCTACTAGGCGTAAGCTCATTAAATTCTTGACAATTTCAGGTAGTGATGATGAGACCATGGATAATAAAGGGGAAGGGCAAGAGTGAAGAGCACCCTAGATATTATGCAACGAGGGCAGCGAAATCCTAGAATTTGTGATAAAGTCTATATTAGATTATTTTACTTGAGTTTAACATGTATTTGAACAATGGGCCCTACGGTTGGCTCTGAAGTTTTTTGGATGTAATAAGGAGTTGCTATTTGAATTAATATTGGCTTATGGTTTAGTGTTGTCATCTCATTCTATATATATTTGCTCTATTTATGATCCAAATACAACTGTGTGTTCTGATATTCCACGTTAGGGCATGACAGACTAGCTCTATTCATCTTCCCTCGCTCCCTTCTCCTCTCCATTTATGTCTCCTCTACATTCCAACTGGTTCTTTGACTTGAGCGTTGAAAGGTTCTCCCCTAGGGTTTCTCTTAAACCCCTAATCATTATTTCTATCTTGCAAGTGCAAGTCAGCATTTCTCTCATCAAACAAATTTAAGAGCTGATGGGGATTGGATGATAAACATCTGTCAACCATTTTCAGACCTCCACAGTCTTTGGTTTGGTGCCATCTGTGGGAACTCTACAAGAAGTTATAGCACCATGTGGGAACTGCCAAAACATGAGGAGCCGTCGCAGTAATGGAGCCAACTCTCAAGTGCCATCATGTAATGGACAAGCCAATGACTGTCATGGGCTCTGACCTCAATCTCCCATGACAATTGTATTTGAGGAGTTGGAGGCCATGCAGACCTTGATCTAGGACTGGCAGAAGCCTATCAAGACCTTATTGATCAACAAACCACAAGGGAGCATGTGGTTAGACATCCTCCTCCAAAAAGCCAAGTAAGATTCAACCTCAACATACAACTAGAACGGACCTCATTTGTTGTCTTTGCCTCTCTAGACTCCTCCAATGGAGTCCTCTACACTCCAATTAACCTTGGCATGGTGTGACAACTTTGAGTAGTGGCGACGTTGATTAGCATGAGCTTGATGGGAAGTCTTGCTACGTTGATGACACACTACAAGAAAATGCGCTATTTCCGACGGACCGAATCCGTCGGAAATCCGACGGTATTCCGTCGGAAAAGGCGCCTTCCGACCGCTTTCCGTCCAAAGCTCGTCGGAAACTGTCCGTCAGAAATACTTGGTCAGAAATTTCCGACGGATGACAATTCCGTCGGAATTTGGTCGAAAACTCCGACAGATATAATCCTTTGGGAAAGCCGTCAGTATTTTCCGACGGAATTACCGACGGTGTTTTTCCGTCGATAATTTATCAGTTCCGACGGATACTTATCCGTCGGAAAATCCGTCAGTATATTCCGACGGAATTACCGACGGTGTTTTTCCGTCAGTAATTTATCAGTTCTGACGGATACTTATCCGTCGGAAAATCCATCGGAAAATACACCATATATTTTTTTAAATAGGCAAATAAAAATGATTTGTCAACATTGCTACAATGTCAAACCTGCTACAATATTCATAAATTTAACAAATACTCACAATCAACATAAAATCATAAAATACAATAAATATAAAATCATATAGAATAATGAATACAAAAATAAAGATAGATCTGCTGGATCGTCTGCTGTCCCTGCCTCGTCATCGTCTGGAGCTGGATTCTATATTAAAATGAGAAACATTAATAATAAATAAAAGACATACATTATTTTTAAAAATGAAATTTAAAACATGTGATTATTTCTCAAGCTTAATAAAATACTATTTTTACATCCATCATTTTCTTGGGTGTTTTTAGATCCGTCCTTTGAATGCCCAACCCAATCCGGAGATCCAAATTGGATTCCGTCAGTTTCTACACGCCACTTTAACCCATCCGGTTGTGTCGGAGAAAACGACACATCGATCGGATCCCTATTTGGGATTTTGGACCCCCCGGGTTGTGTGTTTTAACCTTTTATATATACTTGCCCGTTTTTAGATCCGTCCATTGAATGCCCAACCCAATCCGGAGATCCAAATTGGATTCCGTCATTTTCTACACGTCACTTTAACCCACCCGATCGTGTCGGAGAAAACGGCACGTCGATCGGATCCCTATTTGGGATTTTGGACCCCCGGGTTGCGTGTTTTAACCATTTATATATGCTTGACCGTGTTTTTAGATCCGTCCTTTGAATGACCAACCCAATTCGGTGATCCAAATTGGATTCAGTCAGTTTCTACACGTCACTTTAACCCACCCGGTCGTGTCGGAGAAAACGGCACGTCGATCGGATCCCTATTTGGGATTTTGGACCCCCGGGTTGTGTGTTTTAACCTTTTATATATACTTGCCCGTTTTTATATCCGAACTTTGAATGTCCAACCCAATCCGGGGATCCAAATTGGATTCCGTCAGTTTCTACACGCCACTTTAACCCACCCGGTCGTGTCAGAGAAAACGGCACGTCGATCGGATCCCTATTTGGGATTTTGGACCCCCGGGTTGTGTGTTTTAACCTTTTATATATACTTGCCCGTTTTTAGATCCGTCCTTTGAATGCCCAACCCAATCCGGAAATCCAAATTGGATTCCGTCAATTTCTACACGTCACTTTAACCCACCCGGTCGTGTCAGAGAAAACGGCACGTCGATCGGATCCCTATTTGGGATTTTGGACCCCCGGGTTGCGTGTTTTAACCATTTATATATGCTTGACCGTGTTTTTAGATCCGTCCATTGAATGTCCAACCCAATCCGGGGATCCAAATTAGATTCCGTCAATTTCTACACGTCACTTTAACCCACCCGGTCGTGTCGGAGAAAACGGCACGTCGATCGGATCCCTATTTGGGTTTTTGGACCCCCGGGTTGTGTGTTTTAACCTTTTTTATATAATTGCCCATTTTTAGATCCGTCCTTTGAATGCCCAACCCAATCCGGGGATCCAAATTGGATTCCGTCAGTTTCTACACGCCACTTTAACCCACCCGGTCGTGTCGGAGAAAACGGCACGTCGATCGGATCCCTATTTGGGATTTTGGACCCCCGGGTTGTGTGTTTTAACCTTTTATATATACTTGCCCGTTTTTAGATCCGTCCTTTGAATGCCCAACCCAATCCGGAGATCCAAATTGGATTCCATCAGTTTCTACACGTCACTTTAACCCACCCGGTCGTGTCAGAGAAAACGGCACGTCGATTGGATCCCTATTTGGGATTTTAGACCCACAGGTTGCGTGTTTTAACCATTTATATATGCTTGACCGTGTTTTTAGATCCGTCCTTTGAATGCCCAACCCAATCCGGGGATCCAAATTAGATTCCGTCAGTTTCTACACGTCACTTTAACCCACCCAGTCGTGTCGGAGAAAACAGCACGCCGATCGGATCCCTACTTGGGATTTTGGACCTCCGGGTTGTGTGTTTTAACCTTTTATATATACTTGCCCGTTTTTAGATCCGTCCTTTGAATGCCCAACCCAATCCGGAGATCTAAATTGGATTCCGTCAGTTTCTACACGTCACTTTAACCCACCCGGTCGTGTCGAAGAAAACGGCATGTCAATCGGATCCCTATTTGGGATTTTAGACCCCCGGGTTGCGTGTTTTAACCATTTATATATGCTTGACCGTGTTTTTAGATCCGTCCTTTGAATGCCCAACCCAATCCGGGGATCCAAATTGGATTCCGTCAGTTTCTATACGTCACTTTAACCTACCTGGTCGTGTCGGAGAAAACGGCACGTCGATCGGATCCCTATTTGGGATTTTGGACCCCCGGGTTGTGTGTTTTAACCTTTTATATATACTTGCCCGTTTTTAGATCCGTCCTTTGAATGCCCAACCCAATCCGGAGATCCAAATTGGATTCCGTCAGTTTCTACACATCACTTTAACCCACCCGGTCGTGTCGGAGAAAACGACACGTCGATCGAATCCCTATTTGGGATTTTAGACCCCCGGGTTGCGTGTTTTAACCATTTATATATGCTTGACCGTGTTTTTAGATCCGTCATTTCAATGCTCAACCCAATCCGGAGATCCAAATTGGATTCCATCAGTTCCCACACGTCACTTTAACCCACCCGATCGTGTCGGAGAAAACGGCACGCCGATCCGATCCCTATTTGGGATTTTGGACCCCCGGGTTGTGTGTTTTGACCCTTTATATATACTTGGGTGTTTTTTAGATCCGTCATTTTAATGCCCAACCCAATCCGGAGATCCAAATTGGATTCCGTCAGTTCCCACACGTCACTTTAACCCACCCGGTCGTGTCGGAGAAAACGGCACGCCGATCCGATCCCTATTTGGGATTTTGGACCCCCGGGTTGTGTGTTTTGACCCTTTATATATACTTGGGTGTTTTTTAGATCTGTCAATTGAACGCCCGACCCAATCCGGGAATCCAAATTCGAATCCGTCAGTTCGCACACGTCACGTTAACCCACCCGGTCGTGTGGGAGAAAAGGGCACGCCCCAGGTTGTGTGTTTTAACCCTTTATATGTAATTTGTTATTTTTTAGATCCGTCAATTGAACGCCCGTCCCAATCCTAAGTATCTGAAATTAATACTAATACTGACCTGAGCTGCTGGCTGTGTGGGGCGTACTCCCTGCATTATTGAGATGAACTGCTGAACCATATCGCTGAACTACGTCTGTAGCTGTACCCGCTGCGTCTCTAGCTCTACCCGCTGCGTCTGTAGCTCTACCCGCTGCGTCTGTAGCTCTCCACGTAGCTCCTCCCGAATGATGCCTCTAATGTCCTCTACACCACTGACGAGTGGCGCAGAAGATGAACTCGCGTGTGCCGGGGGAGCGATCGAACTGGCATATGAGGACAACACTCGATGAGTATCCAGGCTGTCCCCAAAGCCGTACACTCGACCCTTCCTCGGCACTCCCGCTGCCTCGACCTAAGCGTCCGCATCCAAATCTGGCTGGGGAGTGCCCTCTGTGTAGCACTCCGCCATTGTCCTGTCGTACGTCTCCTGTAAAATAATTTAAAATTAAATTATTGAAAACAAATTACTTTAATATCATAATTGAATTCATAATTTAAAGTTTGACTTACAGCAATCGTGCGGGCACTCTCGGTAACATAGTCATCCGTCCCCTTCCGCTTATGAGTCCGGTCAAATAACTCGCGGAAAGTAGGGGCACGCTCCAGGTCGTGATGCTTAAAATTCAACAAAATTAGTTAGTTTCACAATAATAATCCATATGTATATATGAATCGAACAATAAAATACTTACCAATTTTTTACTGTGGGTCGCATAAGATACGGATCCACTAGTATGCACATTCTTCTCCGGTTGAGTTGCTCTGTTGCGTATTGCTGCCTGTGACCGCTGCTGCCATGGTCCAGCAGCCCAACGCTCGCAAAGGGACTCCCAATAGTCCCTCCGCAGCAAACAGGGCCGTAATCCACCCAAGCCATAGGATCCCGGTTGCCTGTGGTCTTCATTGCCTTGTCCCGTACCTCCCACATCGACTTTCTTAAATTAGTCTGGGCCGTAATCTCCCAGACGGCTCGAGCTCGAGGGAGATCCTCGGGTCTCGTGAACGCGAACCTCCGCTGTAAAGAAATAAAATTAATCAACGTTCTGTAATAAACCCAAATTAATAATAATTGAATAAATGACTTCAACTCTTCTAAAAAATAAAAATACCGTAAGCATGTCAAATAATAAATCCCGGACTGACACCGGGAAGTCTCTCCATGCATCCACTGGTCCTGGAATATGTGCGTGGACCAGCGTCGTAATATAGCGGGAAGCAGGACTGGGATCTATCTTCCCCCTGCAATTCCACATTAATTTTCTACATGAAATGTATATCCTAAATAAAAAATACAGTAACACTGAGATGATGAACTTTACCCTGAGATCCAGCATGGTTGTCGTCCTGGTAGCTGAGGCCCCTCCTCAGCTGCTGGATGCTGGCTCTCCACCTCTGTTGAAAATAATTTAGTACACTATTATTGTATAAATTGCAAGAGAACAAACATACTAATCTATTGAAACATACGTTTACCTTGTGGTGAGGAAGAAGATGAAGGTGGCACTGCTCGGATGGTCGGCAGGGAGGCAAAATTTCATACACATTAGAAATTATGAATTTCAAATAAACAACAATATAGAAATTTACCTGTCGCTGGGACGACGGGCGTAGATGGGGAGGCAGTCCCTGCAAATTTCATACACATTAGAAATTATGAATTTCAAATAAACAACAATATAGAAATTTACCTGTCATTGGGACGACGGGCGTGGACGGGGAGGCAGTCCCTGCAAAATTTCATACACATTAGAAATTATGAATTTCAAATAAACAACAATATAGAAATTTACCTGTCGCTGGGACGACGGGCGTGGACGGGGAGGCAGTCCCTGTAAAATTTCATACAAATTAGAAATTATGAATTTCAAATAAACAACAATATAGAAATTTACCTGTCGCTGGGACGACGGGCGTGGACGGGGAGGCAGTCCCTGCAAAATTGTATGTACGTTAGTTCTCGTGAAATCAATATAAACAATAATACCCATATGGTTTTTTGCGTACATATGCATATACCTGTCGCGGACCTGGAGGCAGACATGGACGGGGAGGCAGTCCCTGCTTTCTTGTATGTACGTTAGTTCTCATGCATTTAATATGAACAATAAATTCTAGAATATTGTGTTTACACATACGTATACCTGTCGTGGACGGGGTCGCGGACCCTCTGCCAACGGACGTGGCAACCGTCTGACTGCGTCCTCCACGTACCATATCTCTATTGATACAAATAAAGATATAGTAAGTCATCAGCACTCAATTTGAAGTAGCAATTTATTATGAACATGTAATTAACAACAACACCAATTTCTTACAAAATATGCAGTATATTATATATATTCATCATCAGATGCTGAAGACATGTTTAATTCAGCATCATCATCATCATCATCCTGGAATTCATCCTCGTCATCTTGGGAGTCTTCCTCCACATCAGACTCTACCTCCCGCTCAGCGACATTTGGGTCAACTTCTTCTTGTTCGTTATCCTTATGTAAGCAAATTGTTTCATTTATATCATGAACATTGTACTGCGTAGAAGCTGCCAACTCTCGTGCGTCACTCCGATCTATTGGAAAAAGTTGTCATTAACACCTTCGAGCTCATCATCAGTCGGGAGAAGCTCATACTCAGGGAATAGTCTTGATTTCACTCTACATGCAGCCCACCAATCTCTTAATTTGAGGGATGTATAATTTGAATAATAAACTTGTTGGGCTTGTGCCGCCAGGATGAATGGCTCATATGTACTCAATTTGGACTTATGCTTCACATCGATTAATCCATATGTTGTGTCATGACGAATAGATGTCGGATCAAACCAATGACACTTGAACAGAAATACATTGTTGTCTTGTCCCAAAAATTGCAGTTCAATGACTTCTTCGAGAATGCCATAATAGTCAATTTCATTTTCATTGTAGGCACTTCCCTTCACACATACGCCGCTGTTCATCGTAGACTTATTCCGTCCATAATCTCTCGTGTGAAATCTGTATCCATTCACAATGTAGCCTGGATAGACACGTACAATCTTCGAGGGGCCAAAACTGATCTGTTGTACTCTTGAATCGGGAATGAAGCCTTGTTCAACCTATTATGAGATAAATAGACAAACATTGAATAAATGACTTCAACTCAGTCTGCATAAAAACATAACACTTATGTTTCAAAATAATTAGACACATACTCGAGATCTTAACCAAGTAGGAAAAGACTTCTCCCGTTCTTTTCAAACTGCACGTCAGTTAGACGTGGATTCCGTCGCAATATGACCGAGTCAAACTCTCTGCAATGTAAATGTCACACAACCGTTAGGTTCTGCAGCAATGCACGCAAATGATGACGAATAAGCGTGGAGAGCTTACTGAATGTAAGGGTCTAGTTCTTCGCAATTCATGAACACGTAGATCTCCGCAGCTACCAACTCTCTGTCTTGAGTGCGCGAGTAGATGAAGATCCGAACGCCCGTCCGCGACACTTGAATACAGAGAGTCGGTCTGACACCTCGGAATCTCCACCATCATCATTACGTGGAGGTTGAGTGCGTCGGGTTCGTATTTCCGTGTCAAAGTACATCGAACAGAAGTTCGATATCTCCTCAATGAGGTACGCCTGAGTAATGGAGCCCTCAACTTGTGCTTTGTTACGGACTTTCATCTTAAGATCGTGCATGCACTACGACAATAATTCAAATGCATACATAAGTAATATAAAAGATCGTCGTAATGGCAATAAATTGAGATGTAGAAATATACCTCTCAAACGGATACATCCATCGAAATTGTACTGGTCCTCCGACCCTTGCCTCATATGGTAAATGGATGATCAGGTGCTCCATTGAATCAAAGAATGCTGGAGGAAATATCTTCTCTAATTTGCAGACTGTCTGAATTATATTTTGCTCCATATTTTGCAAGTCATGAATTTTGAGTTCTGATGCAGATAAAATCCTGAAGAATTGACTCAGCTCAGTCATTGCTCCCCATATTTGTTTCGGCAACAACTCACGAAAAGCAAGAGGCATCAATCTTTGCATGAAAACATGGCAGTCATGACTCTTCATTCTGTATATTTTTCCCTCGTTGACATTTACACAACGCGCAATATTCGAGACATATCCATCCGGAAATCTCAATTGCTTTAACCATTGCAACACTTCTTAATCTGTCTGGCCCCAAGCACATATGCAGCTTTAGGTTGCACCACTTTTCCTTGAACATGTTGTAGCTCTAGTTCTGGACGTTTGCAAAGTACTTTCAAATCGAAACGTGCCTTGACGTTATCCTTCGTTTTGCCTTTGACGTCCATAACTGTGTTGAACACATTATCAAAAACATTCTTCTCTATATGCATGACGTCTAGGTTATGACGTATCAAAAGTGTTGACCAATAAGGCAATTCCCAAAAAATGCTTTGCTTCACCCAATTGTGATCCTTCCCAAAGCCAGGGATTTGTCGGGTACTACCAGCCAGTTGTGTTACAGTCGGTAAGTTCTGGACCCGCCTCGCCATGTTTCCACCAGACACCCGTTCCATATCTACCTCCTCCATCACAGTTGTATTTTTCATAAAAGAATCCTTTTGCTTTCGGAAAGGATGGTCACTGGGTAGAAACCGCCGATGACAATCGAACCAACAAGATTTTCCCCCAGATTTCAACACAAATGATTTAGAATCCTCCATGCAATAAGGACATGCCAACCTCCCATGTGTGCTCCAGCCAGATAACATGACGTAGGCTGGAAAGTCACTTATTGTCCACATTAATGCAGCCTTCAGATTGAAATTTTATTTTCTGGATGCATCATAAGACTGCACACCATCTGACCATAACAATTTCATCTCATCAATCAACGGTCTGAGATATATGTCTATATTCTTTCCTGGACTTTTTGGACCCGGAATCAGCAATGAAAGGAACAGATTCTCACGCTTCATGCACATGCCTGGCGGAAGGTTATACGGTGTTAGGAATA
The DNA here is from genome assembly GCA_014218235.1 of Colocasia esculenta. NCBI lineage: Eukaryota > Viridiplantae > Streptophyta > Magnoliopsida > Alismatales > Araceae > Colocasia > Colocasia esculenta. The sequence goes on along the minus strand of CM024766.1, from coordinate 7,499,856 downwards.
CTGGCCAACATGAGTAAGATGCCACCGAGCCTCCGAAAGGATTGAAACCATCTGTGCATAAACCAAGCCGTACGTTGCGTGGATCCCTTGAGAAGTAAGGATGAGTACGGCTAAAATGAGCCCAAGCTTCACCATCGGCAGGATGACTCATTTCACCTTCGTCGCGACGGACTCTTTCCGCATGCCAAGTCATATGTCCAGCTGTCCTCGAGGACATGAACAATCGCTGCAATCTGGGTGTGATAGGAAAGTACCGCAATGACTTATACGGAACATCCTTCTGCTTTGACTTGTCCCCTCTCTTGGGCTTGAACCTATCATGCTTACAAATACAGCATGATGTCTTATCTGCATCCTCTTTGTAGTACAACATACAGTGATTCGAACATGCATCAATTTTCATAAAACCAAGCCCCAAATCATTCACCATCTTCTTCGCACGGTAAAAGTCAGCAGGTAACCTCTCTGATTGAGGAAGCATGCTCTTGACCAGTAAGAGAAGCCGGTCAAAACAACTCTCGCTCATATGAAATTCAGATTTCAAATTCAATAGCTGCGACACTGCAGACAACCGTGTATGCTTCTCACAACCATCCCATAATGGCTCATCAGCATCTCGAAGTAACTGATAAAATCTCTGAGCTGTATCATTCGGCACTTCTTCATTTGTTTGATCTTCATGAATATTGAAGTCCGGACCCGCAGCATCGACAACCATGTCTACGTACGTACTTGTGGAGGCAAAGTAATTAGCTGGTGCAGATGACTGAATATTCAACTCACCATGACACGACCATAACTCATAATGGCCAACAAATCCTCTCGTATACAGATGATGCTTCACATCCCATGTCGATATCCACTTTTTGTTCTTACAAGCCGAACACGGACATCGGATGTTACCCATCGGATCAACTGCTACTGATGAATTACTCAATGCAAACTCAATAAAACTGTCAACTTCGTCTTTAAACTCCTCGATCACAACTCCATTCACTATTCCACGGTACATCCATGACCGATTCACATAAGACATTTTTCCTACAGATTAAATGTCATGTCCCGAGTTAAAATCCAACACACCCTCACATCATTCAAGTACCATACATATGATACATACGTTATATGGAGAATCCCAGAGCTAATGGGTGAAATAAAGCGTTGACGTAAAGATAAATGAAGAGTAAACATACATGAATATCAAATAAATTTGAGCACTATATAAATACTTAATGGTATTGAACATTAAAAACAACACAAACCGTGATGTCTTCATATTAGGCCACCACCACTTGATCGGCTATTTATTCACCAGCTTCTCAATAGATTTCCTAGGGAGTGAACTAACCACTGATATCCCTAAATATAGTTTGTCAAATACATCTCTTCGTACATAATGGGAAGACATAACTTTGAGAATGTCAAGTTCTTTGACACAATTATTTTTCACAAATTTTGACCAGTCTTTTCCAATAAACATGTACATACTACCACACCAACTGCGTCGTAAGATTACAGAATATCGCACTCCTTTTTCATGTTGAACAATAACAGATAATCCACTTTTGTTTTCTAAACTTTGTATTTCTTCTTTCCGAATAATCTTTATGATTTTCTTCATCTTCTCTTTCACCAAAAGTAAACCATCATGCAATCTTCGAATATCGAGTGGAAATATTTTACGTTCAAACAAACAAGTACTTTGATACGTTGGACATTTGTTCTTCTTTGAGTCTAATTTCCAATCGCAACTCTCATCACTAATTAGAAAAAAAAATTATAACATGTTTTTCATGAGTAATTTAAAATATGAAATTAAATCATAATATGGTAAATATGAAAAAATCAATCAAATGGCTACAAATAAACATACGAATGTTGAATGATTAACTTGCAGTGTGAAATTTGTGAAAGTAAACAATATGTTTAACAAAGAAAGTCATTGCATTGTTTATTTTCATGTCAAGTGTAAAAAAATAACAGCGAGCAAGATAAATAAAAAATAACTTAATTTACCAAAGCTTTGAATATAAGCAATTAGGAGAAGGAACTTATAGGTTCGGATCTAATTTTTAGGAATTTTAACAATACACACACACACCAAACATCAAGGTGTTAGCTTATGTGCTATCCACAGTAAGAGAAGTACTTTAAACAATTTCAAATGAGCAATTTCAAATCCAAATAAATACTATCTTTTAATCTCCCATCCAAATTGACTTTTCATACACTTTTATATTTATATGGAGCTTTCATATTGATTTATACAACTACTTTGAAAACTCCATTAGACTAACACATATAACTTAGGAAGATGAGTTTACTAGATCTCCTTTGGGCAATCTGGAGGTTACTGTCTATATGGTTTATGTTATATTTTTTATATTTACTGTATAGTCTGTGAATTAAGGTTTTCTCCTTTTTAGATTTTCACTGGTAGAAGAAGAAGATTGTTCTGAAGCCATAGGTCTACAAAGACGATACAAGACGCAGGCCAGCCAAAAAGTTGAAGGGGAAGGGGGGCGCCAGGATGGGGAGGGGGTGCTGGGACGGGGAGGGGGAGGGGGGGCATTTGTACTCGACGAATTGTACTCGACGAATTTTCATATTTTAAAACACTTCAATAATATATTCATTGCTTACATTCTCAAACAAATATTTCTCAAGTAGTCAAATCAAGTTCATCAACAGAAGTAGATTCTTGATGACTTGGGAGTGGAGTTCTACAACTACTAGAACTTCCTGCAGTGCTTTGTCCCAGTGGTGGATCCTGAAACTTAGTCCAGTGTGGTCACTTGGACCAATTTTCAAGATTTCTTGATAATTTATTATATTTTATTAAAAAATTAAAAAAATATTTCAATCATACACAAATATGCTCTTTCACTTCATCTTGCAAATTTGGATGATCTGATATCTTTTTCAACAAATATGCTCTTCTCACTTCAAATTGCAAATTTGGATGATAATCTGATATCTTTTTCCTTAATCCTGGATCTGATTCTAAAGATGTCAAGTCCAAATGTTCCTCTAATTGTGCTACATTTTGTTGTTGCACTTCATTAGTGGAAGAAAATCCTTGCAATGGAATTCTAGAACTACTAGAACTTGATGTATTACCTTGTCCTTCACTTAATTTCACCAAATAACGTCTCATCCTAACAAAAAAAATATTAATTGAATGATTATAAATTAAAAGCATAGATGCTTAAATAAAAACATAAATGAGCCACCACCCAGGCTCGCTGGATCACACAGAATAAATATTAAAACACAATCATCAAAATATAACATAAAATAAATGAGCCACCACCCAGGCTCCCTGGATCACACAGAATAAATATTAAAACACAATCATCTAAATATAACATAAAATAAATGAGCCACCACCCAGGCTCCCTGGATCACACAGAATAAATATTAAAGTACAATCATCAAAATATAACATAAAATAAATGAGCCACCACCCAGGCTCCTTGGATCACACAGAATAAATATTAAAGCACAATCATCAAAATATAACATAAAATAAATGAGCCACCACCCAGGCTCTCTGGATCACACAGAATAAATAATAAAGCACAATCATCAAAATATTATAGAAAATAAATGAGCCACCACCCAGTCTCGCTGGATCACACAGAATAAACTTTAAGATAAAACATAAGCAACTAATACCTGCTGAGCAACTCACTTGTTGTGCAATGTGTGCCGAGAGAGGGGCCGACTTGACAATTGGCACGGCACAAATATCCTGTCAATAATTGTATGAGTTAAAATAATCACTATTATTATCAATTATTAACAATGAAGAACAGTGTAAAGTTGTAAATAAAAAAAAACCTAGAAATGGTCGCGTTGTGGGGGCCGGGGCCGAGATTGGAAACGTTTAGCAAGCCGTTTTGCACAAAGTATAAGCCGTTCTGCACAAAGTATAATTGGCTGATATTTAGAATTTATGTGTCTCAATGGCACATAAACGGATCTAAATGTCCGAGAAACTAATCAGTTAGAAAAATCAGAATACAATATTAGAAGGCTAAGCATCAAGAACCCGGAGACCAAATATATGAAAATTTCAACAAGTTCCCTGCTGCAGGAGGGCCGGAGCCGGAGGAGGAGAGGGGGAAATTAATCTAAAAATTTAATATTTCAGCTTAATTTTGATAATAATTATCAAATTTGAAATTTTAAAAAAATTCCAATAGTTTAACAGCATCCACATTGGTTATTCCAATAAGTTATCGGGAAATATCATCATTCATTTTTTAATTAAATTAAATATTAAATATAACAATTTAAAATGTTAAACCCTATGGTCTGATAAAAACTTGAATATTAAACTAAACATTAAATACCAAATAAGAAAAAACTTGAATTTCAGAAAGAAAATTTGTACAAATTTGAAATCTTGTTTGGATAACGCAATTTGAATCAGATTGGTATCAAAAATGACTATTCCGATTATATCAAAATCAGAATAAAAAAATAGTATTCATTTTCGATACCAAACTCAACCTTGTTGCAACCCTAATTTCATTGGTCATTCATGGTCTCTCCATTATTTCCACCGATGTGGGCTAGTTGATTTTAATAGTTGGTTGAGATCAAAATGCTAAAGCTACCACTGTCTTCATGTAAGACCCTTTAGAGCACCTATCATTTTTCTTTGTACAACTTTCCAATAGATCATCTAACCCTGTTGGTGTGTCGTCTCACTTTAGATGTTCTGTAGTCTCTTTCCAAACTTGGTCTACCCCTCTACATTTGATCAAAGCATGTTCTTGATCTTCCAAATCCTCATAATAGATTTGACACCATGAGTCTACTTCTATATTACATTTGTTTAAATATACCTCTATTGGAAGCCTTCCCCAAGCCATTTCCTAAAGTAGGATTTTGATTCTTGGTATAGTGGTCCAATTCCAAATCTCTGTCCAGCATGTGTGAGAGTCCCTTCACATCTCAATCTTACTTTTTCTAATATGTTCATACACATTTTTTGTGGTGAACCTTCCATATTTACCAAGTAATCAAAACATCTCCTCAGAGCTCCCATTTGCTAATGGTATTATGAGAATCTCCATCACTATTGTCATAGGGAACACTTCTCTAAGCTTATTTAAGTTCAATCCTTCATTATCCAAAAACAACTCTAATTTGCTATCATCCTCTATAGAATTTGTGTTAAATTCTAACGGCCATCCATTGAGTCCTCTTCCCTTGAACCAGCCATCTTGGTGAATTCTAATTTCATTTCCATTACTTGGAACCCATCCAAAGTCCTCCTGGTGCTTTCTGAATTCCTTGTTAATTCTATTCCAAGTATCCGACATGGGTACAGAGATATATAGCTTATCCATTTTCCTTTTCCTCTTGTATTTATCTCTAACCATTTCTGTACTGCAATTTTTTTGTCTTGTGTTAATTTTGTCCACCAATTTTAGCATCAATGTTGTATTCCTGTCCATCATGTTAGTAATTTCGAAACCTCCACATTCTAGCGACATCTTTAATGCTTCCCACCCCACTAGGTACATGCCTTTTGTTTCTTTGTTGCCTCTCCATATAAAGTTTCTACACATTCTGTCGATTCTTTTCACATGAGATTTTCTGAAATTTAAACATTTTCCATAACTTTCTCGACTGGCCTTACATGGTTGATCTGAACTCTCAAGTACCTTCCAATAGTTTTATCACTTCTCATGTTCAATGTTTAAACGATTTACCCAACTATTTAGACGATTACTTCACCTATTCAGGCGATGATTCAAACTCTGGAGGTTTTAAAGCCATGAATAAACTTTTTCACAACACGCATATGTAGGTTTTTCAAATTTTCGAGTTTTTTTTTCCGCACTGTCTTGGAACTTTCCTTCCATACGAGAGACTATCTCACCTGTTTAAACAAGTACTCCAGCCCCGAAAGTGTTGTAATCGTAAGATTTTTTTTTACAAATCTTGCGGAAAGCTCAGATCTAGACTTTTTATATATAGATTTATGGATTAGATTTCTCATGTCACACAGCTGCTATATAGGTATGTGATCTAATCTATGAACTCTCTTACACGAAAGAGATAACAGTACTGCTTACCCGTCTCACAACTTTTTGGTCCAAACTTTTGTGATCTTAATTAGAGACAGATCGGAAACACCTTAATTGACATGAGCCACAAGAACTCTGCAATAACCCAACATCACAAAACCCTGCTAATTAGAACACAGTAACCCCAACATCATCTACCTACATACCCATCTCTTACCGGAAGACATCAAACAAGAGCAGCTAGCTAGCTAGGTGTGCTCGCTGCCAATCCATATGTACACGAATCTTTCAGCGGGGAGACCAGGCGGAGGCACCGAAGGAGAAGGCTGTGTTGTACTGGGTGACGTCGGTGGCGTAGTGCCGGTGGAGCTGCCAGTCAGGCATGGCCTCGAGGTGGCCGTGCCTGTCCCTGTCAGGGCGCTGCAGTGGCGCTGCCTGGAAGACGCCTCGCGTCTCCTTCGACTGCGGCGCTCCCTGCCTGTTGGCGGCGGCTGATGCGGCGGCGCCCCCGCTCGCCTCCTGCGGTCTCTGCGGAAGGGCGTTCATTACATACGCTGCCGCTGCTGCTGCTCTGCTCTGGGCTCTTCAAGCAGGTAGTGGCGTGGTGCCGTGGTGGGGAGAGAGAGAAAGACAGAGAGATGGGGGGACTGGGGATGGGGGGGACTGGGGAGGCCGGGCCGCCGGAGCCGGAGTCCGGAGGGCCAGTGGGGGAGAGAGAGAAAGACAGAGAGACAGAGTCACAGAGGGATGGGGGAGGACAGCCGAAGCCGGAGAGAGAGAGATGGTGTGAGGGAGGGAGGGCCGGAGGCCCGGAGGGGAACCAGGAAGACTCACCGCCGGCGCCGATTCGCCGAAGCTGCCGCGCAGAGACGACAAGTCGCCGAAGCCCAGAGCTGCCGCCGCCTGCCAGCCACCGCGCGAGGCCGTCGGGGTCCGAGGACCGGCGGCCGATGGCGAGAGAGAGAGAGAGAGAGAGAGAGAGAGAGAGAGAGAGAGAGAGAGAGAGAGAGAGAGAGAGAGAGAGAGAGAGAGAGAGAGAGAGAGAGAGAGAGAGAGAGAGAGAGAGAGAGAGAGAGAGAGAGAGAGAGAGAGAGAGAGAGAGAGAGAGAGAGAGAGAGAGAGAGAGAGGAAAAGGGGGTGGGGGTTTCGGCGGAGGAAGTAAAGGTATTTTACCGATGGCATTTCCGACTACAAATATCTGTCAGAATTACTACCGACGGATATCCGACGGTAATATGTCCGTCGGAAGATCCGTCGGTATTATTTCATTACCTACCGATATTGTCGACGGAAATATTTCCGTCGGAACTTCCGACTTATTGTCCGACGGATATATAGCCGTCGGAATATCCGTCGGAATTACTGACGGAAATAAATCCGTCAGAAATATCCGTCGGTAATCCCGCTTTATCTTGTAGTGACATCATCTATGCATCCTGGGCTCATGGACTAATGGAAGATGACAATCACCTCTAGGTCCTACTTTCCTGGGAGATCCTAGAGGCACTGATTCCCTTAAAGCTCTAGTTGCCCACCTTCTTAGTGTATGATGACTCCACCAACCCGGTCGACCACTTCTAGAGTTTGAATGTCATATCATCTTCCATTGGGCCTCAGAGGCTGTGAAGTGTTTAGCCTTTACCACCACTTTGCGAGAAAATGCCCATGCATAGTTTAAGTCTCTTCTTGATGAATCCATCCGTCTTTCAAACAAGTGTAATGCATGTTCAAAGAGAACTTCCTTGGTTGCAACAAGGAAGTCAAGGTACCATAGCTGGTCTACTCACCCTCAGGCAGGGCCGCGATAAGCACCTATGGGAGTTCATTGCTCGTTTCAAAAAAGAAACTCTCATCATTCCTTATCTCGACGTTCTCACCACTACTACGATGGCCCAAGACACATGTGATGTCATCCTAAGATGGACCTTGGGGGCCAATGCTCTCTTGACTCTCCTTGAGCTCCTAGCTAGAACTAGCACATAGGCAAGTCAATTGTCGCCCTTGGCTAAGTAGAAGGGTGCAAGAAGGAGTGCCACAACTGCGACCAATGCAATTCAACCTACAAGCAGTACACTGCCCACTCGATTCCCCCACAGAGGATTCTTGTGGAAATTCGCGACAAGATTTTTCTCTGATGGCCGACGAAGCTGGAGACCGGCCCTCGAAAGAAGACGTCCAAGAAGTATTGCCACTTACACTATAACTATAGTCATGACACCAATTAGTGCATCCAACTCTCGGACACCATCGAGGACCTCATTTAGCGAGCCCTCCTTGACAAGTGCATGACTGAGTTCACAAAGCGACAGCCCTAGAAGACCAACATGTTGCATGTTGCACTACATTCCCTAACATTATTTTATGTGATCATTGAAACATGGCATTAAGATTGACAAATATGTTACTAACAAAACATGCCAATCAATCATCATCCTTTCAATGAATATCCTTAATAATTAAATGATTAAATGATTTTTGTATGAACTAATTTTCTTTGGATGATTTTGTATCAGGCTGAAAAGGCCTTGAAAGTTTCTGAGTACTTCACGAAACTATGATTTTGATTAAGTGACTAAAAAAATCGATTAAGTGTACGACTATGTCAAAGATGAGAAAACATCTAACTCCTCGGTACTAGATACTATATATTGATAATCAATTATATATATCCTTCTCTCTAACGGTTTCAATAATAGATGATGTTTTGTATAGAATGGCAGCACGACTCAATTTTTGTTCCAACACTACATTAAAAAAAATTAATTATGTTTTCTCAACAATCGATTTGTCTAACTGAACTAGATGAAATTTCTAATTATCATACAGTGATCAAGATATTCGACTATCTTCGTTACCATGAAAGACTTTGAAATCTGTCTAAGTCCTCATTTAAATAATCAATCATGTTTTGCTGATATACATCTAATAATCGATTAAGTTTGTTGTATGTGGCTGAAGCATTGAATCTTTTCTAAATTTATCACACACATCAAAAGAATCGATTATGCTTAACTGACAATCAATTATGTTTTTTATGAAGGAGAATTTGTCTTATGGACTTGCTTAGTTAATCGATCATGATTCATGATATACATTCGATAATTGATTATTCTCTACTGCACTGTATAATGAAATGTTTCTAAGTGTTGATTTTTCTGAGAAATGATTTAAGACTTCCAATTAATCACTCTTATCCTTAATCTCAATTAGTGGATACATTTTTGGATTGTGTTTTAATCCATGCTGATGACTAAAGCAACATGCATATACTATAATAATACTAAGTTGTAATTAGTAAGTATCGTTGGATCTTGCTACCACCCATTTCTGGACCACTATCTACCAAAAGGAACTAAAGTAAAAATATGTTTAATCTTTGTGAGTTTCAAATCAAATATTTTTATGTGAATCTACCATGGCAATAACACTTACTTGAAATATTCTTTATTGAAATATCTCTTGAACTAACTAATGAGTAGTATCTCCCTAATTAATTCAAATTTTGGTGATAACAAAATTGACAATTTTGTTGATAATAACATTAAGTTTATTTTGAAATAATTAGGACTGTCATGAAGATAGTCCTTAGCACACCATGGACAATCAAGTTTCCGGGGATAAATACAAAAACAAGTCTCAAGATACAAATGATAGAAGATCAAATCCCAGACTCAATTGACAAAAACAATTCTTAGAAAACAAGTCTCAAGAATAGTTAAAAAACACCTCATGACTCAACTATAAAATTGAGTTTTAGAAACAAGGCCCAAACGAATCAAGATTAAGAGCCTAAAATTAAGTCTCAAGGGTGACTTTTGAATTGAGTCATGATAAAGACAAGTCCTAGACTAAAAAAAAACAAAGCCTTAATAGGATTATAAAAAGAATCGAGTCTCTGACCCAAGAGGAAAATGACTCTTAGACTTGAGTAAAAATTGAGTCTATAGACTCATGTAGTAGAATGAGTCTCTAGACAAACACTCCAGGCAAAACGAGTATCATACACAAGAAATGAAAATGACTCCTTGCAAAACTACGAAACACTTTTAAGTTAAAATTGATTCTCACATTTGAATGATAAAATGAGTCTCTATAGAGATCAAGAAAATGAGTCTCTAAAATTGAAAACATGTCTCACTTACATATTGAAATCGAGTCTCTCAAAATAAAAATGAGTCTCACACACAAGAAATAAAATGACTCTTAGAAAAATAACAAAAAATCTATCAAATCAATGAACACGAAAATGAATCTTGCATAGATAATTGACTAAGTTTCACTATATGCATTTGATAATCAATTATGCACTATGAATAAGTCTTTGCTACGCTGTCTCGAGCCCCAAAAGTTTTTAAGTACCTATAGTGCAGTTTCCTACTACAAATCAATTTTGTTCCTCTGTACCAAGAATTGACTCAATCCTCAATAGAGGTTTCAATAATCGACATAGTGTTCCACTAGAAAATCAACTAACTCGATAATCAATTAATGTTGCAATATGAGAATTGACTACGTCCTTACTAGAATGAAGTAATCAATTTTGTTTCTATGACTGTATCGATTAAAGCTTTAGTACATCGATAACTATATGTATTGATGAAGCATCATTATGATCTCTTTGAATAATGGATACTGGTAATTATATTAGATGCTACTTCGATATTTTATTACTAATCGATAATGTCCATTGAGCAAATTTGGCTAAGTCCGCTCATACTATCTGAGTTAATTGATTATGTCTCCAGTTGTGTGAATGACAAATTTTACAACATGAACAACTATGACAAAGTTGCATTGTGATTTCTTAAATCGATTATGTGCTTTATTAATCAAATCATTTCTCTCTCTCTATCATATATCGATCATGGTTGCTTTGATTACTTCTATATTGATTATGCTTTATAGTTTGCCAATACTTAACAATGTCATAATTAATCAACTACAAAGCAAGCAAACAACATTCTAAATTAATTATGTGTTTGACAGAAAAATGAATCTTATAATCATGATTGTTTGAAATATTACTTTAATAGTATATAGCTTTCTCATGAGTCAAACTTCAGTACATATGTAATTGATCCAACAAATGCTCTATAAGGTATCACTAGAACTAACCCTTTGATTAGCATAATTTGTCATTAGCATTTCTATATAAGTGCCACATTTATTGAATCTAGGATAGATCATTAGCGACATGACTATCTCATTTAGTACAAGAAGAGAGTCCTCGTGCATGTTATGTTCCACCTACCATGCAAGGCGACCTTTCTTAGATCTCAATGCTATGAAAGTGGTCATGTCTCTTCAAGCAAACCCTTTTATCTAGGATGTTCTACAAACGAATAGAAACCTTTGTCAGAAACATTTTCTTCCTATTAACTACTCTTAATAGATGATAGGGAAAGCGATTGGACTAAACATGCAAGATACGAGGAACAAGTTTCAAGAGCTCAATGGTTACCAAGGTAACACATTTTTTAAGACTAGTTAGCTTCATCAAAATATTCAAGACAGAACGGTCTTGAAGATCTTTATGTAACAAAGCCTACTTGATAATAAGAGGATACAAGGCTAAATGCTTCAATGGTCAGCAACTCCCTAGAGTCTATATATAGGACCTGGAGCCATGAAGAAGCAGATAACAAATAGGCATACCAAGCATAGAAGTCAAAGTTCTCCTTGGGAAAGCCACAGAAGACTGAATGATCACTTCCACTTCCAAGTATTCTCAAAGGTATCCTCTCTTACTTGCATCATCTTGTGCAAAACCTTCTGAGGAGAGAACTTAATTGGCATTATTCTTCAGTGATCATCTGCATCGAGCTTTAGCCTTTGACATCAAGCTTCTACTTGCTTTTTTTTTCTAAGTCAAAAGGCTTGTACTTTAGATTGCTAACTATGTCTTATGATCTCTTGGCAATTGCTTCATTTGAAGCTTGGGCCTATGTGCCTGTGATTTCCCTCTGTTGGAAGGAATACCGGTGGAGTCCGGGTGTAACTTCCTCTGTGGTAAGAAAGACCAATTGTAATTCCGGCGTTTGTTCCCTCAAGTTAAGGAAGACTTGTGTACGAGTTGTGAACCAAGTGTTTGGACCCTTGGGGCTACATAGTGAAATGTCAAGGGTGTTTCCTTAGGGACTAGACATAGAAGGCTGAAAGAGTTCAGCTCCGAACTAGGATAAAATCATTGTGTATTTACTTTGTGTCTTGCATGCTTTGATTCATCATCTACTTAGATTAACCAATTTACTCAGCATCATTTGATTAACTTTTTTAATATTAGATTTTTACCCATTCACCCCCTTCTAGGTCTCTACAGAGTGGTCAACGTCCTTCACAGTCAAGTCCATTGTCTCCACCTATGGCTTTACCTCCAGTTGCTAATGCTGACCAATGGAAGGTTTCCCCAAGATGGTTGCCTGCTTTGAGAGACATTACGTGCCAGCACCTCTTATTCCTCTCTCCTCCTCAATCTAGGGGATATATTGCAAAGTCCCCAGAATGAGAGTGATGGGATGCATGAGGGGGACATCAACCAAGGTTGATTAGAGCAACAATAATCGTCACTACTCCCTTTAGAATGCCCTTGGGGTTTAGTGGATCCTAATGATCAAGTGACTATCGTTTGTTCGAAAGGATTGTTGCAACCAGAAACCGAAAATTGCTCACAAGAGGTGAAGAGGGATGACCTACAAGATGCACTAGAAAGGTCAGAATCTCCAAGACCATAAGACTAAGCACTAGAAGTAGACTGTTGCGCTTACCTGGTAGGACTAGAGGGGCCTGACCCTCCTCAACCGTACTGGTGTAAGGAGCGATTCAACATGGTTAACAAGGTGGCTCAAAAGTTAGATGCTAGAACCTAAGTCCCCAAGGCATAACTGAGAAGCGACATCTGTGGAACAGATGCGAATAGGTAGAAGTGGGAAAGTGCCATTCCCTACTCTAGTCCGCGTCAGTGACGATTATGAACTTTTCTCCCTAGTCTTTGATCTTAAAAAAGTGAGGGGAGAAGTTCAAAAAGCTCTTAGAAGGGAAGGCCTTGGAATAGTAGCCCTAATGGATTGGATGGTGAATAGCCTCCTGAAGATGTCTACAATATGTGTGATTAAAAATTTGTTGCACCAAACAAGGAAGTAGTGATAGAGCCACCAAGAGTTTCACTAGGGCGATATGGTAGGAATGGAGAAGCTGAGCAATCACATACAGTACTAGATGGTGGAAGCCCACTTCCATATGATCCAAAGGTAGGTGAAGCAATGGGAAAAAGTAGTAAGGGTGTTCACTCCTAGCCAATGGTCACCTGGCACATGACCTCCCTATAATTGCTACCCATGATCGCCTCACCCTAAGAGATAGAGGAATGGGAAGCGCAGCCCCAATCACTAATCAGCCATGACATGTGGTAGTCAAAGAAGTCATCTCCAGATCATGAAGAACCAGCCCGATTCTCTCTGAAATCACTCTTAGGCCTATGCTTTTTAGGCTTGAGAACAAAGGGGGATGTGTGGTGGGGTAAAACTAGCTTCGCCCATTAAGGCCCACTCATCTAGCCCACCAGTGCATGAGAACAGGGTTGGACAAAGTCAAGGCCCCACCCTTTAGTGGTGGCCCATCTTAGAGGAAGTCTTGGGTCCGACCAATTAGGCCTTCAACTCATTGGCCCTAGGCCCACCAACTTTTTGCTAAGGCCGACTCCTCAACCCCCCAAGCTAGGATAAGGCCCCCTCTCTTGCACCCACTCCCACCACCTGACCTATCCCTGCCACACTAGGGCATGGAAGATCCAGACGCACAGCCCACTCTTGCAGTGGCAGAGAGAGGTTCCTTCACCTGTCTAACAAATGTCTCTCTACCTTAGAGAAGTCAACAACATTGTGGCAACTTTTCCCATGTAACATCCGGGCCTCTTAGACAGGATTAACCCCCTGGCGTTGTCCTCAATGTCGTGACTTATGGTCTGACGTCTTTTTAAGGCCTCTGCTCCGGCTGATGAGTTAACTTTAGTAACGTGACACTGGGTATGATGCGTTATCATTTTCTAACCGTTGCGTCGATTTTGTCGTTTTGTAGTCAGAATGGTCTTGTCGTGTGTCAAGGCATGTACTTTTAGAGACGCATCCTGTCAGGTTGACGCATTCTTGTAGCACATCTATTGAGATGTTGACTGACTTATTAAAGTGGCGTTGAAGGGGGCAGATGCGTTTGGATACTTATGCATTAAGGTTAACACATTGTGACCATTTGACACATTTTGAGGGTCGTCAGTTTAAATCCGAGGGCCGAGCTCATTTCCCCTCTCTTTCCCTCTTTTCTTCTTCTTCCCCCTCTGAGCCTCCCTTGCTTCTTCGGCGATTTTATTGGCATTTTGGGCTTAAAGGTGAGCCTCCCTTGCTTCTTCGGCGATTTTCTTGGCATTTTGGGCTTAAAGGTGAGCTCCTCTTGTACAGGGTGGCTTGGCTTGGAGCTTGGAATGAGGAGGAGGTGGCCACTCACATGAGAAGGTCTCAACAGGTTGGTTATCCTATTTGAGTTAGGGACTCCACCTCTCTTCCTAGTTCTAACTAGGTTTAGGTCATTTCCTTGCTTAAGCATGCCCCTCTCGTCGTGTTCGTGGGTTTTTGTGGGAGTTTTATGCTTGCACGCATGTGAGGTTTCCTTTGAGTGTAGTTACCCTTCCTCGTCATGTATTGGGGTGATCTATGAGTGGTTTGAGTTTTATTCTTGCTATGGATGTGTTTCTCATGCTCCCCTCCCACGAATGGTGTGTTTATTGTGGTTTTTGGGGGTGATCTGTGGGAGGGTTGCGTTGGCTACCCCTCTATCTAAGAACGCTTTGGGGTGTTTGATTGCATTATTATCGCACAGCATGCCGCAAACACATTAGCTTTTGCTAACGCGATGGGCGAGGGTGACGTGTTAATGTGGCGATGGCCCTCGGTGATGCCTTCTCAGAAAGAGAGTAGGTAAGTTCATACAGAGTCTTGTTTCCATCAAGACTTCACATGTTTTCGTACATGTAGCACTAGTGCCGTTTCTAGCAAAGTACTACATTAGTCGGTTTCCCCAGTGCTTGGCATTTGAGGGATTGTCCCCTCAAAAGGTTATTACTGTTCCTTGGGACCCCCATCCTTGTAAGCCCATTGAGGGAGTACTCCAAGGGTGTGCTTGAGTCAGTGACTCTGGAGTAGAGGGGAAAATGGTGGTTAGGACAGTGACAGTGAGTCGTTTGTAAAGCTCTCGTGGTTGGCCTGGGACGCTGAAGTTGTTTGGGGTGTCTTCCCTTCGTAGGCCAGCTAGACCTTTCTCAGTGTCTCACTCTACATAGCCCCAAGACCACCTAGAGGCGTCAAGCATGGGACCGTAGTCTGGCCAGACTACGGCTGTTGTTGTTGTGGTTACTTTGAGTCCCAAGGCCTCACTCTGACGAGATGACGAATGGCCAGGGCGTGCGGTCGAGGATAAGACGCGTGTGGTGCTCCTAACTGGTTGACTAGTGGTTGTCGTTGCCCAAGCTAGTGTTTATCTCTACCTGTGTTACAGCTATGCGGTAGTCATGGTGTGTAGGTTGCAAGAGGTTTTTGTCCGCGTAGCATTTCCCGATCTGTAGTTATGTAGTTAGCTTTTCCTTTTGCACTTTCTTTTGGTGGAATAGAACTTTGTTATTATTGTTTATTTATACATTATTATTATTATTATATTCTACTTATTAGAGCTAGTGGGACATTGGTATTCCCTACTAAACTTCTGTTGGGAAGCTTACTCCCTCTTTCTTATAGGTGAGGTTTCACAACAGTAGCAAGTCGCGGGCTGGGCGACAGGGCCGTAGTTGTCATTCCCATTCCTAGCAGTGGTTCCCCCCATCCTCATGTACTCACCCTCGGGGTATGCCCCATCAAGATTCTATATTTTCTCTTATTTACTTGTACTTGTGCAGTTGAGACTCGTACGTAGAGTTGTATCATGTACTCTCGCTCTTCCTTTTACTTCCGCGTACGCTTTTAGTGCAGTAGTTGTGATTTATTTCCTTTATATATTATGTTAGACTGTTCTTCTAACCCTTATGAGTCCTCAAATACATGGGTGGCGGCGTTGAGAATCGGGTCCTCGACAGTGGGTACCAAGAGTCGGGTTCTTGAGTTCGCTACATGCAACGGTGCACACCTCCTCATTGACAAACACCGGTGGCTACTCTTGTGTGGCAAATGCTCAAAGATTCCCTCGCGACATGTTTTTATAGTTGAATGGAGTAATCTATTGGGAGGACCCACAACATACACTTAAAAGGGACACACCTATAACAGGGAAAGAAGGGGGAGACATAGATAGATTGACGCACACCAAGTCCTGAACCCAGAAGAGGCAAGTAGGTTTGCTTATATTCATCTTCCCTCACTCCCTTCACCTCTCCATCTAAGGCTCCCTTGCGTTCTGGCTACTTTCTTAACTTGAGCGTTAAAAAGTGCTACTCTAGGATCGCTCCCAAAGTACTCCTGACTATTTTGTGTCTCACTAGTGAAAGTGCCCCTGACTATTCTTTCTATCTTGTAGGTGCAAGTAGTTGTTTCCCTCGTCAAACAAATTCAAGAGCTCATTAAGATTTGATGGTGAAAATGGGTTGACCATTTTATGATATTTACAAGAACAATTTGTCAAATTTTGCTCTTGTCATAATGCGATCAGACCAACATACGCTGCTAATTCCTTGCATTGAAAAAGTTTCAAGACTTTTTAGTTTTAATTTTTTATGATTTGTTGTAATTAACTTATAATCCCTGTAACCTAAGTATTCTTTTTGAAACAGGAAAAGTAACTTCCTTCATAAATATGTCATTTTCACATTATACCTTTATTAGTTTTACTGCCAGCTTTTAGACCTTATGAAGAACTTACTTGTGTGGAAATTTAATTTTATCGGTTTCATGGTTAAATAATATTTTTTTAAAATTAAAAGTTAATTATAAAAGATTATAGAAAATAAAAACTCAAGAGCTGAATTTTTACTTAGCTAGGCAAAATTAGAGTACAAAGAAAGATATTCGTAACAAATTTAGTTATATTGGCGTCTAATTACGAGATTTCCTTATAGAAAATAAATTCAGAACCAATTCCTTTGTATGTAGAGAATATTTTTTTTTTGACAAGTAAAAGCATAATTTCATTACTTAACCAGTAAGAAGTATATATAGAGGCATGACAACAAGTATTGCAAACATACAATGGATGGAGGAAGGAGACCATTCCCCATCCATATATATATATATCGTGATGTTTGAGAGCATATGTAAGAATGGACTTTAGGGCACTGAAGATTTTGCAGCTTTTGAGAACCTTAACTATGTTTGAAAGTGTCCGAGAATTATCAAAACTTAGGGTCATAGCATTTTTTTTTCAATGATTAATTTTTACAGAAAAATAAAAAATACAATTGTTTATTTGGTACTCACGTAAATATTTTCTTGAAAAGATTTTTTGATGTTTGTTTATCAGTAAAATATTTATTTAAAATAATTTTTGTAAAATAAATATAAGTCTTTATAAAATACGTTTTGTATGTCGACCATTTGATTGCCCGACATCCACACCCAACAACGTCAGACGCCAGGTGCACCGCACGTCGGGTGTCGACTGTCGGATGCCGAACGTCAGATGCCAGGCACCAAGCACCTGTCGCCGGCACCGCCGGACGGTCGGACATCGGGCGTCGGGTTGCCAGTCGCCGGATGTCGAGTTTCAAGCATCAGACACTGAAAATTATAGTGGAGATTGTAGTTACACTCATGAAAATACTATATGAAAGAGAATTCTAAGAAAATGGTTTACGGAGTCTTATCAAGGATGTCAAAATCCATAATTTTAGATAAAAACAATTCATAGATTAACTTTTCAGTGGTACCAAACAGATTATTATATGAAATTTTTCCCGAAAATCTTTTCCGACATAAACTTTTACGGACCCTTAGTTCTCCTAGCTTCACAAGTTGTACAAACAGAGTGATTAGCCTTTCATTTGTACTAAGGTTACAAAAATTTGAGGTTTAAATCTTATGGGGAGCAAGAATATAAAGATTTTTTAAAGGATAATATTATAGGCTAATTAAAAAAAAGTTGTTGTTCTAATCTTTTTCTAATTATTAACCACTTAAGATAATACATTACATGAACTTAATTAGGCCCGATTTATCCCTCAGTTCAGAAAAATTGAATTATTAGAATTTCCATCTCATCACGACCCTAGACCCTTCTGGCAGGCGTGGCAAATGGAAGGGGTCCCCTTCCACAATGACCTGTCAAATAATTCTTTATAGATGAATTGGAACAATGGTAAGATATAACTCTTCACTACATTATTCTAAGAGTATAGCAAGTTTTAATCTTCTACATCGTGTAATTGATCTGCGTAAAGATGAGCAGATTTGCTTTTCTTTCCGTCCATCATAAAAGATAAATGAGATCTACACTTTTAATAAGAGTTTTCTTACCCTGACCTTTAGGTTAATTATGCATACACCTTTCAAATCTCTAAAGCCCGTCTTGATAGTCCTATACAATGCTCAATGATTTAATTTGTGAGAAACACTCGTGGATGTTTGGTATGAGATTAAATAGGGGATAAGAGATAAGTTAACTCCATCTCATGTTTGGTGCTTCAAAAAAATATAAGGATAAATTTAGTTTAAATATTTTAGAGATATCCTAAAAAATAAGAGTAAATTGGGAATAGTTCATCCAACTTTTTTGGTGGAATAATTTATCTCCATTTTCTAATCTTAAAAATACCAAACAAGAGGTAAATTAAGAATGGAGATAATATATCCCCAAATTAATTTACCTCTATCCCTATTTATTTTAATCCCATACCAAACAGTATTCGCCAACCGGCCTTGATATCAGTTGGGGATGTAAGTCTCGCACGTCTACTGTGATTATTTTTTAGATGTAAGACCCATGTTTTGACTAATGATAAGATTGGCCGGGCAATTGTTTTGTTTTTTGGATGTAGGATCCATGCCTTGACTAATGATAATTTTCCAATTACTTTTTGGATGATTCAAACTATTTCTAGGCCCTTTGGACAAAATTGAAAAAAAAAATCTGAAAATTGCATTGATGCAATGGATTTAAAGATGTTTTTGGTAATGTAACCCAAAAGATAGATCCTTGGCAGAAGATATGGTTGAATCGGCTCAGATAGCTTTTAATAATCATATCCATCGGATGACAATAGATTTTCTCTGAAATCTGCCAATGCTATTTTTAAATCGGCCATTCAAAGAGAAGACATTTTTTAGTTCCAAAAATATCGTGTTAATTGGCTACAGCATGGGGATAAAAACACTTCCTTGATGCCATCTCGGTATGCTAATAACAGAAGGCAGCGTAACTATACTCTCTCTTGGTCTCGGTGGTGCTTTCTTTACTCACTGATGGGAGTGATGTGTGTGTTGCAAGAGTTGCTCTTTGACATAGGGCAAGTCTTGCAACACACTAATGTGCAAGTATGTTTATATAAGATTGGGTGGCTTATCACATCAATATTTATAAAGAGATGTATTTGCACACATCTCTCTATTGATGTGTTGCAAGATTTGTTCTTTGGCAAAAAACCAATGTTCTATGCTGATTTCAGGTTGATTAGAATAAGCGGTTTTTCGTATAAAATTGTCTCTGAGATCATATGTGAGAGGCCGGGTCTTATCTTATCAACCTTTATATCGGGGCAGCATAGCGGATTTGTCCCGAATAGATTTATTACTAAAAATTCTTGTTGGATAAAGAATTATTTTTGGATGTTGATAGGCCAATAAGGGGGGCATAATATTATCGTTAAACTTGATTTAATTTGCTAAAGCATATGATAGAATTGAACGAGACTTCGTGTTCGCAGTCTTGATGTGATTTGGTTTTTGAAACAAATTTAATTCTTTGATTGCTCAATTGTTTTACAACTATTAGTTTTGTATTATCTTTTAATGGTAGGATCCATGGCTTTTTCAAGTCCTCCAAGGGTGTTAGGTAAGGAGATCTTTTGACCCCAGTGCTTTTTATAATAGCTAAGGGAGTGCTTAGTAGAGGATTAACAAGGATTTTTCAATCAAGTCTTTGTCATTCTTATCATGTGCCCGTAGGTGTTATGCCAATTTCGCATATTCTACATGTTGATAGGCACATCTATTTTAATGAATGGAGGTCTATCCTCGATCAATAATCTTCTCAAATTTCTTACATGGTATGAGGAGTTCTTTGGTCAGAGAATAAATGCGAACTACTTTGTTTCTTATAAGTTTATGTGGCTAGATCTATCCAAAGAATAAAAAGACATATATGATTCCATAATAAATTGGGCAAAGAAAAAGTGATTCTTCCACTTGTGCTCAGAGGATAGAAGATTGGAAAATAAGATCCATCGAGCCTGGGGGGCCACATACAGCCACTCTTTATGTGCCAGGTTATGCTTGAAGTAGTAGCAAGATATAAAGTAGTCTAACGGGAGTGAAATCACCCCCGCTCTATGAAAGATGATGAGAAAACTAAAGATAATGTGGCAGTTGTTCGGCACGAGTTAGGCAGGCGCCACCTTGAGGTGGCTAAGCAACATGCAAATGAAGGACAATATCGAGAAGTGAAAGCAGCATGAATGGCTTCCTTGTACACGCACGCATAACCATCTCGGCTTGCGTTTGCACATTCCTCGGACCAAGGAATGACGAGTTCGTAACTAACAGGGATTCAAAACTTAGATCGGAGCGTCACAAGCTCTTCCTAAATGACAATTGATGCACTTTGCCCCACCGATTGGGCGCCACAACGTAATGATTCTGCAGTGGCACCATCCTTTTAGCCGAACCCGCGAACCCTACCTCCTCAATCTCTTGAGTAGGAGAAGAAGGCCTCAACTGATTGACCTCCCCTGAAGGCTGCTGACCATGAGGGGATTAAAGTATTGGGTATAATAACTAATCAAGAGGGGGTTGAATTGATTAGGCTGAATTAAAATTAACACACACACATACTTTTTCATTTTCTTTGCAAGTTATTGGTCTAACATGATAAAACACAACCACAACGAAAACCAACTATCTTATGTATGGTAGAAGGGAGGTAGAAGAGATGGAAGCAAACCATAAAGAGTACGCATAAGATTTTTTAGGTGGTTCGACTACACAAAACGTGCAACTTATGTCCTCCCCTCACGTTCGTGAGACCTAACCACACACTAGATTGTAGACGCCTTATAATCTACTCACACACATACATATTGTGCACACACACCCACACTTACATATGGAGACAATTCTCCTCACATTGATGCACACACACATCCCACCAAACTACCGACGTGCTTAATAGGCCAAGAACACAACACAATTGTATCTTTTAGTTTAAACAAAACAAAGCCTAAACATAGAGGAATTCAAGAAATAAAACTCCAAGTTCAAATTCTCCCTATCTCCCAATGTCCAGAACCTACTGTATCGCCACACAACATAGTGATGTGTTCACAAATACAGGTTAATGTAGATCTTCCTCATGTTCATGGACACTTGATAGCAACCTCTTGGTCCTCAGCAAATTATCTGGACTTTTGGTTCTCCCTTGAAAACGTTCAACATGTTGCACAGGTTGCTAGAGCTTGAGAAAATGTTCACCAGAGCAAGAGATGATCTCCAAAGCTTAGGGCTCTGTGTCTCATACTTAAAGCCATGATCTTTTATAGTCTGGAAGATTTCCAAAAAGTTTCCCATCAATTTGTCAACTCTCGGGCTTGAGACGAGCAAGATTTGAAAAGTTCATGTTGGAACACGACAAAATCAATGTAGAGTTGGTCAACTGATGCACCTACCAAAAACAACTCAATTAGATATGGAAACAATTTCGGTCGACCGGTGCCTTGAATCGATCGATCGATCCATCAATCATATTTCAGTTTGAAGTTTCTGTGACAATCTGTCACCTAGTTTATCTTGGCCAGTCGACCAATTTGGTCTTTACTATACATGCAAGAGCTATTGGAAAATTGAGTCAATTAGTTTGTGCTGGTCAGTTGACCGATTTGGCCTGTCTTTATAGTTCAATCGATTCTATGAAATTCGATCGACTGGTATTTTGTTGTCAGTTGACCGATCCAGTTTTTAACACTTCAGACTTAGATTTAATCTTCAAATCACTTGGCCTTTAAACCTTGTCATCTATTCTTTATACCTGAACTTTTTAAACACACTTAACACACAAATTAAACTATCAAAATATATATGAAAAATCGAATATCAAAGGTCCATAACTTGAAGTCTTTTTCATGCAACCATAACTTGAAGTATTTGTCATGCAACATCTCATCATTAAGTCTCACTATTTTGTCATCATCAAAATCTACTGGAGCATAACAATTTTTCTCTTTTTGATGATGACAAAATGCCTATAGATTTTTCAAACAAAACATCAACTCATATTCATTTGAATTTTTCAAAACATTCAAAACCATTCACATCCAAATTCATTCAAACCCCACAACCCATCCATTGAGCATAAGATATACAAAAGATAAACTTGCATTGCATTTTTGGATTATACATCTTTTTTTACGTTTTTGACATATCCACCTTTTTTTTACATTGGCTCCATGGGTAGATAATGAGTTAGTTTCCGGTATCACATGTAGCCTTCCATAGGCATGCAAACTAGGTCAGCTTGTAGGTTGTTCCCTCCAACTTCAACATTAGTAGAGGGGTAGTATTGGTTGATTTTAGTTCTTTCTCCCAGAGGTATAGTGACAAAGAATTCAAAACTCAGGGGTACATATTTTATAGCTAGAATATCAACAAAATTTTGATATATAAACAAGTGTGTAGTGCCAACATCAAACAAAACAAATGTCGAATTGACACAGCCTGACACAGCCTTGAAGTGTACCTTCCACTATTCCTTGTTCCTCGACTTAGTCTGGTTCTTGCAGCGTTTGCAGTCTGCCTTACTTCTTTTTCCCACTTGGACATTTGTCTTCAGGGCTTGGTCATTCAATAGTGGACAATCGAGAATTCTATGGCCTTGACTTCCACATAGTGACAGACACTTAGCTTTCTCTAGCATTCATCAGCAATGTGACCAGGCTTGTCATAGTGCTTACAGTTCCCTTTAGATGGTGTAGTGGGGGGTTATGGTCTTGCTAGTCTCCTTTCGCTTCTTATCTTGAGATAACCCTTCAATAATACTGAACGACCGTTTCTTTCCATTAAAGGGCTTAGAGTTCCCAGAACTAGTGACTTGTTCTCTTTACCATTCTTCCTTTAATATGGTCAGTCAGGTCGATGACATCTTTCAATAATTGCGCCTTCTTAACAGTCTAAGTATAGGTTTGAATATCTAGTGGTGCCAATTGAGTAATGCATTGAGGTTTAAGCTCGATCAGAAACCTCTGCTTTCATCTTCTCAGTGTCTACCAGATGATTGACATAGCGAGTTAGTCGAGAGAATTGAGCTTCTTACTCCACCACAGCTAGATTCCTTTGTTTTACTGTAGAAAATTCCACAGTCTTCCTTTTTTGAACCCTCTCTGAGAAATACTTCCCATTGAAGTTCTCATTAAACTCGTCCCTAGTGAGTTGAGTGTTCTCATGAGTCACTTCCACATACTCCCACCAAGCTCGAGCATCTTGTCCTAGTTGGAATGTAGCAGCACTTTGTCATGATCCGTGCACTGCATAACATGGAATATTATTTCCATCTCCTTGATCTCGTGATCTACCGCATCCAGTAATCAGTTAGTGGCCGTAGAGTTTCAAGAAAAAGATGAGAAGTACAGATGAATATATGAGATTATCGTGGATGAGAGAGAAGAAGGTGTTTTTTGAATTACCCAGAAATTACAAAGGGTCAAATCATAAAATAGTACAAGAAAATATGCAAGAATTGACTATTATATAGTACTATCGGGTATAAAAATATTAGGTTGAATACGGTCTACCCATGGCTACGACCAGAATGCGATCAAGATATCGGGTGCGTTTATCAAAAAGACATGCTGCCCAATATCGACACGTTTAGAACATGGGCCTCATGTAGGGAACATTTTTAATCAAGGACACGAGGCTGGTCGAAACGTGCATACAGGTCCAACAGGGTTCCAGGGGGTGTAAGGGTGTTTATGGTACAACTTGTTAGGTGTTCTAGAGGATTTCTAGGCTCACAGAGATTTACAGAGACCTTAACAGAGGAGTTCTGATCTGTCAGGAGGAATACCTGAAGAAGAGTTCTTACGACACCAAGAGAGTGTGAAAATATTTTGCTCGACATCTTAGAGGACTTCTAGACACATGGAGCGGCAATAACAGTAATTGAAACATCGATATAAAATGAGTACAAATTATGTATTATTAGTAAAGTCCTTTTATTTCACAATTATCACGTATTAAGTTTATTAATATGATTTCATGATTATCAACATGGTGATGACCATAAAGGGTTTAGGTTTATTGATTTGTAGATATATAGATCATGAGAGATAATTAAGAGGTACATGGAAGATCATTTAAACTTAATTAAAAGAGTTTATATCATCTTTATTTAACATGTAAGATCATTGTTAGCACATTTTAACATTGAACAATCATTAATAGTAAACATATGATGTAGTGATGGCACTGTTTACGGGAAAAATTAGGGTTTCTAACAGATAGTCCAAACGCGGTCAAGGTAAAGCTCGCCTTCAGAAGGCTTATAGCCTAGCACGTTCAGGTTAAGAGAACTCGTCGACTTGATGAGCGCGACTTGAACACGGTCTATCATAGGAACATGTTTAAGAGGTGGTCAAGGTTACCACCATGTTCTCACATAGTAAACTCATAGATGATATATGCTTAATAAAATGCAAAGATCTCGATGTATAGTGCATCAAAATTCATCAAACCACTTTTAAAACCATCCTAACATGTTTATAAATGTACAACAATCATGAATTGACATATAAATAAGGATTGAATATGATTTGAAAGGACTTTTAAGAACTCAGGTGAATATGGAAACTAAGTCTTTGATCATCAAATACATGCTATAGAGTCTATAAAAATTGAGGGAAAATATGGGGATCATGTTTCTAGTATGGAGATTGACCTATAGAAGAGTTTAATTAGATTTATCTCGTTAGAATACCTACCTTTGAGTGTTTTGGAGACTTTATGGTAAGAATGGGATAAACACCTCTTCTAGGGGTTTTCTCCACAAATTCCTCTTCTCCAGCACTTCTTCTCTCCTGGAAGCACATCCCATCCGTTGTGTAGGTCGGACAAAGGGAGATTAGAGGGTGTGTCTAAAGGATAGTGCTTTAGGAGTCCTCTCACTACTCTAACTTTATCTATTACGAATTTACTTAGATTTATCTCTTTAATTTAAGCTTTTCAACTCCAATTAGAGTTGGATTCTTGGAGAACGTGCACCCCAAGTTTGTGTAGTGTTTGGGTACGAATTTGACCCATTATCTAGTATAATTAAGCTTAATTAGCCCAATTTAGTTAATGAGTATTGGACATTCCAGTTTTGATAAGATTTTCTTCTTTTGTTATTATTTTATGTTCTTTTTGGCCCATTAACTCTTTTATGGGCCACTATTTAATACCATTATCAACTTTATTTTTTTATCATTTATTCTTTTAAAAAATAATAATTTATTTACTTTTAAATAAATTTGAGCGATCATTGCGTCTTGGTACTCTTGTTCAGTGACAACATAGGCAATGCGCTGGAGGATTTTTCTAAGTAATTTCTTGAAAGGGGCGGCATATTTCCCTGCACATTAGTCGTTGAAGTTCTGCATGATGTGCTGGAAACAGTAGTCGTGATGATCATTTAGAAATATGTCAGGAATCGCTTCCTTCAGACCTTTCCCCCTGTCTGATAGGAATGCGATCCTTCTATATGAGAGTAATGTCTTTTTCAAATTTTGTAGAAACCAGACCCAGTTGTCATATGTTTTCAAATCTGCGATGGAGTACGCTACAGTGAATAGCTCATTGTTACCGTTTAAGACACTTGTTGCAAGTATAACCCCTTGTACTCTATGTTGTTTGATATGAGTTCCGTCCAAAAAGAGCATAGGTCGGTAACCAACTTCGAACCCATATGCAGATGCCTGGAAGCATATGAAAAAGCATTTGAAACGTTGTGTCTCTGGGTCCACTTCTAGAGACAAAACCGATCCCAGGTTTGACTGTAATGTACGTTCGTTGTACTAGTGCAACATATGATAGTTTGTTCTGAAATCTCCGTATAGAGAACTGACAGCAACTTCTTTGCCCCACCATGCCTATTGATATGATGATACATGGTAGGTTAGATGAATCTATACAATGCTATTTACAGACTATTTACAGATTGTTACAGTACTTGTCCTTAGACCTTACAGATTATACTGTTGTTGATACAATTGCTTGCATAGATTGTTACAGTATACTTTGTAATGATTACAGTTGTTACAATACGGACCCTTATAGTATATGATTATAGTTGTTATTACAATACAAGCGTCAGAAACTTACAGTTATCGTTGTATGCATTACAGTAGAAGTCGTGATGTGTTAGAATTAAAATCATGGCATACCTGATGATAAGGGATGGAGATACCGTAATCCTGACGTATGTCTCTCATCATTTCACTTGCTCTATAAGTGGGTTTATCAACTAGTTTCCCCTTCATAGCATTTGCAACCCACTTCTTAGATGTCCTAGGATGTCGATCGCTCATAATGTCACACACACAGCTGTGTATGTTGTTCAGACTCTTGATGGCAAATTCTGGACCTTCACAAATGACGGACGCATGAAGGCGCCATGGGCAAACATCTACATTGCACCGTACAGTTAATCGTACAGAGTCGTTTTTCAAATATTTCCAATTAAATCCTCGTGTGATCGCATAATTTGTCAATTTCATCTGCAATTGCTCTTTGCTTATGAAGATTTGTCCTACTAAATGTATTCTACGTAGACAATATTGCGTCAAGACTGGTACTTCGCCTTCCGCTCCTTTTGGTTGGTCGTCGTACAATTCCAGACTGCTTCCTGGTAAGTGGGACGGTTCTGTGGTTTCCAAACAAGCGCCATGAGTGTTTGAAGTACTTCTGTAAAAATGTACACACATACGTACATGATGCAGGGGATAACATGAAGGCTGTTGAAGAATGCATGGGAACGACGCATGGGAGTATGTACCTATCAAGTGGTGGCGGATCACCTGACTGATGACTAGCATGCGTACTGATGCAACGAGAGTCCACCTGATGGATGTGTAGATTTATGAATGATGTTCCTTGACACTTGTGAAGATCAAACATAGCTTGGACATCCCCATCGTCATGAAACACCTGTTCAACGTGGCCATCAATGGGAAGAAGATACTTCAGCACTGTCATGCCCCGCCAATTTAGCAGCGGAATAAATCGGGGAGGCATGAACAACGAGTATGGTAATGTAAATTGTGCATACATTCGCAAATATTAGAGCTACTAATGAACAATAATTGTAATAAAACTCATCAATTTATTGATAATTCATCTAAACTATTACAACCACTAATTCAGAGCCAAAACATAGGGCTCAATGACATTATTACATTGGAAAAGAAATCTAAAGCAAATATCTAACTAGACTCTAAAGTACTAAGGACATTCCATCGCTATGACTTCAGGACGCTCATCACTCCAGTCCAATCCCGTTGTTATATGTAAGGTCGTCACTTGACTTACCTGAAAACACAATAACAAATAACAAAGGATGAGCGATAACGCTCAGTAGGACTTAATATCTCGTGTAAACAAGCAAGCTTTAAGTGATTAATGTCTTGTAACGCAGGTTAACTAGAGAGAACGATCATGTATAGTCAAGAGAGTAATAGTACAAGATAACAAGTGAACGATAATACATTTTGCAAGAGTATTGTAAAATTAGGATGACAACATAACGAGATAGCGTGTAACAAGATAATGTATAACAAGATAGCGTGTATCAAAATGACATGTAATATGATAGCTTGTATCAAGGTGGCGTGTAATGAGATAACTTGTATATCAAGATAGCGTGTAACGAGATTGCATGTAAAGAGATAGCGTGTAAAGAGATAGCATGTATGGTTGCACCACGGTGCACTAGTCAAGTACGACAATAGTCACTTTTAGGACAGTAGTCGTTTCACGATAGTACAGTACGCCTGAACTCTTCAGACTAATAGTCAAACAATTAGATGTCCAGCCAAGATAGTATAGTCAGAACCGGTGCAATGCAGAACACCGTCAATAGCCCCTGCAGGTATTTTCGGGTGGCTCTCTGCCCCTAGGACTAGATTGGAGCCCCTCGGACACTCTCCATGCCCTACACAATAGGCATTCAAGTCAGGAGGGTCACCAGACCCATATTATGGCGCTAGACAGTCATGTATAGTACAAGCAATGGGAGCCACAACAGCTCAAGAGTCTCAAGAGAGTACTAGATGAATAGACGAGATAGTAGAGTGAACGTGAACAGATGAGAGTACAAGGATAGTAGACGAGATAGGGGTATAATTGTAAAACAATGATAAACCACGATAGTAACGGTTGCACAGTACCAGGTCGGGTACCGGCAGTCATGTAGAAGTCACATCCGCCCATTAGCCGTGCCGCGTACACGAGCCAGGTGGTCCGGCGTGATCACAAGATAAGAGAGATCTCATTAAGGCCGATTGGATCGTACTGATCCCTAAAAGTGTAACAGGATTTAAAGGTACAACCAGCTCGTCGGCTAAGGACGTGCGCCAAAGCCAAGAAGACTTACGGAGGCCTTGACAAGGAGTCCCTAGCCCAGTCGAGAGTATTCCCGATGGAGAGGTGGTCCAAGTCAAGAGAAAGTGTGTAATGAAACGTTGTCCGTCTTGCCTCGAGTGCTCGAAGGCAGAGGGACGCGATAACGGTGTACAAATCACGCGAATAAAATGAAGACATGTGTCATTTAAATAATAGGGAAATTAGGTAATTAATTTCACTTAATTACCAGATACATTATTGAGAAATTTAATAGGGTCAAATGGCAATAAACAATGTTTAGTGTGCAAGTGTAAAGAAATCATGAGAATAGAATAAATTGTGCTCACGGCTTTTAAATTTATAAAAATTATTTAAATATTATCAAATAAAAATATTCAGGTCATTTATTAAGCTTAACAGTACATGGTTTAACTTGTACAAGGGTTAGATGACATTTAAAGCAGGGATATAAGTGCAATTAAAGGTTCTGGCCGAAATTGTAAAGAGGCGACAAGGTGACGTGTCGCGATCAAGTCGCGACGGGTCGCTCAGGCGCGTTCAAGAGAGCATCGCGACGGGGGTTCCCGTCGCGGTCCAGGTCGCGATAGGGCAGCCTGGCGCGACGGGCAAACCGGCCGGCCTGGCCCGGTTCGGGGTTGGGAACGTGATGGGTTAGGCCGCCGCGTTCTCAACGCGACATGAAGAGAGGGCGCGACCCGAATGGTATCGCGGCGGGTCGCGCCGTCGCGATACCAGAAGGGTCCGACCCTTTTTCCCTTTTTCCCAGGGCAGTTCCTGTGTGATACAGGGTACTTGTAAATTCCATATAAAATCACACGGTCATCCAAAAATCATGAAACCAGCTTTAAACGAAAGTAGACATATAGATCTATCAACATGCATGATTAATTTGAAAATAGACAAGGTTTAGACATGCTGTAAACAAGGGACATATCAGTGACCTAAACATGCGCAGACAGAGTTCAACGAATTAATTAGAGATGGATACATGATGAAAATTTTTGAAACTAGGGGCGTTCAAAAGCTAACAAGATGTAGTATTTATGATAATTTTATCATGGTATGAAGTTGAGTATAAACGAGGTTCAAAAATAAACATGAAGGGTCGGGTGCATGGATCTGACAAGGATTCAAATAATTAATTCTCCCTTATGGGAGATCGAAATAGAGCAAGACTAGGGGAGTTTGAAAGATAATATGATGTAGTGTTAATGATAATTTTATCATGGCATGAGAGCAAGTACATGTGGGGAATTAGAGAAAACATGAGATTTCGGTTCATAGTAACATCAGTGTTTCAAGAATTAAATTCGCCCAAATGGATGAGCGAAATGCAACCAGACCAGAGGGCTTTTGAAGAGGGTCATGAAGTCTACCTAGGATAATTATTTCACGATTTTAGCTTGAGAGATTGCCTATCTTTCATACGTTTAAGAAATCATAGGGCTTGAAGACGAGGTAGAAGATGAAATCCTCTTGCTCCAAGCTCCTTCATTCTTTCTCCTCTCGTCCTCAACTCCTCTCTTCGTCCCCTAGAGCTTCAGAAATGATCTATGGGGTGGTAGGGTTGAATTGGGGTGTGTATGGCTTGGTTTAAGAGTCCTACTTTCTTAAAACTCATCTTTCCCTTCAAACTCTTATTTTTTTTCCTTATTTATCCCCTTATTTCTTGTATTATCCCACCTAATAGGATAGATGAGATGCCAATTTCGTGGGTAAAGGGTTTGGGTAAGGTTATGACTCTTTTTAGGACATTTATAACCCTTTTTAGTATTTATTTTACCCTTATTTAGTTAATTTATTAATTAACTCCGAATTTACACAGTTTTCTCCTCCTTTTCTAACATTTATCACTTAGTTGGCTTGGGGAGAGATTTAATTTCGTGGCTAATGTGTTAGGATGGGATGTAGACTCTTTTTAAGATAAGTAAGAGTTAAAATAGTCATTATCTTAACCATTTTCTATTTATTACTATTTTTAGGTACGAATTTAGCTTAATTACTTCACATCTCATGATGGGCTCTTCTCATTTGGGCCCAACAATTCATGTTAGGTCCATTAACCAAACCCATTACTAATTTAACTTAATGGGTATTGATTTAGTTTCCAATTATTCACCATTTATCCTTATGTAAATCTATTTATCACACTTATTCAAGTAATTTCATATTTTTAATTTGATTAAATATTATTCATGCCAATATTTCTAATCTTCACCCTTTGGGCTCTTACTCTTGACCCAATAACTCATATGAGCTTAATTGTACAACTTATGTACTTACTTTACTTAATGGATTTTTAATTATCTTTTTATTAGAGAATTAATGCATAGGCCAAGATTGTCCGTTGGTCCATATATCATAATGGGCTATCGATCCATATTATTTAAAGTCTACCCACATGTTTATTTTAATTTATAATCCACTTTGGATCATAAAATAATGGTTCTCCGACTTATTCCTTAATTACGATAATAAGTCGCGTAAATTTTTAAACTTGGTCTAAATGATTTTTCTGTGCCCAAATTTCATGATGGGTCATTAGAGAACATTATTTAAAGTATAACTATTATTTTTATGGAATTTTTATAGAGGTTTATACGCATGCAATAATGATGCGTACCGTTTTAATTAATTGAATTTATTAATAGATAAAATTTCTATTTATCTATAATTTTTAATTAATAGATTTTCCGGGGTACTACAAGCACGTTCTCCTGCATGTTTATACCCAACCTTTCTGAAATCCTGGCATGTATAGACGCTAATTCCATGTCCCTCCCTATGAAAGGAACGAAACTTTGATCTCCAAATGCACATCTTGCAGGGAGCTGTTCCATTGCGTTGCAGAGGAAGGCGAATGAAAGACTTTTTTATCATAGAAATGTGGCGCGCAGTGTCTATAAATAGCATGTGTGAGGACATGAGCTGCTGTGGGTCAATTTGGCGGGAGTGCGTATCATGCATGCAGTATTGGCGGGAAAGCGCTAGACGAATGGACGTGATAGCTTGGACGTCCCATCGTCGGGAATACCAATTATGTTTAGCCGCACTATGTTCATCATTGCAGTGCACCGCCATTCCGTCGGGTCCACCGAACCCATCCCTACATATATCGCGGCATTCTGGAACTCCATACACCTGCACCGCCATTCCTGCACTTGCCATCTTCTCTGTTACAGTTTTCCATTATTTGAGTTACATCTGCAGCCGAAGCGATCTCTCCATCCCCTCTAACTATGGCAAGCCATGGATCTCCTACGAGCGCGGCGATTGGTCGCATTGCGGCGGAAGCAGAGCAAGAAGCGTTAATGGAGATGGAAGTGGATGAAACCGCCCTCCAAGTCGTCCGAAGTAGTAATCTTTCTTCTTACTATGTGTCCGGTCTTTGTTGACTGAATGTTTTTTTTTTTAAGTTTCGATCTTCTCTTTGGAGAAAAGGATCGGAATCAATTTAATACGCGATGTTCGCTTTCATGGTACTGTAGCGTTATGCAAGACTTGCAGTTTAGGAGCGCGCATACCTCCATGAGATGAAGAGAGTCAATTGGGCTGTTGCCATCCACGAGTACCTGATATCGGCAGTGCAGCAGTGCCATGAGCATGTGAAGGCAGCCGTAACAAAAGCTCTGTCTGGCAAAACCATCTTCCTAACCGGTTGTGTTCCCGCTCTCGGTGTAAGTAGTCTTTTACATACGATATATCTATCTGTTACAGTACCCAAAGTAGTCTTTTACATACGATACACCGCTCTGTTACAGTACGCGAAGTAGTCTTTTACATACAACATATGTATTTGTTACAGTACGCAAAGTAGTCTTTTGCATACCATACACCGCTCTGTTACAGTACGCGAAGTAGTC
This sequence comes from Colocasia esculenta, assembly GCA_014218235.1. Lineage (NCBI taxonomy): Eukaryota > Viridiplantae > Streptophyta > Magnoliopsida > Alismatales > Araceae > Colocasia > Colocasia esculenta. Next base: position 7,467,159 of record CM024766.1, on the reverse strand, counting down.
TTGTACATAGGACATATGTATCTGTTACAGTACTTGAAGTAGTCTTTTACATACCATACACCGCTCTGTTACAGTTCGCGAAGTAGTCTTTTACATACGACATATGTATCTGTTACAGTACCCGAAGTAGTCTTTTGCATACCATACACCGCTCTGTTACAGTACGCGAAGTAGTCTTTTACATATGACATATATGTATCTGTTACAGTACCCAAAGTAGTCTTTTACATACCATACACCGCTCTGTTACAGTGCACCAAGTAGTCTTCTACAGACATCCATAGCAATTTAATACGCGAAGTAGCCTTTTCATAGCCGTAGCATAGCACGAACCGTTAGATTTCAATCCAACGACGGAGCGCGACAATACAATCGTGCTCGGTGTTTAAGTGCTCGGGTGTTCAGTAGACGCTTTGCTCGGTGCTCGGTCCTGCTCGGTGCCCATTACTCCTCTTTTACATACGATACACCTGCATGTTACATTACCCGAAGTACTCTTTTACATATGATATATCTATCTGTTACAGTACCCGAACTGTCTAATACATACGATATATCTATCTGTTTATGTAGGCATGGTTTTTGACGCACCAGTTAAATTTGAAACCAGAGCATCCCCAAAGAGATCCCCCATTTTCCCGTTGGGATTGCCGGGGTAAGGGACAGTCCTTATCCGACCTACTACGGGGATTGCGACGCTCTGATGTAAGTGTGACTTACCCCTGGACCTGTGTTATCTTCGTATATGATATCTTATCTTCCTATGACTTTACTTCAGGTATATTTAGAGGTTAATGTGAGGAATGACCGACCTAAGGTCTTGCGACGATTGACGGCATCCACGTCCACCACTTCCGGATCCCCTCCATCAGAAAAGCATGTTGTTGGCATTCTTTATAAGCTTTTAAGAGTGTCCAAACAATAGAGGGAAGTCATGGAGTTGCAGAGCGACCTCTTACAGCGGCAGAATAATATCCTCCAATAAATGGACCAAAGGCTACAAAGATTGGAGGAACAATTTGAGCGTCAGCCTCAGTGGCAACATCTACCCGCGGAGCCACAATCTGCAGTCTTAGTCCTACCGCCACCGGAGCTCCCTACAGCTTCAGTACCATCACACGGCGTAGTAAAGACGAGTATCCGACGCCAATGTAATGTTTTACAGTATATGTTTTATACATTTACAATATCATTCATAGTTATTAACAGTATTTGATATATTCAGTTACAGTATATGTTTTATACATTTATAGTATCATTCATAGACATTTACAATATTTCATATATTCAGTTACAGTATATGTTTTACACATTTACAGTATCATTCATAGACATTTATAGTATTTTATATATTCAATTACAGGAAGGAGAACCCCCTTGACAAGGTCGCGACGATCAATGTCAGAGTGGCAGACGTCGGAGCCAAAGGAACAGAGAAAGAGGGGGCGAAACGAGGAGGTCGACGAGAATAAGAGAAAGGAGGAGGCGAAGAAGAGGAAGGAAGAGGAGGAGGCTGAGAAGAAGAGGAAGGAGGAGGAGGAGCAGAAGCGGAAGGAGGCGGAGGAGGTGGAGAAGGAGAGGAAGGAGGAGGAGCAGAAGAGAAAGGAGGCGGAGAAGAAGAGGAAGGAGGAGGAGGAGCAGAAGCGGAAAGAGGCGGAGAAGAAGAGGAAGGAAGAGGAGGAGGAGCAGAAGCGAAAGGAGGCGGAGGAGGACCAGAAGAGAAAGAGGGAGGAGGAAGAGGAGGAGAAGAGGAAGGTGGAGGAGGCAGAGAAGAAGAGGAAGGAGGAGGAAGCGGAGAAGAAGAGGAAGGAGGTGGAGGAGGCAGAGAAGAAGAGGAAGGAGGAGGAGGAGCACAAGAGGAAGGAGGTGGAGGAGGAGCAGAAGAGAAAGAGGGAGGAGGAAGAGGAAAGAGGAAGAGGAAGAGAAGAAGAGGAAGGAGGCGGAGGCAGAGAAGAAGAGGAAGGAGGAGGAGAAGAGGAAGACGGAAGAGGAAGAGAAGAAGAGGAAGATGCGTCATATTTCCCCATCCTCATTGTCCAGACGAGTTACAGCTGGGACGAGAAAAAGGCGGCAACCGGAGATATATACGGTATGGTTTCCCCTTAACAGTAGAAGATACATAACTTTAACGTTCTGTTACAGTGACCTTAATATTATGTAACAGTAACATTAAGACCCCGTCACAGTAACATTAAAGTCCTCTTACAGAAAATTCTTTTATTACTTACTCCATCGCAGCCAGAGGATTATCGGTCCTACAAAGCTCCGAACGTTAATGTGTCCACTTCCGAATAGATCTTTCTTAGATCTCAATAGAGTACATACACACTTCCAATGGGCAAGAAAGAGGGGAGACGAGATTACGTCGCCCGGGATGTATTAAGAGTGGATGAAAAGTCTTGGATTGAACAATTTCTGAATGAGTGCATCATTAATGAGTATGTGTTACAGTACATGTATTTCCTTTTTACAGTTCGAAGCTTTTCTATTACATTATATTATTTCGTCTATTACTGTATGACATCTCCATTCTTATAGAAGATGTACACCTTTCTTACATGTAGTGATTTGATGTTCGGCGGCACTCTGGAAGGATATGATAATTTCCTCTCATTTAAGGACATTCGGGATCTATTGTTCGCGGGGCAAAGTGAATCGGTCATAATTGACTGCTACGTCAACACTTGCTTGTTTCTCCCCCGTCAAGAGAACCCGAACATTTTTAAGACTTTTGGATATCTGGGAGCCGCTTTAAAGGGTTACGTCCAATCATACAAAGACGATAAGAGCAAACAACAACATTTTGATTACTCTTTCAAAAGATTGGACCGCGCCCCAACTGAATCAGACCTCCTCTTCTCCCCCATGCACGTTGGAACGAACCATTGGGCTCTTTTGGTCATCAATATTAAAGAAAAAGAGTTTCACGTGTACGATTCATTAAGAAACAAAGATCGTCGTGACATTCCACAATACGTAAGTGCCAAGTGTTACATACAAGGCTTACATTTGTTACAGAGCATGCACACTTATGTTACATATGTTACAGTAAATGTACATCAAGTAATTAGAACTCTTTTGTTAATTCTGTGATGTAGGTGGAGGAACTGAGAAGATACATGAAGGGAAAGCACATAGATAAAGAAAATTGGTCGCTACGGTACCCTGACCCATACCCACAACAAGGATCGAGAGACGACTGCGCCATTTTCACTTGCAAATACATGGAGTGTCTAGCACGTAGGGACACTCGAGGTTTTCCCTTCAGTCAGGATGACAAGCCAACCGTGCGAGCAAGGTTCGCCCTCCACTTCATCAAAGCGTACTTCAATGCACAAGAACGTTCATTGCATATATAACTGAAGGAGAAGAACCATACTTTCCGCACGTACAATTTCCTATAGCAAGTGTAATGATATTGTACATTTACTTGAGGAAACATTTGTTTATTTATTACAGTGAGGACACTGTCTACTAACGTACACTATTACAGTATACGTAATAACCTGTTACAGTATTTACTTATTTTCATTATACTATACATAATAGCATGTTACAGCTCGAACACTAATTTCTTACAGTTCGAGTACTGTCTACTAACGTACACTATTACAGTATACGTAATAACCTGTTACAGTATTTGTTTATTTTCATTATAGTATACATAATAGCATGTTACAATTCGAGCACTACACTCTTACAGTTCGAGCACTACACTCTAACCTACACTATTACAGTATACGTAATAATTTGTTACAGTATTTACTTATTTTGATTATAATATACATAATAGCATGTTATAGTTCGAGCACTACACTCTTACAGTTCGAGCACTGCACTATAACCTACACTGTTACAGTATACGTAATAACCTGTTACAATATTTACTTATTTTGATTATAGTATAGATAATAGCATGTTACAATATGTTATTGCTAACATGTTGAGTTTGCATGATAGAGAGCACATACAATAGATTTTATATCGGTCACAGAAGACTACATAAAATGAAAATATATTGCATAAATAAGCCCCGTTACAATAACTCTCTAAACTCCCTAACCCGACCACTCGGTGGAGGAGGGAGGGGAGGAGGAGGAACGGGCAGGGGAGGGAGGGGAGGAGAAACATATGTGTTCTGCCCTAGGGCCAATGTCAGGGAGGATGTTGGTGAGGCCCTTGTGGCCGTACAGCCGAGAGGCTTTGGCTAAAGCCATCATCCAGCTGATGTAAAAATCGTTCTAGTAGTCGGGGCTGAAGGTCGGTGGCGAAGGTGGAGCTTGTGGCGCCGGGGGAGCCGGGGGCGACAGTGGCAACAGTGACGCATGTGCCTTGCCATTCCTGTAGGGAGCACCGTTAGATGAAGACATCTGCAAATAAAGAAGAAGAAGATGAGTAAAAAAAATAGGAAGAAGAAGACAAGCAAGAAGCCTGTGAATGATAAGTATGAGGCCCTGAGTTCCTTTTATAGTTGTGAAGAATGGTTTATGGGCCTTCAAAAGAACCTGTGTAAGTGATGTTAATGGTTGCTGTAAGTGTGCTTGGCATGTTATGTAAGAGCAACTTCCCATTGATCAGAGTTCACGGCCATTCGAAAGGATAGATGCGTGAGTGTCGATTGGGAAAAATGCATTCGAAAGGACGGAAAAGGTAAGACGGGAATAGAAAAAAGAGACGGATGCAAAAGAGACGGAACTTGTGAATCGAGGGTCGTAAATTATGACGTCTCAAAAGTAGGGATTGGAAATTAAATCGAGTGAAAAGCAAGGACTTTACGTATTCCAGTATTTTGACAGGGACGAGAAAAAAAGTACCACCATCTGACATGGACCCCTAATTAATTTTCCCAAAAAAATAAGAGAAATATTTGTTACCGGTAACAAGTTCTATATGAATTGTTTGTCAAATAATTTTATTAGTTGGAGAAGAGAGAGAAAGATAAATCTGACATTTTTTTAACTAATAAAATTATTTGATAAATAATTCACGTAAAATTTGTTATCATGTTTAATTGATAATAAACATTTCTCAAAGAATAAACCCATTGAATAGAGTGAAACCATACCCCCCATTCACTCATAGCAGGTGAAAATGGACAGAAAAGTTGGATATAAACTAAATATGCACACCCTTTTTACCTAGACCCGGCAAAGAACCATGCATCATTCACTCATGACAAGTGAAATTGGATTAAAAAATTATTATCATACATGGGAAATTGAATTCTAGATACCCTTTTTATGATGAAACCTATGTATATACATATACATATAGATATACATATACATATACATATACATATACATATATATGATATAGTCTTCCTCGTGTGTTTCTTAAAAAGAAGGGACGGAAATTTTGATTTTTCTCACTCTTCTTGACCCATCATGATGAAAATATTTTCCTTTTGAATATTTTTGCACCCAGCATGATAAAATCTTTTAATGTGGATCATAAATTGATTAAGAAGGGCAGTTTAAGTCCTTTCTAGACATTTTTTTTTTAATTTTCTAAACCACATGTAGTACCTTGATACTCTAAATTTATAAAATAGAGTCATATATTAAAGAAATACTTTTTATTCGATCCCTAGATAAAAAATGTGTGCTGATTTACGTTATTATCGCACTTAATTAGTCGAATAGTTGAGATCTCACGTACTAACAAAATATAAGACTCAACACTCGACCAATCAAATAGACGCAGAATAAGTCAACATATATTTTATATCCAGCGATTGGGTAGAAAATATTTCTTCATATATCAATTTATATTTAAGAGTTACATTCTTAAATTCTTTAGGACAAATTAATTAGAAGTCTTTATCAAATATTTAATTTATTTTTTATCTCTAACATAATTATAATTTATTATAATAAATATTATCTTTTATTACATTATATGTTAAATTCTGTTACAATACAAATTTTTTCTATTACAGTTAGAGACTCCCGTTAATTAATTTATCTAATTCTTTAATTAAAAAGAGAGTTGTCTTTTTAATTTCTCACATATATATATTTTTTGTTTCATTCCATGCATGGAACATGTTGCAATCATAGAAACACGCGGCGGCAGGCAGCTCCGTCGGTGGCGCTCGCGAGGCGGGGGTAAGCGGCCGTGTCGCCCCTGCGGCGGTCTTTAGCGTGCGTGCGGCCTTTGGCTTTTGCTTTCGCTGCAGGGCTTGTTAAAGCCGACAAGTAACTTTAAATTATCGACACCGATGGCGACGGGACGGCGACAAGAGAAAAGGTGAAAGCGCAAGGAAGCCGGGGACCGGCCGTGCTGCGGCCTGGCTCCAACCCCTCATCGCGCTCGCGCGGAACCGGCGACCCAAGGTCCGTGGAGCCCCGCGCGCCCTGGCTACTTGCGTACCACCACACGTCTGCTCTTCTTCCCCCCTCCATCCTTCTTCACCCCCCACACCTCTCATCCCGCTCTCCTCCGCCGGCCGCCATCGTTGCTGCGTCTGCCTCCGTGCGTGGGGAATCGCCGGCGTAGGAAGGGCGGAGGGTTCCGATCGTGCGACTTTCGTTCTGTTCTTCTCCTTTGATTGTGTGCAGAGGATGGAGGTGGCGCTGGGGAAGGGTTCTGCACCGGCGACGGTCTCGACGCCCTGCGGGGAGGTTGCGTCCCCTTCCGAAGGGGAAGGCGGCGGCTTTGTGGAGCAGCAGATGCAGGTGGCGAGGAGGGTGAAGAGGCGGACGCTGGTGGAGGTGTTGGAGCAGTGCCGGCGGGCCCTGGAATTGCTCAAGGACTCCGATGTTGAAGAGGGCGGGGGATCTGGTGCTTGCCCTGAGGAGGGCGAGGGGGAGGAAGGGGACAGCTCCTTGCATGATTCTTCGTCCTCTGCTGTTGATTCAGAGGCCGACGAGGTATTCGCTAATATTTCGGCTTTGTCTTTTCTTTGGCCGAGAGGGTGTATGGAGTAGGGCATCGGTTAGTTTTCCGGGTCAATCACCCGTGTCTGTTGTTTCTCCGCCATCTGCTGTTGATCTAGAAACCGATGTCTCTCTTTCGGGCGGGGGCAGCGGAATTTGGGTTGTATGTTTGATTATAATGCATCAAGGGGTCAACGCTTAGCTTAATAACATGAAGATATGAACTGGATTCCATTTACTGGGGTGCTTACTGAATAGTTTCGGAACCTCGTGTAAGATCAGCATTCTTGTAGGCTGCGATCCTCGTGGACTTTGTTGAGCCCACCTTAATATCTTTGGAACCTCGTGAAAGATTGACATCTTCTGCAATCTTGTTTGGTTAATCAATACACCCGACTTGACCAAGGGGCTGCCTCAGCCTCAAACACCTAGAAGATTAAGGCGACATCACAAAAATGCATACGTAAAACCAATATACTTCCTAAATCCATTCATTCCTATGTGTCGAATTATTGGATAACTCACTAAATTCATGTAAACTTTAACGAACTAAATTGTAACGATCAAATTCACACTCATACATGCAACTACTGTAAACAAGAATAACAAGTCCAATTTCATAACAGAACTAAAACTAGTAAACAATCAAAGAAGAGAAGGGTAGAGAGCTGCTCGCCACTGTCAGCTTCTTGACGGGAAGCTGGCCAACCCTTGGTCGAGTTAACTGGGCCTGTATTTGGCTGGCAGCCTAATTGCTTGGGCCCAAAGCAGCTGATGTGGGCTGGGGCATGGTCTCCTGCTTCACTTGTAACCAGCCTTTCCATTTCTCTCTTTCAGAACCAAGACCAGTAGAGTACTGACCAATGTAGTCCTCAGATGATCATTCCTGTCATCAACGATGTCGAGATAAAGGTGGCTGTGGTAATCCACCAGGTTTGCCATGTCGAATTTTGGTTTTGTCTCAGATTGGTCTGAGAAAGAGATATCAGAGAGATCTCATTTAAATCTCGCGAGATCTGGTCTTGGCATAGCAGGATACAAAAGAGAAACACACACAATATGTGTGTTTATATGTATCTTGATGGGCAAAAGAAAACAGACAGACAGATGCACAAACACACACACATACATACATACATATATATATATATACACACAAAAAAAAACATGCATATACATATAAACATGTTCTCACTTTCCATACTCCAAACCCATGGAAACAAAGATGAAGAATTAAGAGAGTATCTCCCTATTTCATGGAGCAAAGCTTAAGTGTCTACAGTAGCTCCTTTTTATCCATTTTGCCCCACAAACAATCCTAGAGAAGATGAGAACAAGGAATGTTATATCAGATTTGGGCATCATCTCGGGAAGGCTGAGGTGAAGAGATCTTGGGAAGATGGGGAGTGGGAGCCAAATATCATATTAGCTACTAATTTTTTGAAAATGCCATTAGTTATTCAACATGATAGATTAACATTATACTCTTTGAATGATGCAAAAACATATTTACACATTATAGGAATTGCTTTCTTGTATCACAATGCCATCTCAACATGTTATATTGCTCAAAGCTGGATCATCCTCATTTCCTCCTCTTCTTTTCTCTCCTCCTCATCCCCCATTATTCTACCTTGCCCCTACTCTTCTTGTTCTTCCGTCTCCCTCTTATTCATGATCTCAGGAGAGTTTCTTCTCGGGGACCTTGTAGAGAGAGAGATCTTGGTGATCTTGTAAGAGATGGCAAACCATGGGCAGCCATAATTCCTTCCCCCTACTTTTTCTGATGCACCTCCCCCTCCCAAAAGCAAAGTCTCCCTGTTGATGGAGCTCCTTTCTGTCACTGAAAGTGAATGAAAATGACTTCCACGTGGTAAGAAAATGCCCATTGCATTAATATGAGATTATTATGAATTGGTAGCAATGACAATATTCTGAGAATATTTCAACCACTTGTCTTCCCCCTTTTTGATATTGGAGAGATTTCATCTTGGGGCCCCCAGAGAGAGACGTTTTCAAGTGATCTTTGATAGTTTGATATATCAGAGGAGATGGCAAACTGTGAATCGTTTGATGTTGATGAGATCCATAGAGCAATAGATAAAATTTTATAGGGTAAGGTTGGTTAGTGCTAATTCAATAGCTAAGGGCTTTGAGCCCTATTTGTGTCTGATATATATATATATATATATATATATATATATATGCACCCTTGGAATTATAGCAACTACCATACATACCCAGAATGTGCAATTTTTTTCTGATAGTATGACTATTGCACATGCAGCTGAATTCTCTGCTCAAATCTAGAGTTGACTCACCAAAATTTCTGGAGAAACTTGGGAACCTCCAGAAATCTGTTTCACAGAATGTTTCTGGTATGAACTAAACTTTCTATCCTTGTTTTCTGTTTCTAATTGGAAATATTTCAACGTTGAGTAAGGTTCTCTTTATACACTCACTTGAAGATGATCTTCTCACCCCACTAAAGAATGCTGTTTTCATTTCATGTCCCTACTTTATTTCCTACTTCAGTAGCAATTCATGGTTATTTTATCTTGGCAGGAGATGAAGGCACCACTTGGGATGTGATTACCGCAAAAGACCTATGGGATGATAAATATTCTGCGGTTGAACATGGTTCTAACGAAGAAGATGATGATTATGTTCTTGTCAAGCAAGAAGACATAGTTGATGGAATTGCTTGTTTCATGGCGGCATATCTTTTATCACTAAAGGAGACTAAAGTATGCTATTTCTCTGTTTTATTTATTTTGATGTTTTTCTGGGAGTAATTACTTCACATTACAAAGCCTGTCATGATATTCGTGTTCAATCAACATTAGTTGTCTAAACCTCATTATATAGCGATGTTTCTCTGATAGAATTTTGTGTGATTGTATTCAACAATTAATAAGGATGGAAAAATGAAAACTGTCGAGCAATTGCATGCTGTTATACTTGTCTATCAAGAGAAAATATTTTGTTAAGGGGAATTGTTATAATTGGCTTGTTGTAGGTTAACTAAATCACTCTCCAGACATGGCTGACAGAATATCTATGCTACTAACTTCTTTCATCTTAGGGTGATAAGCTCATGAACATGGTTGTATTTCAGCCTTGAGATGAAAGGATGACATCCTTTTTTAAGAATAGCTCAGTCTCAGAGTAATTTTTCTCCATGTCTGAAGCATTGTCGGATCCAAAATATCTAACAAGCATTAATTTACCTGAGAAGGAGGTGACAGCATGACATTGGGCATTCAGCATGGCTTTGTTACGCTATCCTTCTATTCACTAGTGCATTTTAAGAGCTTCCCTTCTCTCATTATCTATTTGACTTGTGAAGTAATCTCCTCTATATGCTGTGGATCACCAATGTTCAACACATAACAGTTTCTGTGGTATCCCAAGCACAGCCTGATTACATGTTATTATAGCATATCAGAGCATCTTGTTATTACCTTCAAACAGAAAAAGCATTTTGTTTGCTCTGCTCATTAGCTTCATGTTTATGTCTCTATCTCACAATCCTTATTTGATCTTTTTATGGGGGATATCGTTTGAAGTTGATTGACCAAAGAAGAAATCCGTAGTTTGCAGACTCGTCAATGTCTAATATAATCTTGCCTTTCTGAGAATCTGAAAGCTGGGTTTTTTATGCATCCATGTATTTAGCTTCTAGCCTCCTGTCATGTGTGCTAGTTCAAACAGATTAGTTCATACAATGGTCTTCTTCTCCATCACCAATAATCTTCACCTACTGTAAAATACCAGATTAGCAGCTTGTGTCTTCTGGTCCTCCCCCCAATGAAATAGCTTGTTCTGTCCCAGTATTGAAGAAGAGATGTTATTTAAATCTTGCACCATGAAATTTCCCATGGGATGTGATGGACTTGTTAGCAGTGATGTATATAATTAAATGGTTAGAGCAATCCTTGAATTATCTTCACAGCCTGGCATGCTCGACTCTTTAAGGAGGATCATACTATTACTTATCTTGAATAGTTTTTATCTTCAGCATTTCACTCATTGACATTTTTCTGAAATTTTGGTATCCAGTGTAATGTATCCAATAAATGGTGAACAAAGGATCACGATGTTGTGAACTATTTGCATGAAAATCTTTACCTCAATGTGAGGGTTTATATAAAGCGAGTTGAGTGTTATGTGTTTGACCATGAAGTTGGAAATGATACTCTTCAAACATCTGAAAGCGGAAGTGGGAAGTGAAGAAAGACTAGTTTGCTTACCTGTTCATGTAACTTTTCTTCCCTAAATATATTGATTTGAGCAAAAAGATTTAAGATATGTGACTTTGTTCTTTAAGTAAGAACATCCTTAACATCCTCAAATGATCTGGATGATGTATATATCCTTTTTTAAGGGGAATAGAAAATAGATAATGTAGTGCCACTTCAAATGTTCATGATGAGATGGATCAGGCCAACTCCTCTCTTCTTGTCTTGATGGGGAGCTGAGTTGTGTTGGTTTGTCCATTCTGGGTTGGTAGAGTTGTATAGGCGGTACAACTTGTTTTTGGGGGTTTCTTTTTGTTGGCCTATACTTGTACATTCTCCCTTTTCTTTTAATATATTGGTGGTACTATCCACTTTTCAAAAAAATGTTCATGATGAGATTGTAACATAGTCATCATTCTTCTTGGCTAAATACGTACAGAATCTTGTCTCACTTAAAACTTTGAGTAAGAAGGTATTTTGCATTTGTGGTGTTGTTTAATTGGTATTAACAGGAAATGTTAATGCTAAGGATTAGGGGTTTAGGTGCGAGTCACTGCACTAGAACACAATGTATGTGTGACCTGAATACATAGTCATACATGTACTTGAACACCTTTCTTAAGCTCATGATAATACTGATGACATGGTTGAGAGCTCAAAAGCTGCCCAGTAAAAGGAGATGTCACAAAAGGCGTAGGCACCAACAACCAACAAGATAATTCTGGCAGCAGTCAATCTCAATATACCCTTCTACTTAAAACTTTTCTTGAAATCTGGAGAGCACCCCTGTTGTTGCAATTTAACTGGCTAAGGGTAGTGAGAGTTAACTCCCAGGTCTTTTTAAACTGAATAATCTCAGCAGACATACTGGCCATGATGTGATACTCAACCTCCTTAACAATGGACAAAACATTCCTAAGACAAGTAGCTTTCTGTATCTAGGGTCTATCATTCAAGTGAATGGAGAGATTTATGATGATGTTGCACACAGGATTAAGGCAGGCTGGCTAAAATAGAGAAGTGCATTAGGAGTCCTCTGTGATGGTCGTATACCCGTGAAACTTAAAGGGAAGTTTTATAGAATGGCCGTGAGACTTGCTTTCTTATATGGTACCGAGTGTTGGATAGTTAACAAAATGTCTGTAGCAGAGATGAGGATGTTGAGATGGATGTGTGGTAAGACTAAGAAAGATAAGATTATGAATGAGCACATCCCTAAGGACTTGGGGATAACTCTAATTGATAGTAAAATGAGAGAAAATAGACTTAGGTGGTTTGGACACGTGCACCATCACCCTAACTCAGCGTTGACTAAAAGATGTGACCAATCTTAGTGGATACTAGTAAAAGAGTTCGGAGAAGGCCTAAAATGAGATGGTGCGATGTTATTAGGAACATGGTTTGGCGTGCCGGATCGGATCGGACCGATTCGGGCGAATCGGTGCGGATCAGGGGAAGTCCGATTCGCGATTCGGTCTGATTCGCCTGGTTCTGTTCAGGCAGGGTTCTTTGGACTCAGGATCCTCTTCGGGCAGGGGTTTAGGATCTGCTTATTTACCTGAATATCATTTAAGTAAATGTTATAATTTGTTGTTTCATTTGCTTAAGATATTACATGTAAATAAGGAAGTACCCCCCATTTGAATCTAATAAAAATATCAAAAAAATCATATCTCTTACCAATAAAAAGTCAACTCTCCCATCGAAGAACAAAATCGCGATTTTGGTGATTTTAGCGAAATGCTAACTTTTTAATCTCTCATAATTTGGTCTATCTAAAAATTTGATAATTCAAATAAACCATATGGAACACTAAAAATTTAAAGTCCGGTAAAAAAAGTCAAACGTGTATGTGACTTCTCCAAGGGAGCCGCTCTCCTACTGACAGCACTTAGTCTGCTCGAGGCATCTCAAGATTTGGTCAAACTTAAGTTATCATCATTCAAACTCATAAGAATTGTCACTTTCTAGTTTCTTTTCAATTAAAAAGTGAAAATTCTCATGAGTTTAGGTGATGATAACTTAAGTTTGACCAAATCCTGAGATGCATCGAGCAGACTAAGTGCTGTCAGTAGGAGAGCGGCTCCCTTGGAGAAGTCACATGCACATTTGACTTTTTTTACCGGACTTTAGATTTTTAGTGTTCCATATGGTTTATTTGAATTATCAAATTTTTAGATAGACCAAATTATGAGAGATTAAAAAGTTAGCATTTCGCTAAAATCACCAAAATCGCGATTTTGTTCTTCGATGGGAGAGTTGACTTTTTATTGGTAAGAGATATGATTTTTTTGATATTTTTATTGGATTCAAATGGGGGGTACTTCCTTATTTACATGTAATATCTTAAGTAAATGAAACAACATTTACTTAAATGATATTCAGGTAAATAAGCAGATCCTGACAACCCTGCCTGAACAAGATCATGAGTCCAGTGAACCCTGCCTGAACAGGACCAAGTTCTGGCCGAATCCAAGCGGATCGAACCGAATCGGTTCGATCCGCCCGAATCGGATCGGATCAGGATAATCCCGATCCGGTCCGAATCGGCGATGCGCCAAACCTTGATTAGGAAGGACATTGGCTTATTGGATTTAAACACGAATATAGCACTTGATAGAAATCTTTGGCGGAATATGATTCATGTAGCCGACCCCAAATAATGGGATAAGGCTCTGATGATGGTGATGATGACTGAACAACAATAAGTGGATCTCTAGCTCAGCCACCATCATGGAACACTTGCTTCTTGAATGGAGTTCTTGTAAGCATAAAGAGGGAGTGAATGACAGTTCCATGGAAACAGTGGAGTAGATGAACAATATATGTGGAGTAGACAAAGAAGTGCTGGCAGATTGGCTCAATGCACAGTGCAAGCAACATTAGTATGGCATATAGTTAGATAAACTGAGGCCCCCACAAATTATGGTACCAAGTTGGAAATAGTGGTGCCTCATCATCTGTTGGTGGAAAGTAGTTGCTTGACCAAGATGGGTAGTGAAGGAAGAATTGTAAGTTTGTGTGACAGTCTATTTGATATGAAGGGAGTTAGGAGATTCAGAGAAGATTGTAACACTTTGTTTGATATTCTCTGAAGAACTATTCAGTGGGTGGAGCATTGGTGCAAGGCAGATGGTCTAAGAGGTGTTCTTCAGAGAACCCTTCTGAATTTCCTGTGACAGCCTTCATCTTATATGTGAGCTCAATAGAGTTAAGTTTGTTCAGCTGGTTCTCTTTTTCTTTCTTGTATCTTGTTCTACCTATAAAGGTAGACTTATTTTTCAATTCTGGTTTAATCAATTTTGGCTACCTACACTTCCTTCCAAAGATGGTACTACAAACTTGCTGAATCAGACCAGATCTGGCTGCAACTGGTCGGATTCCAACAAGGAGGAAACTAGTTGAAACCAGCCAAAAGTTGGCTTTCAAAGTTTTAACCAGGGCCAGAACTGGCCAAGGCCAATGTGGTTCTGGAATCTGATGTTTTAAGCCTCACTTCTAAAAGAAACGCCTCTTCCTTAGTTTCTCTGATGTGCTTCGTCAGGTGCAGGAACCTCTCCTTTTCTCACTAGGTTGTCCTATATGTATCTATTCTGCATACAATTTGATTGTACAAGTGTGGTCTTTTCATGGGAAAAATTAATTAAACATGTATTTTAATAATGTTTTTTTTTTGCGAGTATTATGGTCTTTTTGATACCCTAAGTTTGAGGCTTTGAATTTGGATTGTGTTCCTTTTATGCTATTTCTTGGCTAAGTGCACATTTTAAACCGATATGGCAGTTTACATATATTATATGCTGTTTATTTTATGTGACAGGAGTTAACTCCAAACCAGCTTCAGGAAGGTATGCAGCTCCTGGCGATCCATTTCTCTGGTGAAGTGTTTGGGGAGGCAGAAGCTGGGGGTGGTGGTTCAATTGGTTACTAATCTGCGCTGAAACTGTTTGATGACACCTCATGTCTGATTTTGAAACCCTTTTTGGTAAATGAGGACTTCATGCTCTGCTGGCTGGGGGCTACTTGTACTTGGGAAAGGAGCCACTCTCCCCAAACCTGTTGCTTCTGATCAGTAGTTATTACCAGGACTAAACAAGTCGGAGAAAAAATACCTTATTTTAACTACTATTTTGAGTACTCGTGGGGCAAAATGGTCAAAGGGTGTTGCATCTAATCTTAGTTTGCCTCAGGGCACTCTTGATCCACTCTTCCCTCAGAAAATATACATGTACATATATTTATCATATGTATGTATATCTATTCTCAATTTGAATTAATGTCCATATTTGTTTTTTTGTTCATCCAGCTCTCAGCAAAACATTTTCAGTAAGAAAGAGAAAGGGAAAGCTCCGGAAGGCATGGAATGGTGGAAAGGTTATTTACAATGTTGCGTCATGGAGTGCAACTGCCATTGGGTAGGATCTTTGATATTATGAACAGGTGTCTACATGTGTGTATATGTTATAAAAAATAGTTGTACAGTAGATAACACCAATATGAATGTCATTATATCTCCACATGAGGCTATGTTGATCTTCTTTATTCAGCTTCTAGTCTTGTAAATTGTTTGGTGCATTTACAGAGATGGATTGTTTGCATCTCTGTCGTACTTATAACTGTTAATGTTATAATTCATTTGATTCTTCTTTTGTATTCAGTCCTAACATTTTCCTTTAGCTTCATCTTTGAACAATACTGCACCCCTTATGTCCTGTTCATTGACAGTTATGTCATGTCCATTGATTCCCAAAGTTGTTGGTAGAACTTATATTGATGGTACTCATGAGTATCTCTCATATGAATTGTGACATTTTATCTTCTCATGTCGTCGTTTCCCAGTAACCCTCTCCTAAAACTCCTCAATGGAATGGTTTTATCAGCCACAATTATCATATCCTTGACATTGCTTCTGTCCATCTCCTTTCTGCTTCCATCCCTCAGTCCTTCTTGGCAGAGGCCATTTCCTTGTGTATACATCATCAGTATACATGCTCCATTGTTTTTTTGGTGGCTCCCCTTATAAGGTTCTTCACAACATGCCTCCCACTATTACGTTTTTCTCACCTTTGGTTGCATGTGTTTTATCCTTTTCTTGCCTCATGACTGATACCAAACTTTCTCCATGATAGCTAAGTTTGTTCTTAGATATATTATAAAGCACCATGGGTATTGATGCTATGATCGTTAACTCACCACTTTGTATCCCTCAAGGTCACTTTCTTTGAGGATGTTCCCGTCTGTCTTCGTGTCTCGTACTCTTAGCATCTTTCTTTCTTGTCTGATCTTGCTTCACCTGCTTCTGGTTTTTTTATTTACATGTTTTCCTCTTTCTGAACTTGCTATTATTCTACTCCATGAGCTTTCTTCACTTCCTCAGCCTCCCATTGTCCATGTGTGCAGTTGCCATTCTCTTTATCCTGGCAACATCTCTGTAGCTGCACCTGGCGATGCTGTGATGTTGAGGACTCCACTACACAATTCTCTCCTCCTACTACAGCTCTACCTCTTCCACCGTGCTACCCCAATGCAATCAACATTCTTGATAGATATGGTTTTGTTCTGACAGACAATTCTCCACAGTTTTCTACCTTTCTTGCAGCCTTTCTCACCTTCTAGGAGTCTCAGACCTATCGACAGGCAATTTAGTTTCTTGTGGCAGCATGCTATGGTGGAGGTGCTTCAAGTTCTTCATCAAACTTACTCTTGGGACCTTTTTCCACTTCTAGGCGTTAGCTGGCATTAGTCCTATCATCTACAAGTTGATTTTCGGGATCCAGACCGTCTGAGGTCTGATTGAGCACCATATTGTTCAGTCTGTAAGAAGGGGCTTTACTCAAGGAATGACTATGAGGAAACTTTTGCTTTCGTGGCCTAGATGGCTATGATTGTTATTGCGACTGCATGATAGTAGCCTCTTTTGAGCTCTGGTGTGAACAATGCCTTTCTTTATGGAGAACTCATTGGATAGGTCTACATGCAGCTTCGCCATAGCCTTTTTGCACTACTACATATCTACCACCTTCATTAGACCCTGTATGGACTTAAAGAGGCTTCTTAAGCTTGGTTAAGGCAGTTTCCTCATGTTATTCTCGCTGTTGGATTCTTTGAGAGTTTTGGGGACTATGCTCTTTTTTTCAAGATTTTCCTCATTGCTCTCCTTTATGTAGATACTGTCATCACTGGGGATGATTATTCTATCCTTATTTCTCTCAAGCAGTTTTTTGATCAGCAGCTTGAGATGATGGATCTTAAGCCTATGCCCTACTCCTTGGTCTTGAGGTTGCCTTCTTTTCTTGGTGTTATTTGTTGTCTCGGTAGGAGTAAATTGATGTCGTGAGGTTACCTTACAGTCTTACACACTTGTGGAAGTTCATCTCAAACTTCAGCCTTTTAATGGTGTCCCTTTGGATGATGCAACATCTCTGTAGCTGCACCTGGCGATGCCCTGATCACCTCATATTGATTTTATTCATCTTGTGCATGTTTTGTTTTAGTTTGTCAGTGCTCCTACCTCTAGTTACTTGCTATTTTCCTGTCCATGCTTCGGTACTTTCATGACACTATTCGACATTCCTTGTTTATGTTGTCCTTTGGTACTTTGGAGTTTTTGTGCCTATACTGATGTTGATTGGGACAATGATCCTACTAAGTATCCCTCTACCATTGGCTTTTTTATCATCTTAATGGGGAAATTGTTCAAGAACAGAAGCCTAGGATTGAGATCAGATATATGTGCATTTTCTTTGGTTTTCAGAGTGAATTCATGCAACGCTTGATCTATCCTATGTCTAGCTGCGTGGAAATATGGAAATGCATGTCCAAATTACAAAAAATTACGAAAGGTTGTTTTGCCTTTATTACAGAATAGCTGTGTGGAAATATGGAAATGCATGTCCAAATTACAAAAAATTACGAAAGATTGTTTTGCCTCTATTACAGAATGACTGCTGGAAATATGAGAGTGAGACATATATCTTGATGAGATATATGGTGGTAATCCTGTGGGCTATTTGGAAAGGAAGAATTTTAACAATGTTGAAGGAAATGCTTATAAATCCTTTTGGGGCTTTGGGATCAAACAGAGAACTTTGGTTGTAAATTGGTGATAAAGTAAAAGATTCCAGACTAGTGACACTGGATAGATCTATGAAGCTGAGAAAAGCCACTGAAAGTTAAGTGACATAATTGATAATAGAACCTGTGATGGAAGCGAATGGACCCAAATGCTAGAATTACTAGTTAAACGGTGCTGATACAGATTCTTGAGGTGGAAAAAGGAGGTCTGAGTTGTAACATGCTGACATGTTGCCTATATATGTAGACGACAGGAAATGGGACTTAGGCTGAAACAGCGACCTAAGACAGCCAGAAATATGCCTGATATATGATGCCACAGGTTGCAAATGGAGATGACAACATCACATTATGGTAGGAAGTAGTGGCTGAATGAGGAAGGTGAAGATTCTCTGAGGTGGTATTGTTTAGGCCCTCTATGTTGGTTTCTCATGCAGATCTTACATGAACCCACTAAAAGCAATAAATGAAACTTAGGTAACCAAATATGGAATACAACTAATAGAAACGAAGGCATTGTGACTGGCAGCGGTGATGGGAACTCACCTGATGGAAATGGTGCTGCTGGCAGAGTGTGTGGTGAGGTGGAATCTGGGAATGACAAAGCCCTGTAATGGAGTAGGATACAAGAAGGGCATCAGAGTAGTAAGGGGTCTGGGTATTTCGAGAGCATCCATCTTAGATTGGATCCCGTTAAAAGATGTTTGGCCAGGCTTGGTGGACCAAGGGGGAAATGCCTGTGTATTGGGCTGTGTAGGCCGCCTGAGTGAGGCCCTTGGGCTACAGTAAGGCATCAAAGTGTCTTGATCCTCTTTAGTAGTACTTCGTCATCTAGTTGGTTCCTAGCAACTCCCTTGACAGCTACGGCTGGACTTCTTCATCACCAGAGAATTCAGATTCCTTGGACAATGCTCTTTTTTTTCCTGCCAGTGTACCTGGTACCTTTTGGTTTAACCAAACATCAGCCCCAGCTAGTTCACACTATGCTTCCCCAGCATACATAGGCATGAACTTTTTCTGTGTCATTCACAGAGCCGACAAATTTAGTGCTCTTGGCTTCTAGGTTTGTAAAGCATCCTACAATTTTCTTGTAATGAGTGGACTGTCAAACGGACTTGTTGGCTTAAATGCTTGATACCAGCATTTTTAGACCAGCGTGATAATTTGTATTGTTGGATTAGAAACACTCGGCACTTTATGCTTTCATGTGTTCTCATTTGAGAGTCCAATTAAGTCTCTTTCCATGTTGCTCTATGGTCTTAGTACCATGCTTTATATACATGATTTTGTTACCTTGTGAGCCTAGGGAATTTATCTGTGTGCAATTTTGTGCTCTCTCTGCAGCATATACCAGAATCCGGCATTATTTAGAGCTGCCTCTGTGGCTTTCTGGACCTCCTGCCATGCGATATCAAAGCTATTTTGATGGGTTCATATGGTGGCAAGCTGTTGACGTGCCATTTGTACCTTAAAGAGAAGGCACTGCATCGGAGACAAGCTCAATTTCTGGAGTCACTTGGGAAGTTCAGATCATGAAATGTCGAGCATTCTGTTGGACTCGGTTGTTCTATATCCGACTGTACATTTGTACGCCTGTGTATAACCCCTTTCAACATGGAATAATCTAAGATTTTATCTGAATCATTCTTTTAGTCCCGTAGTTTCATGTAAGGTACCGTGGCAGGCACATGTGCGGCGGGCTCTGTGCTACCCTGGTGTGTGTGCATCACAGAAAAAGTATGCCCCCTTGTTATCAAAAGCCCTTTAATGGTATTTAACAAAGTTGTTTTACTTGTTTTTAGATCAGACTTAACCCTTCGTATCAGAGTTTGTGCTGGGTCTTATTTGATTGTACCGTAGAGAATGTTATGGAACTGCTGAAGGCAACTGGGCAGTTTTTTATTTGAGCATAGTTCGTTGAAAGGCCTATGAGCGAAGAACACAGGACCGTGACCATTGGCAAAGTTCTCCAACTGTTGTATAGAGCAGCTCTCCCAATTTCACTTATTATTGTAACATTAAAGAATGCTGCTTTTTGCATATAGTTCACACCATGGGCATGGCTTTCAATTGGAAGCACTTCTCGTTCCATGGCATTATATATACATATAAAACCTTTCGGAACCATGTGTGTAAGTTACAAGTTTCAAACTTTTCTAGATGAGAGTGAAAAGAAGGGTAATGAGGGTTTTTTTACTTTTTTATTATTGCCAAAAAAGGGTTATTTAATTCTTCCTAGTCACTATACTGTTCATGTAGGTAAATGTATGTTGCTTCAAATGATAAAATGATTTTAAAACATTAACAAAAAGAAGAGCTCCAAAAATGGACTTCTGTCCATAGAATTCAAATGATCAAATGCGTTCACATTTTGGTTTCTTTTCTTTTCTTTTCCGAAGCGCAACTTACCCCATCTATGGCAAGTAAAACTCGTAAGTCGTGTAGGAGATGAGGAGGACATCTCAGATGTCGATTGGAGAAAAGAAACATAGGCTTGTAAATATTTGTTTTACTGGACATATTTAGCAAACTAATCATGGAAAAGACTGTGTACAACTATTTCGATAAAATTAGAAAAACAAGATGTCATGCTGGCATCCACCCGGCATTGCCGATGAGGCACACATGAACAAAATCATACTTCTTTTCTTTTGCTAATTAAGGATCATAAGGATTTAATGTTGTTTACCCACTATTATATACGAAGGAAATTCCAACCATAGCTATGTTTAAGCTAAATATTATCTTCTTAGTCTTGATAGTGGCTTATCCCCTCTCAATGTCTAGATTTTTCGCTATGTAGCACTTTGTCTCCTGTGCAAATAGCTGTCCATGGGCTCAAGCAAGGTTGGGAAAGCTCCCTACTCCAAGACTCTCTAGAAGGATAAAAATGTGTTGAACCATAGGCGGATCTATAAATTTCATCCAGTGGGGTCACTCCCTTTAAAAAAAAATTTATAACCAAATCAATTTAATGAAAATAATTTACACACATTAATAAAGTCTAAGTTGGATTCGCCACTGTGTTGAACCATTCTAGGTGGTCAGACGGATCAGTGATTCTGTCATATGCCTTTATGTTGGACATCTTGAGTCGGCCCGAGTGCAGCTTGCTGGATCTCCTCGGTGAAGGGCGATCAGAGAGAGCCAAGAAGCTAGTTTGCTGGCCTCTAGAGCTCCTTCTAAACTTCTTCTAGCTTCTTCTCTACCCCATAGAACCCAACAGAGTCTGGAGTCAGCTAGTGTGAGGTGGATGAGGATTACTTTGGACCAACCACTGCAGAGGTGAGGAGCTACTCTAACCACTGGCTTTAATGTAACACCTCTCTCTATCTCGGTACAATTATATCAGCCCACGCCAGAACAAAGAGAGACGCCACAGTGGAAAGTATCCAACACAAGCGGAACAAGTTAAGATATACACAAATGACAAGTAGAATTGTAGTAGAAATAAGTAAAGAACGTATTCATCAACTAATAACCTATCTCACAGTCTATAAAGTAGCAAAAGAAATAATAACAAAGTCCAACATCTTAACCAAGTCCATAATACAATGCTCATAGTCCAATTATACATCATCACGCACACTAAGTAAAAAGAAACTCTAAACTCCAAGTAGACAAGAACTCCATGCCACGAACCACTCACACTAAGAATCAGTCTTCGTTAGCTCCTATGTCTCTAACTGATTTGCCTTACCTATATCATTAGCAAGTATGAGTCTAGAAAATGGACTTAGAAAGCAACTCATGGCCACATCCACATACTTATCACATGCATTCTAACATGGCATAAACATGGATAACTATTCAACTTACACATGATTAAAACTAGCAATTCAATATTTAACACATGGTCATGCTTAAACTTAACTTTATACACATGATTAACATTAAACACATAATATCATTCGATATGATTAACACTATTAATCTAACGTATAACATGCATTATAAACACTATATGATAATATGGTCACGATTTAACATATCACTACACATGATGCTAACATGGCAATTATCACATTAATTAACACATTAAACATGAATCCACTCTTCCATGACACATCCACAATTACCTTTATCTTACTTTCTCGTGCACTTGCATATCATATTCACATACTCACACATTACTTCCTCATTCACACGACTTACACATATTCACATTCACTTATACATTGCCACATTACTTGTCACATTCACATTTAGTTCACATAAGCCGAGACACAGTCTAAACTACCATTAGAAGGACAAATCACACACATTCACATACTTGTCACCTAGACAATACAATGAAGAAGTTTTAGTAATTATGCAGAACGAAGAGAAGTACTCTCCACTTTAATCAGTGGTACTTGTCCACCTCAATGATTTCCTCCCATCGCCCACATGGTCATATAACATATTAAGCCTTCCCATAGGGCCTTTTCTACAATACGGCTCCACAGTCTTCTATGGTAGTAGTGTCTCATTGGCACAATTTCACATTAACACATTCTCATTTATTCTTGCACATACTACATACTCTTTTAATTCATATTTATGTACATATGCTTATGACATGAACACATGCTTTAACTTTAAAAAATATATGTTACTATCTAACAGTAACTAAACATGATTAAAAGAACCTAAACATGCTACTAGTTCACAAAATTAAATCAAATTTAACTAAACGTGCTTAAATTGATCATAAAAGATTCATTAATTCATAACTGTTTTAACAGAAGTCAGAACATGCTCAATGTTTTATATTAGGTTATTCATATGAAACAAAACATACCTCTAGTTTTTCAGAGTTTTTGGAGCATAATAACTATATTTGTAATTTAAAATAGTTTTCAGGCTAATATTACATAAACACTTAAAAATTTTACAAACAAGGATAAACCGAGTTTAACAGTCTAAAGACATGTTTACAATAACCATAATTCCATATCAGACTTTTCTAACCATAACTCATGACATATCTATTTTACATAATTTAAATCCATCATGAATATACTTAATTATCATATAAACAGAAAATATAGTAAATTCTGTAATTACCCAAAAATTATCCAGGGCTCCATGATCCTCTCACAGTGCTCAAAACACCATGACAAAATCATCAGAACCCACAAACATGAACCAAACTCGCGGATTTACCAAACACACACTGATTAGAAATTTATGGAAAAAGAAGAACTTAACGACAGCATGGCTGCCTTCAAGGGGAGTTGGCGGAAACATTGACTATCGTCAACAAATGACTTTAATGGCACTAAATCTCACCATTAAGTTTCTATCTACGGAACATGAAGGACAGAAACCGAAAGAAAATGAAAAATAGAGGTTTGAAACACGATGTAAAAATTTGAACAAAAAAAGAAGAAGAAGAAGGAAAAATTCTAATTGATGGGCACATGGATGAAACTTCTAAGTTACTTGACTCGATTAAACACCACAAAGCATGAATTTGGTTGATGAAGCCCTCCTTGGAAAGCCAAAGAGGTCGGATCTTCTCGTACTAATCTACCAAATTTCGCCCTCCTGAGCGAAGCCTCCACGTTCCCAAGCCTTCACCACGTCTAGAAGGTCCTCTTCTTAGCAACAGGTCGGGGAAGCCTTCCAATAGCTCGAACAACCTCCAATCTTCCTCTCAGGTTCTTTTTCTCACACCACAAAAGAGCCATCACAAAACCCTAACCAAGCAAACGTGTAACGCCCTGACGCGGAAAATCGGAGCGTTATTACAGTTATTAATCAGTACAGAGCAAGAAATAAATAACAAACCATTGCACAAATAGAATAATATTGAATAAACTCAAATTCCACTAATAATCCACTAAACTTCATTACAACCACTAATATCTCATTGACTAACTATTACATCAACGTATCAGAGCCAAAACTAGGGCCCAGAGTACTTTATTGAAAATCAAACTAATACATCAGAACTAACTGACTCTTTCTATACTAACTATCTACTAAAGTAATGGTTGCTGAAAATGGGTCACTCTTGAGCATCGTCCTCAATCCCAATCTCGTGAGTGTGGTCATCATCCGACTCACCTGAAACACATTAAATAAAAATACAGGATGAGCGAATAACGCCCAGTAGGACTTAATATCTCATGAACACAAGCATGATTTAAATAATTAATGTCTTAATGGCAGATTAACTAGAGCGAATAATCATGTAGATCAAGTAACGATAACGAGAGAACAATAGCATCTGGTACATGGAAAATAGCTCAACGAGAATGATAATAGAATGACCGTGTAACGATATAACATGTAAATTGCACAACGGTGCACTAGTAACGATAACGATTGTACTTGTATAGATAGCACTTTGATTGTCATAGATTAATCTAGATAGTATGATGGCGCGGGATGCATGCTGTAACACATCCTTGATCATTTTAACTCCCATGGGCACTAGCACTTTTCTGGCGCTCCTCCCAGGACCTGATCAAGCCCCATTGCACTGGCATTAGTCATTTCTTTATCTTGACAATCACATGAAATGCCAATAGAGTACCAAAAAATAGATGAGGGTAGTAGACGAGATAGATGAGAGTGTAGAGAGAACGTAAATGAACGCGGCATTGTTGACTGTGCACTTTCGTTGTCCAGAGTTCCGTGCACGAATCAATATACTCACCTTCTCTAAACTGTCTCACAGACATAAAATAGTAAAGATGAACTAGCAAAGTGGTGAGAACATGTCATATCCACGGAGAGGCTGAGTAAAATTTGACTTAAAAATTTGCAATCCTAGTGAAACTATGCACTGCAAAATTCCTCACAACTCAAGGATCAGACAGGAAATAAGAAACAGAGATGTAAAGTTGCAAACTCAAATTTCTACTGCTATTACTGAAGAACAAAGATCAAAAGGAGACAGTGCAGAAATTAAAGAACTCCATCAAAGATTCACATGAAAATAATATGAACTCTGAAATTCCAGATCTCTGTACCCTCGTAGCTCGAGGGATCAGCAATCACACAGGAAAAGAAATATAAATTGAAACATTGACCAGTCCAGATGAAAATAAAAAAAACAATGAAATGGAAATCTCAAGAACAGAAAATAGCAAAGAAAGATTCAGTCTCTCTGATCTGAAGCCGTCGACCTCTGCTGAGCCCTCCAAGTAAAAACAAAAGATAAGAAGAAGGAAAATTCCTCACAAAAACTGACCTAATCGACCTCTGGAAGCCTTCACAGAACACAGAAGAAATAGCAAAAGCATTCAAACTAATCTTCCAATCTCTTGATGCCGAAACATCCTTCCAGCAGTGGATCGGATTCTCCAGCATAGACGAAATGAAGAAAACAGAACAAAAGAAATGGACAAAACAATTGCCCCTAGATCAATCTCCACAACACAACAGAAATGAAATGAACAGAAGAACGCCACTAGAGTGATCTCCACAGCTCCCACCAGATGCTTACCGAAGAAAACAAGCGTCCGATCTCTACACACAACAGCCAAAAGGATGAGAATACAGAAGAAGTGGAAAAATAATCGTCTACCTCATGGATCAAACCAATTAAACTCAAAAGAAAGGGACAAAGCAATTACAGAAAAAAAAATAGACAAAGCAAGCTCCACTGGATCGAACCCTCAAATGCTCAAATCCCTTACAGAAGAAGAGAAGGAAATAACCTAAAAAAAAATTACAGTAACCCTCTGGAAGAACAGAAGAAATGGAAATAGCAATCGTCTCCCTAAAATGAAGAAATATGAAAGAAAAATCCTTAAAATGCTGAACTAACGAAGCCTAAACAACTGAACAGAAGAACTCCCCACAGAAGAGTAGAAAAACCCAAACAAAATACCCCCAATCACCATCTCCTGGAGTCGAACTCCCTACATATGCTGAAATGAAAATTACAGAAAAAAAACCAAATAAAACTCCCTAGAATCTCACTGGCGAAGCCCCTGAACTATGGAAGAATAGAAAGACAAACGAAAGCTAAAATCCTAAAAAAAATCCAACTCCCGAAGCTGAGGACCTTGGGGTCCTTTTATAGGCTCCAGGATCCTTCCAGATTGTTGCCCAGTTAGGTGGCCCAGAGGGGGGGTGAATGGGTCTTTAAAAATTTATCAATTAATACATGTTCACTAAAAACGTTCACAAAGAAATACACTTTGAAGATTGTTAGTGTTAGTAAAGAGAAACAACAAACACACGAAGACAATCACACAACACCAGATGTATCCTGGTTCGGGCCTCCTCTCCACAGGAGTCCTACGTTCAGTCCCTGAGCAACAACTCAGGATTTCACTATCTAGGGTACAGTCCCCCTATGGACACTACAACACCCAGCTCAGCTGGTCTTCTCTTCACAGCCCGAAGAGGAACAACACCCTGGATACCCCACCAGGTCTTCCTTCACACACAAAGGGTACAAGCACGAAACAAGTAAGCAGGAGATTAAGTCCCTAGATCAAGCTTTGACAAGCCAAGATCTGAAGCTAGGGACTGAGAGCAATGAGATCTACCATCAAAAGCTCACTCTCAGAACCAAACAAGCTCTCTCGAAAATCTACAAACAATGCGGAGAGCAAAGAGCTAATCTAATGGAATGAGGTTTGACTCTTTCTTAAGAACTTGCAGAAGACTTGATGATCAGAGATATTTTTGTGACTGTCGTTCTCTATATCTGTGTGTATATCTTCTGGAGCTCCTTTCTTCAATATATAGCTTCAATTTGAAATCTAGACGTTGAAGTATCCGTTGCCTCTACCTTTTGGTGGACGTTAGACTGAGTGGCACTTGGAAGCTTCCAGTCAACAGTCCTTTATCCATTTGTGCACGCAAAGAGATAGGATCTTTTGAAGTGTCCTTTAGCTTCTACAAGGTCCAACGTTGTATGACAAATGTTGTCAGAGACCTGCATTCATTAAATGCTGGAACAGTAGACAGCTAGGCTGTCTCTTGTTGTCAGTCAACGATGGTGTGAATATTCACCAAAATAGTAATGCCATTTTGTTGTTCTAAAAGATGCATATGGAATAGACACGATAATGGATGATATCTTCTGTATGCATGCAAAGATACATTCAGTCTTCATTAAATGCACAGCTGACAGAAGAATATGTGCGAAGACTTTGACTATTCAACCCGTTGAAAGGATAAGTCATATATTAAGTTGATTGATATGAAATCGATGCATTATGACTTATGAAATCGTTATGCAACCAAACAGCAAATCGTTGTGAGATATGAAAGAATCGTTGTGATCATTAAGGAAATCATTATGATTGCTTAAAAAGTTGATGCGCAAAGCAAACCGTTATAATATCTGGAGCAATCGTTGCAATAAGCAAATCGTTATGATCACTAAAGAAATCGATATGACAAGCAAATCGTTATGATCACTAAAGAAATCGATATGACAAGCAAATCGTTATGATCACTAAAGAAATCGATATGACAAGCAAATCGTTACGATGACTAAAGAAATCGTTACGAAAGCAAGTCATTACGATGACTAAAAGAATCATTACGAAAGCAAGTCGTTACGATGACTAAATGAATCGTTACGAGAGCAAGTCGTTACGATGACTAAAGGAATCGTTACGATGACTAAAGGAATCGTTACGAGAGCAAGTCGTTACGATGACTAAAGGAATCGTTACAAAAGTAAGTCGTTACGATGACTAAAGGAATCGTTACGAAAGCAAGTCGTTACGATGACTAAAGGAATCGTTAAGGCACTTATGAAACGGTTATGAAGAAATCGTTACAGTTCTACTGTAATTGTTATGATCTATAAAAGAAACCGATGTGTATTTAGACAAATATGATGATGTAGATACAATGTAGAGATGCTTACCTGTTTTGGATTATTTTCCTTTGGTATTAATTCATGTGCTTAAGACTTGTAGAAAATAGGTTAGTGACCTTTAATTAAGGGTTTGATAATTATCACAATAATATGGTTTTGTTAATCACCAAAATAGAAATGTAATTACTTTTAATTACATGGGGATGGACTGTTCATCAATCTCCCCCTTTTTGGTGATGACAAAACTTTAACAAATTAACAAACTTTAACAAATAGCACAGATAAATAGATCTCCATATGTATTTCAGAGCTGCAATAATTCTCCTCCTTTTTGTCATTAGCAAAAAAAATGCAAGGAAAAGACAAAGAAGAAGAGAAAACAGCTGAATGAGACAGGAAATACTATTTGTATTCATTCATTCTGGGAAGGTACAGGGAGATAAAAGGCAGGAGAGAGGAGGGAGGCAAAATGAGAAATGATTTCCCATGCCTGTTCTTCCCGCTTTTCAAAAACTTGACGAAATATACCAGGGGCAAGAGTGTACTTGGGTCCCATGGAGGGAGCCATTCTCTTCAAATGGAGAGCCAACTGCTCATCAAGGAGATTGGCATAGGCTTCTCTGCTAAGAGAGATTCTTTTGAAGGATACTGATCCAAAACTGGCTCGAGCAAGAAATTGATCAACTGAAATGGGATAAAAGTTCTGCTTGGCCTTCAGCTCTTGACGAAGGGCTACATAGACTTTATATCACTCAACCCAAGTCCTGAAGGGATCCTGGACTAGGTGAATAGAGTTCATGTCTAAAAATGTAGCTTCTGATACTGGAGGGTGACCTTCCCTGGCTTGACATTCATTAAGCACTGACAGCTGCTGAGCAGAGAGAGGGTAAAATTTGGCCCAATCTGAAGGTGTCAACCTCTCACATTCTGACAGAATAGGAGCTAGAACCTCAGCACTGACATGGCCTTGGTGTTATTCTCTGAAGAGAAATCTATGAAATGCCACTTGAAAGCCCTTCTGTACCTTGATTCTGCCCATTACTCTGGCAAAACGTTCAAAGATGATAGACCAATAGAAGAGTCCATGACCAGAGAGTGAATAGGTGGAAGCAAGATTTCCTCTGGCATCTGAAGGGTGGCAAAATCTACTTGGACAGCTTCAATGTGGGCGTCGGCTGAACCAAGTGCATTTATGGCCTGCTTAAATTGGCTGAATTGGACCTCAGGGAGTCGATGGACATATCTATAGTTGTTGAAGAGTTGGAAATGCCTGGACATCTTGATCTCCTTCTGAATGAATGGGGCCCAACAATTTTTGTGATGAATTTGGAACCATTCTGAAAGAGTCAGGGAATGGTCCCTTGGAGGGAATCTAGCAGATTTAGCCAGAACAAATTTTTTGTACAGCTCTCTGTGCCCCCTAGCCCATTGCTCTTTAGTCTTGGAATGAGCAATAGAAAAGATTTTGGATTTTTCAGTTTTGGTGAGAGGGGTATAAGGTAGAATGACATTTAAATGGTCTGAGAGATTAAGAAAAAGAAGGTTGACAAGGGTGGCAAAGACAACCTTCTGAAGATATTATCTATACAGTGGTTTATTTTTGTTGTCCACTGTGAGAGAAAACCACAGAGGTGGATGAAGAGGTTCAGAGGAAAGAGAGGAGGTGGATGAAATTTTCCTCCTTTTTGGAGCAGAGCTAGAGGAGTCTTCCCTATGGATATGATCCCCAACCTTCAGTACATACCGGAGGATGACTTCTTCAAACTCATCCTTGATTTTCCCAAGATAGGGAGATTCAAGTTGAGCACCCTCAGGAATTACAGTAATGAAAGAGGGTGGAGGAGAAGGATGTAAAAGGGAGTGTGAGGTAGTAGGTGGGATATCGAATGGTCCTGAGGAAGGTGGACCAGAAGAAGAGGAGGCTCCAGCTGATGATGATACTTGAGGAACCTCAAAGACAGGTGGAGATGGAGAAATGGGTGTTGAAGATGCAAGAGATGAAGTGGATTGTAAAGGAAAAGGTGTAGGTGATGAGATGGTTCTGGGTTGTGGTTTCTTGAAGGTTTGAGGTGCAGGTGGAGCTGTGGATGATGAGGGTGGTGATGGAGGTACTGGGGTCTGAGTGGAGGAAGGAGCTGGGGGCTCAGGAGCTACAGCTTCTGCTTCTTTAGCTACTTGCTGCACAGATTCTGACTCCAAAGGCCCTGATGGCCCTGACACCTTCTCAGATGGCCCTGAAGGCCCTTGCACTTGCTCAACTGGCCCTGATGGCCCTGAACCACTGACCTCTGCTTGTGGACTAGCTGCTGCCGGCCCTGATGGCCCTGCCACTTGCTCATCTGGCCCAGATGGCCTTGGAACATCTTCTTCACTTCTTTGAGCATCAGGAGGTGGAGGAGGAGGAGCTTGGGCTCCAATTACCTTCAAAATCTCTGAAAGCATGGACTTCATACTTCCCATTTCTTTGTTGAACCATTTCATGGCATTTCTTACTTGAGATATTTCTTTGGTGACTGATGCCTGGCTCATGAAGATGGAATTTACATCAGATTGCAATGAGCATAGATTTCTCCTTGAGCATCCAACCTCTCTATCACAGGCTTCAAATTGATAATGACTCTTTGCCTCATCTGTCTCTGATAAGGAGTGTCAGCTAGGAGAGGGACATCTGGAACTTCTGCTGCTTTCCCTTTCTCCTGGGCCTTGTCCATAGGAGGCTGCTGATCTTGGTCATCCTCAGAATCTGAGGAACTGACAGTCTCACCTTCTCTGAACTGGTTCTTTGGGGGATTTTCATTTCCCTCCCCCTGAGTCTCACTGCCCTTCTCAACTTCAGCTTCTACTTCAGCATGCACACTTTCCATGGAAACTTCAGTTTGTGCTGCTGCTGCTGTTGCTTCTTCTTCTTGAACTGGGAGGACTTCTGAATGAATTTCAGTGTGGCCTGATGCCACAGCATTGACTCCCTGGATCTCCTCTGTTACTGATTGCTCCCCCTCAATGGGAGCATCTTCCATTACATCATCCTCTTGAATTTGGACTTGCTCCTGCTGGCTTGGAGCTTCTTCCATAACTACATCTTCTGTGTGGACCTCTGCCACATATTTTGCTATACTTGGCTCATGAGCAACTGGCTCCTCCTGAGAGATGGAGTCCAGTGCAT
Source organism: Colocasia esculenta (assembly GCA_014218235.1). Lineage (NCBI taxonomy): Eukaryota > Viridiplantae > Streptophyta > Magnoliopsida > Alismatales > Araceae > Colocasia > Colocasia esculenta. The sequence goes on along the minus strand of CM024766.1, from coordinate 7,436,016 downwards.
CCCTAAGTAGACTGCGTACTTAGGAAGATGGAAGAGGAACCTATGAGAATTGCCCAATGGGCTCAATGTCTTCAGGAGAAATGTCCTCAATCCTTCTACTGGATTCATCAACAATTGCTGCTTCTGGTGATGGTGCTGCTGCTAATGCTGGTTCTTCAACGGCTGGAGCTGCTGGTGCCGCTTGAACTACCTCTACTACTGCTGATTCTGCCGCTGCTGCTGCTTCTGCTACAGGTTCATGGTTTTCTTGGGTTTCACCAAGGATGGCTTCACCCTCAACAGCCCCGGTTTTAGACCATACACCATTGACTACAGAAAAACCACTTTTTCTCAAATTTCTGGACCTAATAGCTTGGCCCATCTTTTCAGATACATCACCCACTACACTTATCCCAAAATGATGAAAGATTCTAGTCAGGAGATGGGCATAAGGTAGGGAGATATTCAATTTGCTCTTAATGTCCCACACTTGGGATCTTGTAAACCTCATTCTCTCATTATTAACTCTGCAGTGTTAATCTCCTGATTCTGGATAGCCCAGAACATCAGGTCTGAATCAGCCTTGGTGCATGATGAGAAAGTTGCACTCCTAGGCACGATGATTTGACAGATTATGAAATGCAAAAGCCTGTTAAAGGCACTGAGCTGGTTAATATCCAGTTTTCCATCCTTCAGTCTATACTCCGGGCCTATTATTCCCAAACCCTTGACATGAGTGTCCACAGTGTGGACTCCACTGCGACCGGAAGTAGAAACTTCAAACAGAGATGCTAACAATTCCCTGGTGATCCTGATTTGGGCTCCCTTGACCATAGAAGTCAGGGTCCCATCCTCCTCTGTCTTCAGACAGACATAGAAAGCCTTGACAAGATCTGGATAACTTACATCAGAAAGGGTTGCAATCTTCGTCCATTTCAGCCTCTGTAGAGCTTCAACCAAACTGCCCATTCCGTTCTTCTCCAAGTCTGCTAAATCCACTGCCTTGTGCCCACAAAGCTTTGCCTTGACTGAAGCGAACCTGGCTTGCTCTTCTGCGGTGAGGAATGCAGCTCCGTAACCCCCAACACTGCCGAAGACAGTTGAAGAGGCCATGGAATCAAGCAAGAAGAGGTTCTGGAGGTCTAGAAGGGTGGTTGAAGGAGAAACCCTCAAGAAATTTTTGGCGGGTTGAAGGCTTCAAATCTGATGGAAGTCGATGTCGGGGGCGAGGGGTTATCGCCTCAGGCAAGAGAACGAAAGAGATAAAGAGGGGAGATGAATCGTTCTCATACAGATTACATGATTTATGAAATAAAGGATAAATGCCCCCTTTTTGAAAAGGTGCGCCTTTATGGCAGAAAACGACAAACTCCAGTTTGAAAAAAATAAAGAATTACACAAAACGAACCGACAGGAGAATTTACGCAAAAGGATAAATGAGAAGCAATTAAGATAATTTTTACTCACTTCAAGGAGAATAATTAATTGGGCTCCGAAATTTAATATTTCAGTATTTAGCAGATAAATCTATCACAATTTACACATGCCTAATTCCCTTATGAGAGAAGTGAACCTCTCTTCGGGTAAGGCTTTTGTGAAGATAACTGCCAACTGATTATTTGTATGAATAAAAGATATTTCAATATTACCATTAGCTACATGATCACGAATAAAATGATATCTAACCTCAATGTGTTTGGTCCTTGAATGCTGCACTGGATTTTTGGTCAAGTTTATGGCACTTGTGTTGTCACATAATAGTGGAATTGACTTGATGTGCATTCCGTAGTCCTCAAGTTGTTGCTTTATCCATAGGAGTTGTGTACAGCAACTTCCAGCAGCCACGTACTCAGCTTCAGCTGTTGAGAGTGCTACTGAATTCTGCTTCTTGGAGGACCAGGATATCAAACATTCTGCAAGAAATTGTCAACAGCCACTGGTGCTTTTTCTATCTAGTTTGCATCCAGCATAGTCAGCATCAGAGTACCCTACTAAATTTACTTCACATGATTTTGGATACCAGATACCTAGATCATGAGTTCTAGATAAATATCTGAAAATTCTTTTAACACTAATTAAATGAGATTCTCTAGGGTCTGCTTGATATCTAGCACACATGTATACACTAAATAGTATATCAGGTCTGCTGACAGTTAAGTAAAGTAGAGAACCTATCATACCTCTATAGATCTTTTGATCTACTTTCTTACCATCTTTGTCACTGTCCATTCTTGTTGAAGTGCTCATTGGTGTTGACAGTGGCTTGGAATTTTCGAATCCAAACTTCTTCAAGAGCTCCTTGGTGTATTTGGCTTGACAGATGTGGGTGCCATCTCCTCCTTGCTTGATTTGTAATCCAAGGAAGTAGTTCAGCTCCCCCATCATGCTCATCTCAAATTCTCCCTGCATAAGCTTCTCAAAGTACTTGCAAAGAGATTCATCAGTAGATCCAAAAATTATGTCATCTACATAAATTTATACAAGTAGTATGTTCTTGACCTTTGACTTTATAAATAAAGTGCTATCTACTTGTCCTCTAGTGAAACCATGATCTAATAAAAAGGAACTAAGCCTTTCATACCAGGCTCTAGGTGCTTGCTTTAAACCATATAATGCCTTATGAAGTTTAAAAATATGATTTGGAAATTCTGAATCATCAAAACCCGGGGGTTGTTCTACATAAACTTCTTCTTTAATGAATCCATTTAAAAATACAGATTTAACATCCATTTGAAATAATTTCAAATCTAGAGCAGATGCATATGCAAGTAAAATCCTAATAGCCTCAAGTCTAGCTACAGGTGCATAGGTTTCATCGAAATCTATACCTTCCTCTTGGGAATAGCCTTGAGCTACCAATTTAGCCTTGTTTCTTAAGATCACACCAGCTTCATCTAATTTATTTCTGAACACCCATTTGGTGCCAATAATTGGATGACTTGATGGTCTAGGAACAAGTGACCATACATGGTTTCTCTTGAACTGATTCAGTTCATCTTGCATGGCTAGAATCCAAGACTCATCAGTAAGAGCTTCATTGACTGTCCTAGGGTCTATTTGAGAAACAAATGCTGGGTAATCACAAGGGATTACATTACCTCTTGTTCTTACCCCTACAGATGGATCACCAATAATATTTTCAGGTGGGTGATCTTTCTTGTATCTCCATTCCTTTGGAAGATTTTCATGTTCAATGTCTGTTTGTTGCAGGTCTTCCAGAGGTGGATCTTCCTTGTCCTCAATTGATATGTTCTTTAATTTCTTAGACAAGTCATCTGCATCATCAATGTCGCTCTCTGCTTCCTTTCTCAAGGAAGGGTTAGTTTCATCAAAAATAATATGTACAGACTGTTCAATCAATAAGGTGCGTTTATTAAACACTCTATAACCTTTAGGTTTAGTAGCATACCCCATGAAGATGCCTTCATCTGATTTGGCATCCAACTTACCAATGTCTCTTTTGCCATTATTGTGAATGAAACATGGACATCCAAAGGTTCTGAAGTGACTGATCTTTGGCTTCTTTCCCTTGAACAGTTCATATGCAGTCTTCTTCAAGATGGGTCTGATCATTACTCTATTAATGATATAGCTTGTTGTGTTCACTGCTTCAGCCCAGAAATATCTTGGTAAATTATATTCTGACATCATTGTTCTTGCTATATCCAATAAGGTTCTATTCTTCCTCTCAGCAACTCCATTTTGCTGTGGTGTCCTTGGTGCTGAGAAGTTATGCTCAATTCCTTGGTCATCACAGAATTTTGCAAAATTTTCATTTTGAAACTCTCCTCCATGATCTGACCGAATTCCAACAATGCAAAACTTCTTGTCTTTCTGTACTCTTCTGCTGAAGCTTACAAAACTATTAAAGGTATCATCTTTATGCTCCAAGAAGAAAACCATGTGAATCTGGAATAATCATCCACAATAATAAATCCAAAATTCTTTCCTCCAAGACTAGTGGTCCTCATTGGACCGAATAAATCCATGTGAAAGAGTTCTAAGGGTTTAGAGGTGGTTACCACAGTCTTTGACTTGAAGGAACTCTTAGTGTGCTTCCCTTTTGCACACGGTCTGCAGATACCATCCATTTTATTGCTGACCTTTGGCAGACCTTCCACAAGACTTCTCTTTCTGAGCTTATTCATGCCATCCAAACTGCAATGGCCCAATCTTCTGTGCCACAGCTCAGTTGACTGCTCTTTGCTGGCCGCTAAACAAACGTCTTGATCCTTGAGTTCTTCAAGATAGAGCACATACAGGTTCTTTTCTCTGTTAGCTTCGAAGATTACTGCTCCATCCTTCAGGATACTGCACTTGGACTCTTGGAACTTGATTTGATGACCTTTGTCACAAAGCTGGCTGATGCGTATGAGGTTGTGCTTTAGCCCTTTGACACACAGTACATCTTCAATAATTGTTTTCCCTTTGTTGCTCATAGAACCACTGCCTATCACTGTTCCTTTTCCATTATCTCCATAGGTGACTGTTCCTTCTTCAGCTTGGAGATAGTGAACAGCTCCTGTTCCCTGACATGTGCCTTGAGCACTCGCTGTCCAGGTACCACTTTGATGCTCGAAGGCTTCCCTGAAAAGGAGACATTAAGTTTTAGGTAACCAAGTTCTTTTGGGTCCTTGTGGTTAGTGTCAACAGTTTCCTTTTTAATATCAACTTTTTATGTCTAGTTGGGACGTATTTTTATATGTCCTAACTTATTACAGTGGCTACAGCAGGATGTTTTAGTTACCTTTTCAATGTATTTAAAATTTGCTTTGTATTCTATGTCTTGTTCAGGTATGAATTTTGGAGTTGGATATATTTTAGGATGAATTATTGTTTCTTCGTTTCTGGTGGTGTATAGCCTAAACCATGTTTCTTCTACCTGAACGTCTAGCACCTTTAATATTAAGGAGTTCTTACCATTTGTAAATTTCTCCAATGTGCTTGACAGTTGTCTTTTCTTCATTTAAAGTTTTAATTTTTTCTCAGTTCATGAACTCTCCTGTTTTTCCAATATGATTATTTGTTATTTTTATCTTTTAGATCTTCACATAAAGTATTTTCTTCTTTTAAGTTCAGTTATTATGTTTTCTAATTCTTCATTTTATGTTTTTAGATCTGAATTAGTGTTTTCTAAACATGCAATATTTTTCTAACTAACTTTTAACAGTTTTGTTACTTCCCTATATTTACAGTATAATTCGTTGAACGCTTCTTCTAGATTATCAGAATCAGAATCATTGCAAGAATCAAAAGATGAATCAGAAGTTACCTTCTCTTCAGTGTTTGCCATAAAAGCCAAGTTGGCTTCTTCTTCTTCACTATTTGAGCTTAACTCACTGTCTGAGTCGCTGCTATTGCTCCATGCTGCTGCCATAGCCCTTTTCTTATGCCTCCTGAATTTCTTGGAGCTTTCTCTCTTTCTAAATTCAGGCTTCTTGAGCTTTGGACATTCTACTTTGATATGTCCTGACTTTTTACACTCGTAGCATATGGGCTCGCCCTTTTTCTGATCCTTTCCATCTGGTTTATTGAAGTCCTTATTTTTCTTGAAGTGTCTTCTGCCAGATTGGAACTTCTTCTTCTTGGCTAGAATGCGCTGCAGTCTTCTTGATAACATGGCTTCTTCATCTTCGCAATCATTTGAGCTTTCATCTTCGGCTGATGACTCATCTGATCTGTCTTCTTCTACTTTAAGAGCATTAAATGTTTCTTTCTACTTGAGGATTCTCCTAGTCTCTCCATATTTATCTCATGGGCCATAAGGGACCCAATGAGCTTTTCCAAAGACATCCTCTTAGATCATTAGTTTCCTCAATGGCTGTTACCGGGAGTCTATGTAGATGGAAGAGATCTAAGGGATTTTCTGACCATATCTCTAATCTCATAGGTCTTCCCAAGTCCTGCTAATCCATTTGTAATGTCTATGAATCTACTGAACATTTGATTATGGACTCTCCTGGCTGCATCTGGAACCTCTCATATTGAGTTACCAGAATATCTATTCTGGTTCCTTAACCTTGTCCGTGCCTTCATAAGTGATTCTCAATTTCTCCCACATCTCCATGCGGATTTGCAGGCTGATACTCTATTGAATTCTTTCTTGCTGAGAGCACATACAAATGCTTTAGCCTTACAGTTTGAAGAAATCTTCTTCTTGTGTCATCTATCCACTGAGCCTTTTCGTTGGTGACTAGGAGATCGCCTCTTCAACTTGGACCATATCTGATAGTCATGGCCTTGTAGAAAATACTCCCTTCTTGTTTTCCAGTAAGCATAGTCTTCTCCATCGAACAATGGTGGTCGGTTAACAGACTGACTTTCATTGTGACCTTGGGCTGCCATGGATCTTTACTCTTCAGATCGTTGGATCTTTTCTTTGTCGAAGAGACTCTCTCTGATACCACTGTTGCCAGTTAGGTAGCCTAGAGGGGGGGGGGGTGAATGGGTCTTTAAAAATATCATAATACTGTTCACTACAAAGTTCACAAAGACATACACTTTGAAGATTGTTAGGTTAGTAAAGAGACACAAACACACACGAAGACAATCACACAACACCGATGTATCCTGGTTCGGACCTCCTCTCCACAGGAGTCCTACGTCCAGTCCTTGAGCAACAACTCATGATTTCACTATCTAGGGTACAGTCCCCCTATGGCACTACAACACCAGCTCAGCTGGTCTTCTCTTCACAGCTCGAAGAGGACAACACCCTGGACACCCCACCGGTCTTCCTTCCACCCGAAGGGCACACACACACTGGATACCACCAGGTCTTCCTTCACACACGAAGGTACAGCACGAAACAAGTAAACAGGAGATTAAGCCCCTGATCAAGCTTTGACAAGCCAAGATCTGAAGCTAGGGACTGAGAGCAATGAGATCTACCATCAAAAGCTCACTCTCAGAACCCAAACAAGCTCTCTCGAAAATCTACAAACAATGCGAAAGAGCAAAGAGAATCTAATGGAATGAGGTTTGACTTTCTTAAGAACTTGCAGAAGACTTGATGATCAGAGATATTTTTGTGACTGTCGTTCTCTATCTGTGTGTATATCTTCTGGAGCTCTTTTCTTTAATATATAGCTCAATTTGAAATCTAGACGTTGAAGTATCCGTTGCCTCTATTTGGTGGACGTTAGACTGAGTGGCACTTGGAAGCTTCCAGTCAACAGTCCTTTATCCATTTGTGCACGCAAAGAGATAGGATCTTCTGAAGTGTCCTTGGCTTCTACAAGGTCCAACGTTGTATGACAAATATTGTCAGAGACCTGCATACATTAAATGCTGGAACAGTAGACAGCTAGGCTGTCTCTTGTTGTCAGTCAACGATGGTGTGAATATTCACCAAAATAGTAATGCCATTTTGCTGTTCTAAAAGATGCATATGGAATAGACACGATAATAGATGATATCTTCTATATGCATGCAGAGATACGTTCAGTCTTCATTAAATGCACAGCTGACAGAAGATATGTGCGAAGACTTTGACTATTCAGCCCGTTGAAAGGATAAGTCATATGTTAAGTTGATTGATATGAAATCGATGCATTTATGACTTATGAAATCGTTATGCAACCAAATAGCAAATCGTTGTGAGATATGAAAGAATCGTTGTGATCATTAAGGAAATCATTATGATTGCTTAAGAAGTTGATGCGCAAAGCAAATCGTAAATATCTGGAGCAATCGTTGTGATAAGAAAATCATTATGATCACTAAAGAAATCGATATGACAAGCAATCATTATGATCACTAAGAAATTGATATGACAAGCAAATCGTTATGATCACTAAAGAAATCGATATGACAAGAAAATTTATGATCACTAAAGAAATCGATATGACAAGCAAATCGTTACGATGACTAAAGGAATCGTTTCGAGAGCAAGTCGTTACGATGACTAAAGGAATCGTTACGAAAGCAAGTCGTTACGATGACTAAAGGAATCGTTATGAGAGTAAGTCGTTACGATGACTAAAGGAATCGTTACGAAGGCAAGTGGTTACGATGACTAAAGGAATCGTTACGAAAGCAAGTCGTTACGATGACTAAAGGAATCGTTACGAGAGCAAGTCGTTACGATGACTAAAAGAATCGTTACGAAAGTAAGTCGTTACGATGATAAAGAACGTTACGAAAGTAAGTCGTTACGATGACTAAAGGAATCGTACGAAAGAAGTCGTTACGATGACTAAAGAATCGTTAAAGCACTTATGAAACAGTTATGAAGAAATCGTTACAGTTTACTGTAATCATTATGATCTATAAAAGAAACCGATGTGTACTTAGACAAATATGATGCTGTAGATACAATGTAGAGATGCTTACCTGTTTTGCTTATTTTCCTTGGTATTAATTCCTGTGCTTAAGACTTGTAGAAAATAGGTTAGTGACCTTAATTAAGGGTTTGATATTATCACAATAATATGGTTTTGTTAATCACCAAAATAGAAATGTAATTACTTTAATTACATGGGGATAGACTGTCATCACAGATGAGCTCCTTCCAGCCTCCGCACACTACTTCGTGAGCCAGCAGTAGCTCGCACGAGCCAGCTCCTCCGCGCACAGCTTCACCATCGCATCAGCTGCCACCTCAGCTGCTCTGCACGACCGCCATCAAGCTCCGCACCATCGCCCACTCAGCAGCACACCTCCATCGCGCCTCTGGGATCACCTGGGCGCTGGCCGCCCAGCCTCGCATGCCCACCTCAGCAGGTTTGGCCCAGCAGCACACCCTGCCGCGCCTTCTTCCCGCCCAAGCCCTACACCGCCCAGATCAGATCCGCCGAGCTCCTCCATTGCCAGGGCTCCTGCACCTGGGCGCCTCTAGCTCAGCCTCCCAGCACTGCTTCCGGTAGCTTTTGTTGGACTGGGGAAGAAAAGAATGAAAAATGTCAAGTGAAGTGCGTGGGGTTTTTTTTTAAATATTATATTTTTCTTTTAATGGGATTGGGTGGGGTAAATTTATTTAAAATTTGATTATTAATGTTTGTGAGAATAAAAAATGTTATAAGAATATAAAACAAAGATTAGTTAGGTACAATGTATGTAAAAAGAAAATACTTGTGTAATCAAATATTCACACAAATATTTGATTGTATTAAATCTAATTATGTGTTCTACCAAAAACTAATATGCTCAAAATCTATTTAGGGATGAAATGAAAATTAACCCAAAATATACATTATTTACAGATAAAGATGTCTAAAATTACTATATGTATGAAATTTAACACGAAAATTGTGCAGTTATCACTCCCCCCTACTTGAACATTGCTAGTCCTTAGCAATAAAAATTACTTCAAATGTAAGACTAGAAGATGTAATGCCTCATGCTAACAACCATCTTGTAAAAGATTAATGTAGAGATATGTTGTCTAATTGTAAGGGCTTAAGGCAAAAAATTAGTGCACAAGTGATAGCCCACTAAGAGTTCACATCAGCCCTCCTGGAGCTCCCCTGCTTAGATAGTAATGAGATTAGATTAATTCGAGGAGAAGAAAAGAAGTGGGAATAAGATCCTTGCTCAGTTAGATTGAGTTGTTTCTCTCAGTTCCACTTCTGCCCATCTTCTTTGAGGATTATTTTCTGAGTTGAGGACTTTGACCCTTATTTGCACTTTGTGCACTCAGAATTTTTCTTTTTCATCCATAATGCTGCACAAACCATCAATTTCAAGAGTAGCGAGTCAACTTTACTCAGATCGGGGCATTTTCATGGATATATATATTTTTTCTTTTACTTTTGCCTTTTCTTTTCTTTTCTTTTCCTCTTAATGGAAGATGGACAGTCAGGTTCCTTGATCACATGCCTTCACTTCCTTCACAATTCATTAAGGGGAAGGGAGAAAACTAATCACCTCTCTCCTACTAGTCTTGACAAATTTGCTACAGTCGGGTTCAGCTAGTCTAAGTGGCTGTGTAGTGTGTGTATGAAAACCTCTTGCCGAAATCCTACATAAGGTAGACAAGAAGTACATGTAATCCTTTACTAGAGGTACCTAACAGGATGCTTGCAAGGGAATGTGACAACTACAAATTTTAATGGTTAAAGATTAGACACATAGTTTGCGTTTGCAATGCCAAGCATTTTTTATCAAAGATGAAACATTGTGAAATTTTATTTGCACATGCTCAAAATAAGAAAGAAAACGAAGCATTAATTAGGATGGGGACTACGATGCATGCTATTCTACCTATCCCCCCTACTTATTTACAGGAAAGAAAGTAAGATAGAGAAACTAATAAAGAAAATCTGTACACTTGGGTTGCACTCCAAGAGCGCTAAGTTATCATCTTCATCCAAACGTAATTAGGCTCCATTTGGCTCAGCTAATTGGTAGAATCAAATTCAAGGAAGATGAGCTTTCAAAGAAATGCTTTACCTTGCTCATTAACGGTAAATGATTGTCTATTTTTAGGGTCAAGAATAATGACAGCACATTGTTGTAAACTTTGACAACAGTGTAAGGACCATCCATCGAGACTTCATTTTCTCGGAAACAAACGAAGCTAGAATTAAATACCAAACCTTATCATGCACTTGAAAAGTTTTGATGAATGTGTTTATCATGGAATTTTTGGCTTGGCTTTATAGATCTTTGGATTTGGCTTTGGCTTTGTAAGATTGCTAGCAATTATGATAGACCAAGTTCATTCTCTCCTAAAAGATGTTCTTTGAACTGGCAGGAGTGGTTTTAGCTCAACTTAGGAGGACACTCTAATGGAATGATGGATCATTATTCTGAAACAGGGAACATAATTGTCCTCCCTCCCTCAAACCCTAGAGCACAGGGTTGGTCTATTGTTTCTTCCTCACAAGATTTCCAAGGAGTCTACCACTAGACAACTCTCTCCTTCAACATGATGCCTAGATGCCCTAAAATATGATACTAACCGCCTATCCCAAATGATATATCCATCATCTCGGTAGCACAATCAATGTTAGCTCTTGCTGTGGCCAAAAAGGGTCTACAAGGAGGATGTGGTGGACTGAGTTAAATCTTGAGGAGGGTTCATGTCCAAAATGATGAAATCGGTAGGAAAGTAACAATCATTGTTTCACAACATCTCAACTAAGCCTTTAGAAGTGGTGACAGAACGATCGGCTAATTGAAGAACAACAGAAGTGGGTTTCAATTCTCCTAACTTGAATTTCTCAAAAATAGCATAAGGTAGGAGATTGACACTGGCTCCCAAATCTAAAAAGGCTGCTTTCAAAAATGACTCCACCGATGGTGCAAGGATTAGTAGAGTGCTGGATCTTTGAGCTTCTTAGGGAGTGGTTCAAGATAATGGCACTCACAGTTTCTGGAAGAATGATTGTTTCCGTTATTTCTCACTTCACGTTTAGAGTGCACATTTCTTTTAAAAATTTGGCATAAGCAGCACATGCCTTTATGGCATCAAGGAGAGGAATGTTGATGTGAACTTGCTTTAAAGAGTTCCAGAGTTCTTCATACCAGTGGTTTGTTTTTGGATTTTGGCTTAAAGCTTCGGAAAAGGGACTCTTGGAATGTAATAGCTTGGGTCTTCATTCACTTTGACTTTGTCTAGAGGTTCTTCAGTCATTTTCTCTTTTCCTTAGATTGTTCTTTTTCAACATTTTTTCAATCTCTTTTGTCACTTTTCATTTTCAGTTCATTTTCTTTATCCTCATGTAATGTTGACATGTGTGGGTGAGGATTTATTCTGATTTTTCCACTTCTAAGGTTGACACAGTTTAACATTTCTACTTGGGGGCCCCTAGCTTGGGCAGGAGGATAGTCTTGTTGTATAGGTGATTCTGAATTTGTGGTGCTGGAATGTTTTGGACAAAGCTTGTTGTGTGTTTGATGGTGTGAGGTGCATTTTGGCGAGCAGGTGGTGGTCTGTACCCTGAGCTTGATGGTATTGCTGATTCTGATAAAATTCGGAGGGTTGTTCCTTGATTTGCTACAGCTTGACTTGGCAGCTGACCTGATTCCCTCCTTTGACATAACATCAGCAATTTGGGACTCTATTCTTGCAATATTTGTTGAAAATTTGATTTTGATTTTGATTTGATATTGACTTGTTCTTGCACAGTTTGGCATAGAGTCACCATCATGTTGGAGTTGATCATTTTATCTTCCCAATTAGGCTGAGGAGGTGGTTGTTGATTATATGAAGGTTGCTGGGAATTGGTGTAGGCAAATTGATGTATTTTGATGTCCTTGGACTTGTGGAGGTTTGGAATAAGAAGATGGCTGAATCCCAGATTCTGATTGGGATAGGATTGACTATACATGGGTGCTTAAAGGAAGGTGGAGACACTTTGCAGATTGATTTTTCCATGAAAAATTCGGGTGATTCCTCAACCAGGGTTGTATGTGTTAGAGTATGGATCATGGGAGGGTTTGTAGAAACCTTGGGCAGTTGAACTTGTTCTTGAATGAAAGGAGGCAATTGGGCAGTAGTGGGACAAGCATTGGTGGGGTGCACTGTGCTAGCACACATAGAGCAAGTTTCAGGTGATTGAGAAAATTTAGATGTGGCTTGCCCAGTCAAAGACAGTAATTGATCAAATTTTTGTTCCAACTTCTGCTCCAATCTCTGGTCAAGTCTAGCTATCAGATCTTCTATCTTCGAATCTGATTCTCCTCTCTCCCTTAGTTCATACAACCCTGCCTTCTTTATAGGTCCTAGTGCTCTCTTGTAAGAGTGGAGTGAGGCATGATTGATAAAATTCTCACTTAATGTTTCAAACAGATTATATGCCTCATCCTCGCTCTTAGTCATGAATGCTCCTCCACACGAGGCATCAACCATCTGCCTATTTGATTCTGTCAGACCTTCATAAAAAACTTAGACTATTTGCCACCTTGACAGACCATGGTGGGGACATTTTCTAAGCAACTCCTTTAATCTCTCCCACGATTCATGCATTAACTCTCTCGGGTGTTGGGAGAATCCAGTTATAGCTCTTCTCATGGTGTTAGTGCGGCCAATGGGGTAAAACTTCTTCAAAAACTCATGCTGCATTTCTGGCCATGTTCTAATGGTTCTCCCTATGGTTCCTAACCAATGTTTGGCCTTATCTTTTAAAGAGAATAGGAACATGGTCAGTCTTAAGGCATTTTCAGTGAAATTTTGGATCCTTACAGTGGAACAAATTTCTAGGAACTCATCTATATGCCTATAAGGATCTTCATTGGGATTGCCATAGAAGGATGGCAACATTTGAATGGTTCCTGGCTTGATTTCAAAGTGATTTGCAAGAATTTCTGGCCTGATGCAAGTGGCATGTTGATAATTAGAAGGAATAAAATACTCCTTCATCTGTCTAGGTGCGACCTCCTCTACATTTCTAGCAACTTGATTTTGCTCTTAGTTGGTCATCCTATGAAAGAATCTTTCAATATCGCCTATAGGTTGAGCCAAATCTAAGTTCAGGGAGCGTCTACCAACCATGCACAGTTGAAAAGCCATCTATTTATGATTTTTGAATTTTTTTGAATTTTTATTGATTTTTTGAATTTTTATGAACAAACACAAACAAGCAAATACTTTTAAAACAAATTAACCTAAACACTATGTGTTTCTTGGACTTATGTTATTTTTCTCAAAATTGGATTTATGCTTGCTTAAGTCCAATCCTAACTCTTCTTGTACCGGCCAGGTAAGAGGTGGACTAGAGGGAGGCCCTCCTTGCTTTCGCAAGGACCTAATTAAATAACCTCTAACTCACTTAAGCATAAGTTTTTTAACCTCTAATCCTTGACACCAGACTTAAAGAGAAGTTTTGGAATTAAGAAAAGATAAATCTTATGAACCCTAGGGCCACGTCTACTGGTTTTTATTGAAAGTTTAGGCAAATGCAAGAATGTGGAAAATTTTTGTGATTTTTAGGCAAAGGAAAGGGTGATGAAATCCCTCACCTTATCTTTATGATTTCTAAAGGGTGATGCCCTTAAACAGTCCCTTTTACAAATATGAAATGCAACAAATCAAGTTCGGACAAGGATTTTCTAATGCTAAGTCTAATGCATGAAACAAGCGATGAAAGTCTTACCTTTTCCCCGCACTCTTCAATGCAGAAAAAGAAATGGAATTAAAATGACAATTAAAATGATGAATGTCCTAAAACAAGTGATTCTACTCTTAAGAAGATGAAATTTTAATGTGCAAAACAAACGGCTTAGATGAAAGAGCGATTTGAAAAAAATTTTAGATTTTAGATTTTTTTATTTTTATCTAGTTTTTGAACTAAATGAAATAAAACTTAACTAAGAAAATATAAAGTGATACTATAAACTAACTCCAAACCATTCAACCACCAAAAGGCCAATTATTACATGCCAACTAGAAAGAAATATCTGTACATGCACAGAGAATACATGAAAGCCTCACTACAAGATCCACTCACACTCTCCTATCTAAGTTTCTGAATGAAAAGAAAATGCAAAAACAAATCAGCAAGCTCTCCTCCTCCAATGGGCTTCAAATGTCAAGCTCAATCTCCATGTTCCTCCTTATGTGCAAATCTGAAATGAAAAGCCCAATAACAAGTCAATAGAAAGCCCAATGCAAATAAAATCAAATGAAAGCATATTTAAATAAAACTCTAACGCCTCCCCGGCAACGACGCCAAGATGAACGCGGCATTGTTGACTGTGCACTTTCATTGTCCAGAGTTCCGTGCACGAATCAATATACTCACCTTCTCTAAAATGTCTCACAGACGTAAAATAGTAAAGATGAACTAGCAAAGTGGTGAGAACATGTCATATCCACGGAGAGGCTGAGTAAAATTTGACTTAAAAATCTGCAATCCTAGTGAAACTATGCACTGCAAAATTCCTCACAACTCAAGGATCAGACAGGAAATAAGAAACAGAGATGTAAAATTGCAAACTCAAATTTCTACTGCTATTACTGAAGAACAAGGATCAAAAGGAGACAGTGCAAAAATTAAAGAACTCCACCAAAGATTCACATGAAAATAATATGAACTCTGAAATTCCAGATCTCTATACCCTCGTAGCTCGAGGGATCAGAAATCACACAGGAAAAGAAATATAAATTGCAACATTGACCAGTCCATATGAAAATAAAAAAAAACAATGAAATGGAAATCTCAAGAACAGAAAATAGCAAAGAAAGATTCAGTTTCTCTGATCTGAAGCCGTCGACCTCTGCTGAGCCCTCCAAGTAAAAACAAAAGAAAAGAAGAAGGAAAATTCCTCACAAAAACTAACCCAATCGACCTCTGGAAGCCTTCATAGAACACAGAAGAAATAGCAAAAGCATTCAAACTAATCTTCCAATCTCCTGATGCCGAAACCTCCTTCCAACAGTGGATCGGATTCTCCAGCATAGACGAAATGAAGAAAACAAAACAAAAGAAATGGACAAAACAATTGACCCTAGATCAATCTCCACAACACAACAGAAATGAAATGAACAGAAGAACGCCACTGGAGTGATCTCCACAGCTCCCACCAGATGCTTACCGAAGAAAACAAGCGTCCGATCTCTACACACAGCAGCCAAAATGATGAGAATACAGAAGAAGTGGAAAAATAATCGTCTACCTCATGGATCAAACCAATTAAACTCAGAAGAAAGGGACAAAGCAATTATAGAAATAAAATAGTCAAAGCAAGCTCCACTGGATCGAACCCTCAAATGCTCAAATCCCTTACAGAAGAAGAGAAGGAAATAACCTCAAAAAAAATTTACAGTAACCCTATGGAAGAACAGAAGAAATGGAAATAGCAATCGTCTCCCTAAACAGAAGAAATATGAAAGAAAATCCTTAAAATGCTGAACTAATGAAGCCTAAACATCTGAACAGAAGAGTAGAAAAACCCAAACAAAATACCCCCAATCGCCATCTCCTGGAGTCGAACTCCCTACATATGCTGAAATGAAAATTACAGAAAAAACCAAATAAAACTCCCTAAAATCTCACTGGCGAAGCCCCTGAACTATGGAAGAACAAAAAGAAAAATGAAAGTTAAAATCCTAAAAAAAATCCAACTCCCGAAGCTGAGGACCTTGGGGTCCTTTTTTAGGCTCCAGGATCCTTCCAGATGAGCTCCTCTTCCCACCTCCGCAGCACTACTTCGCATGAGCCAGCAGTAGCTTCGCACGAGCCAGCTCCTCCGCGCACAGCTTCACCATCGCATCCGGCTGCCACCTCAGCTGCTCTGCACGAACCACCATCCCAAGCTCCGCACCATCGCCCCACTCAGCAGCACACCTCCATCGCGCCTCTGCTAGATCACCTGGGCGCTGGCCGCCCAGCCTCGCATGCCCACCTCAGCTGGTTCGGCCCAGTAGCACACCCTGTCGCGCCTTCTTCCCGCCCAAGCCCTACACCGCCCAGATCAGATCCGCCGAGCACCTCCATCCCCAGGGCTCCTGCACCTGGGCGCCTCCAGCTCAGCCTCCCAACACTGCTTCCAGTAGCTTCTGTTGGACTGGGGAAGAAAAGAATGAAAAATGTCAAATGAAGTGCGTGGGTTTTTTTTTTAAAAATATTTTTTTTCTTTTTCTTTTAATGGGATTGGGTGGGGTAAATTTATTTAAAATTTGATTTATTAATGTTTGTGAGATTAAAAAAATGTTTATAAGAATATAAAACTAAAGATTATTTATGTACAATGTTTATGTAAAAAGAAAATACTTTTGTTAATCAAATTATTCACAAAAATATTTGATTTTATTAAAATCTAATTATGTGTTCTACCAAAACTAATATGCTCAAAAATCCATTTAGGGATGAAATGAAAACTAAACCCAAAATGTACATTATTTACAGATAAGAGATGTCTAAAGTTACTATATGTATGAAATTTAACATGAAAAATAGTGCAGTTATCAGTAAACAGATGAGAGGATAAAGATAGTAGATGAGATAGGGACAATATTGTAAAAACACGAGAAACAACGATAGTCACAGTTGCGCGGCACCGGGTCGGGTACCGGTAGTCTAGTAGAAATCATCACCGCCCACTAGCCGTGTTGTGTACGCAGGCTAGATGGTTCGGCATGATTAAAAGATAAGGAGAGAACGAGCTAAGGCCATGGATTGTACTGATCCCTAAGATGTAACGGGTTTTAGGGTACAACCAGCTCGTCGGCAATGGACGTGCGCCAAAGCTAAGAAGACTTACAGAGGCCTTGACAAGGAGTCTCTGGCCCAATCGAGAGTATTCTCGATGGAGAGGTGGTCCAAGTCAAGAAAAAAGTGTGTAGGAAACTAGTCCGTAGTGTCTCGAGTGCTCGAAGCCGAGGGAAAACGATAACGGTAGATGAAACACGCGAGTAAAATGGAAAACAAGTGTAATTAATTAAATAAAGAATTTAGTAATTTATTTTTCTAACTTACCAGATACATTATTGAGTAATTTAATAAAGTCATTTGACAATTTAGAATGTTAGTGAGTGCAAGTGTAAAGAATTCATGAGGGTATGATAAATTGTGTACAAATCTTTTAAATAATGAGAATTATTTAATTATTGACAAATAAAGTTGTTCAGGTTACTATTAATCTTAATAGTACATGACTTAGCTTAAACAGGGGTTAAATAGTAAATAGAACAGGGGTATGAGCGCAATTATCAATTTTGGCGCAAAACTTGAAAACGCGACGGGGGCGCCCGTCGCGATTCACGTTGCGACGGGGCGGCCGGGCGCATTAGGCGAACCGGCCTGGCCTGACCCGGTCCGATCCTGAGAACGTGACGGCGCAGGCCGTCGCGATCAGATCGCGATGGTCTGACCGACCGCAACCCCTCTGAGGTCGCGACGGGTCAGGCCGTTGCGACTTCAGGGGGCGGCCATGGGGCACAGTCGGGTCGACCACCAACATGGTCGACCCGGGCGTCCCGCCGCGAGACGCGGCGGGACGCCACGGCCCGGTCCGGTACGCACCGGACCGACGCTGCCCGCCATTTTTTTTTTGTTTTTTGCTCCCGCCTAACGCCCCCCCCCCCCCCCCCCCAACTTGGCCCCCATCCCATTTTTTTTATTATTTTTTTCTCAACCCCCTCACCCAAGCCAAAAGTTAGGTTTATAAGTGTAAATTTTTATTTTATTTTGTTTTGTTTTATCTATTTAGGCAGCCTAATTGTTTTGTTATTTTTCATAACCATCCCCTATAAATAGGGGTGGTATTGGTTAACTCAAGTCATCAAACGCAAATTAAGTATCTCTCTCTCTCTCTCTCCATAAATCATACTCTCTCTCTTTCTCTCTCTCTCTCTCTCTCTCTCTCTTGCCGAATTTCGTACACGTGATATCGTCATCGGATCCCGAAGGCATTAGGAGCGAGGAAACAACGAAGAAGACTCTTACAGTCTTATTCCCGATCATCCGCGTATTCGCAACGATAAGGTACACACTCCAATCGAGAACAAATATTGTTATTAAAGTATCAACGTTCTTGCCTGTACGATGACGTGAGGATGGGACCATGTAATTTAGTTGAATGCTTTACTTTATTATCGTATGTGACAGTTGTTAATAAAATCACATGTTTGTTTATTATGCAAACATAATCTTTTTGCCAACTTCTTAATACACATTACTGATATTGTCTTATGTAACATATCTAACTTTAAGGATGCCTCCGAAGGGACGTAGTAACGATATTGGTTGGCAACATGGTAGAATGCTTGAGGGGAAAATGCATTGGTTTCAATGCAACTACTGTAATATGGAGTTCCATGGGGGAGGTGTCTCTCGTTTAAAGAAACACCTAGCAGGAGGTAAGGGTGCAGGATATAGTGAAGTCGTTGGTTGTCCAAGCGTGTCATACGATGTGAAACTTGCGATGGCACAACATTTGAGACAAATAAGAGTAGAGAAGGGGGCTCAAAGTCAGACCACGTTGCAAGATGACTATTATGCCTCTAGATCCATATGGACAACATCATGGATATGATGGCTATTATGCCTCTGGATACCAGTATGGTCATGATGGTTCTTATATGCAAATTCCAATCGTTCCACCACCAGGACCTACAATAGTACGCCAAGGAACAAGTCAATATTTAGAATATCAGCGTATGTACGAAGACCTATATCAAAATTACATGCCTTATGCTGATTATTTGCGCTTCTTGGAGAGCACTTATAATGTGAGGTTGTTCGGAGATAGAAGTTATACCCCCTACTACGAGGGTTTTGTGGACATACATGCTCAGTATGATGAGGAAGAGTAGGTAAGAACTTCTTAAATGTCTTTAGTTACATGTTAAGGAAAATGATGCTAATTTGTAATTTTTCATGTAAAGAAAAATGATGAATATGAGGACGACGATATGAATATTGTATTTGACTTGTATCATGATTATATCCTTAATATTTACATGAACACTAATTGCTTGTGTCATGATTTTGGTATGATTATATGTATGTTAAATGAATATTAAATGGTTGTGGTGGGTTGACTTAAATGAGTAAATAAATTTATTTATATTTTTCAACCTCTTTATGTGATGTTCTTATGTTTTACTCATTTTCTTTTGAAATTTGCTCATTTCAAATATTAACTAAGTCACAAAAATTAAAAAACAAATCAAACATGCCAATTTTCTACCGTACCTCAGCGGTACGGTACGGTTCGATACGTACCGTACCACGGAAAATGCGGTACGGTCGATCTGAACGGTACGACGAGCCTTGGGGGCGGCCCAAACACAGAAAAAGGTGTTTTGCCCTTTTCTGATTTTGGTCCTTCCCTCCATGCATGACACAGGTCACTTTAAAAATTGATATAAAATCGTACCATGCTCTAAAAATCACGAAATAAACTTTAAATGAAACTAGACTTATAGATCTATCTACAAGCATGAGTAATTAGAAAAGGGACAAGGTTTATGCATGCTTTAACAAGGTTACATTTCAGTGACCTAAACATGCATAGTCAAGGTTCAACGATTTGATTAGCAATGGATACATGATGAAAATTAGGCAAACCAGGGACGTTTGAAAGCTAACATGATGTAGTATTTATGAGAATTTTCTAATGGCATGAGATCAAGTATGCACGAGGTTTTAAAGCAAACATGAAGGGTCGGGTACATGGAACTGACGTGGATTCAAAGAATTAATTCTCCCTCATGGGAGATCAAAATAGAGCCAAACGAGAGGGCTTTTGCACGGGATCATGAAGTCTTCCTAGGATAATTTTTACATATATTTGGCTTGAGAGATTGCCTACTGGTACGCGTGCATTGTTGATTGTGCAATTCCGTTGTCTAGAGTTCCTTGCACATATCAACAAGCTCACCTCCTCTAAACTGTCTCACAGAATTAAAATCACAAAAAGAAACTAGCACAATGGTGAGAACAGGTCATATCCACGGAGAGGCAGAATAGAATTTGAATTAAACTACTTTGACTTGAAATCTCTATCGACAATGCGTTTAAAGTGAATGTGTAAATGACACTGATCAAATCCCTCACAAACTTCTTAGCTCAAACTTAATAAAAGAACAAGTGAATTGAGATGGAAAGATACTTGGTATCAATGTACCCTCACAACTTGAGGGATGAAGAACAAAAGAACAAAAGGAACACTAACAAAGCATAAACTAAAATTAATAAAAATATAAGAGTAGTCAAACTCCATGATCTCTCAAATGCTAATTGTTCCCTGCTACCTCTGGGATGCAGGACAACCTTTCACTGCCAACCATTAAACTAAGAAATGAACAGATGCACAGAATCAAATCAACTAAGTACAGAAGAAATGGAAGACGAAATCTCAAATGTTGAACAATCTAAAAGAAAGGAGGAAGCATTCGGTTCTCTCTCACAGCAAAAGCAGAAGAGATGAAAGAGTACAGAAGAAAGGGAAAACAAATATAAGCAGTAGAACTCGATCTCCTCTCATCAACAGTAGCAATTCCCAAACTAAAATCTGAACTCCGAAAGCTCTCACAGCTCTGCATGTTTACAGAAGAACTCACAGCAGTCGAACTCCCTCACGGATGCTAAAGGAAAAGACAGAAGACAGAACAATGGCAGAAATCTGACTAGCTAAAAACCTGAACAGGAGAAAATTGCCGAACTCAGAAATTTGCACATAACAAGTTAAAGAACTGCGAGGAATGAACAATCGATCCTGGCAACTCCAACAGCCACGCTGGATCTGATCCACCTCCCAACAGCAAAGAACATAAGAGACCAACCTCTCTGAAATCTCTGAACCATCGAACCAGACAACTCCCTCCTTGCTCTGCTTAATACAAGAAGAATTAGAAACTAAAAGAAAACTAAAAACAAGATGCCGAACTCCATAACCCTCTGCTCTGAGAAGTCTGGAAGAACAGAAAAGAACAGGAAATACAGGAAAATAAACTAACAATTCTTAAAAAAATTCTAACTCGGGAACCTCTGCTCAACCATCCACCGATGGAAACCCAACATAAGTACAGAAGAAAAACAAACCAACAATTCTGAACCAAAGAACCTCACATCTCTCACAGCTCTGCTCAAACAAAAGAGTACAGAAGAAAATTGCAAAAAGAAAACCTAAAAATTCCCTCCAGCCGAACCCTCTGCTCCTGCTATGCTTTGCTCAAAAGGAAAAATACAGGAAGAAAATTAAAAAAAATTCCTACTCTCCGAACCTCTGTGCCCCTGGACCTTGGGTCCTTTTATAGGCATCATGGCCTCTGCATCAGCCTCTTCCCGCCTTCCACCAGGATCGCCGGCTTCAGCACACCCGGATCGCCAGCACAGCAGTCCGCCAGACCAGCACCTTCCATGCTTCGCACCACCTCAGCACACCATGCCACCTCAGCATCGCCATCGCACAACATCCCACACCATCTGCACATCTGCTCATCAGACCCGGCCGCACACCATCTCACACGCCAGGGCCACCTCACACTTTGCACACAGGGGCTCCAGCGCCGCACCCCTCCTGCCGCGCACACAGCACCTGGTCGCCTCACACCTTCCCGCCATCCATCTCTGCAGCGCACCTGGGCCTCAGATCTGGTGCATCAGCTTCACGCACCTCCTGCATCGCCAGCCCAGCACCAAATCCACCCGCCAGCACCATCGGATGACCCAGCCGTCCACCTCAGCCAGATCTGGCCCAGCCCAGCAGCCGCTTCATGCCATCGCCCAGCAGCCGCCTTCCTGCCTGGGTCATGCCGCCCCCATCTCCAGCGCCTCCATCTTGAACGCCCAGCCAGCGCCTGCTTTTCCTGGCCGCTGGCCGCCTCTCACACAACCAGCACAGCCGCCAGCACACCTGGACGCTCCAGGTTCAGCCGCCTCCCCTGGCCACAGCTGCGCCATCTCCCTGCATCACCATCGCACCACCCAGCGCCAACACAAACCTGGCCGCTGGCCGCCTCTCACACAACCAGCACAGCCGCCCCAGCTTCCAGGCGCTTCCAGCAGTTTCTGCTGCTTAACCTGGTGAAAATAAAAAAAGTGTTTAGGTGAAGTGTGTGGGTGGGGTGGAGTATTTAAGAAAATGAATTTTTTGTTTATTTAATGGGATTAAGTACGTGTATTTGGTGAGATATTTAAAAATAGTAATATGAATTTTAAGGGGGGCATGTGTTCACTTATGGTGAGATGAGGGAAATAATGTGTAATGGATTTATGAGGGGGTGGGGTATGGGGCATGATATGATTGGATGGGATATGATTTATTAACAACTAATATGTTCCAAAATTATTAAAAGAAATTTATGAAAATATAGAAGAAATAATAAGACTAAAAATTATTTATGTACAACATTTATTTATAAGGATTTTTTTATTTCCCAAAATGAACCTAATTAGTTAATCTAAAAGAAATGATTTATTAAATGAAAATGTATTCTAACCCCAATATCAACTAACATGCCCAAAATCTCAATCATGGATAGAATGAAAATTAAAGTCAAATTACATGTTATTTATGGACAACTAATGTCTAAACTTAACTAAATGTGTGAAATTTAACACGAAAAATTTAGTAATTATCACCTACCTTTTTCACGGAGTAAAGAAAATCCCTAATTTGGAGACGAAAAGTGAGGAAGAACACCAAACTCCAACCCTTCTCCTCCAAGATCCTCGTCCTCTAGAAGCGAACTAGGGTTGCTAGGGTCGAAGTTTGAGGTGTTTTGTATGGTTTAAGAGTCCCTTCTTCTTAAAACTCCTTTCTTTCCTAATAAATCCGAGTTTTCCTTATTTATCTCCATATATCCCTTAATTATCCACCTAATAGGATTGGGAAGAGAGCCAATTTCGTGGCCAAGAGTTTAGGTTGGGGTAATGACTCTTATTTTGGATATTTATGGGTTATTTAGTATATATCTTAACACTTTACTATTTATTAATTAATTACATACGAATTTAATTTAATTATTCATCATCCCATGATGGACTCCTCTTTATTAGGCCCATTATTTTGTAATTGAGTCATTTACACAACCCATTAGGGTTTTAACATATTGGGCTTGATTAAATGCCCTTTTATTTCACTTATTTCTCATTTATTCTAATTAAATATATTTACCTCATTTATTTAAAAATAAAAAATTTATTTTATTTAGATTTTAAAAATCAAGGGTACTACATCCTCCCCCTCTTAAAAGAATTTGGTCTCCAAATTCATATAATCGTAAGAGGAAGAATGACTTACTAAATAACTCCGGATAATTCCGTCGCATTAATGTTTCGCGCTCCCACGTGGCCTCTTCAACTTCGTGATTTCTCCACAATATCTTGACCATGGGTATAGATCGATTTCTAAGCTGTTGCATCTTCTTATCCAATATCTTCACTGGTCTTTCTTCATAGGTCATGTCTTTGTTCAAAATGATATCAGCATAGCTAATTACGTGTGACGGATCATACACGTACTTCCTCAGCATGGACATATAGAAGACGTTGTGTACTGTTGAGAACTAGGGAGGTAGTGCCAGCCGATGTGCTACATCACCAACTCGCTCCAACACTTCAAATGGACCTATGAATCTTGGTCTCAACTTGCCTTTCATCCCAAATCTTTGGAATCCTCTGGTCGGGAATACCTTCAGCATCATAGGATCTCCAGTTTGAAATTCTAAGTCTCTTCTTCTTTTGTCTGCATAGCTCTTCTGCCTGGACTAAGCTATCTTAATCATGTCTCTGATAATCTGTATATCCCTGCTAGTGCTCTGCACCATGTCTGGTCCCAACCATTGATGTTCACCTACCTCATTCCAGCACACCGGTGATCTGCAACTTCTTCCGTACAGTGCTTCAAATGATGCCATCTTAATGCTCGTCTGATAGCTGTTGTTGTAGGCGAATTCAATCAGGGATAGTTGCTCATTCCAATACCCTTTAAAATATATAGTGCAGGCACGTAGCATGTCTTCCACTATTTGATTTGTCCTTTCTGTCTGTCCATCCGTCTGTGGGTGGAAAGCAGTACTGAAATTTAACTTGGTTCCCAATGCCGTCTGAAGTCCCTTCCAGAATCTAGAAGTGAATCTGGGATCACGGTCTGAGACAATGGTTACTGGGACTCCATGCAATCGTACTATCTCCTTTACATAGAGGGTTGCTAAAACATCCACACTCCAGGTGCTCTTAATGGCAAGAAAGTGTGTAGACTTAGTCAATCGGTCCACAATAACCCAGATAGCATCAAGTCCACCACGAGTTCGAGGTAAACCCATGATGAAATCCATGCCAATACTCTCCCACTTCCATTCAGGTATGTCCAGGGGTCTGAGTACACCCGCAGGACGACGGTGCTCGGCTTTCACCTGTTGGCATGTGAGGCAGTGTGCGGCATGCTCAGCCACCTCACGCTTCATGTTTGGCCACCAAAATGACCTTTTCATGTCTTGGTACATCTTGGTTGCACCTAGGTGAATGGTATACTTGGTCTTGTGGGCTTCATCCATCAACTTTCTCTTCAATTCTTCATTGTCAGGCACGCAAGTCCTGGCGTGGAATAATATTCTCCCATCTTCAGTGATGGAGAAATATGGCTTGTCAGCTATGGTCTCTCTGACCCGGACTAGGAACTGATCATTTGCCTGTTGCTCTCTGATCTCTACAAAGATGTCAGGTTGAGCTCTAAGATTAGCCACCAACATCTTATCACTTCTTTCCTCAATATTCAGATTCAAACTAGCGAATTGCTCAAGTAATTGCTTCTCGCCTATGACTAGACAGGATAAAGAAGCTATTGGTTTCCTACTGAGTGCATCAGCTACTACATTACCTTTGCATGGGTGATATTGAATATTGAAATCAAAGTTCTTCAAGTACTCCAGCCATCTTCTTTGTCTCATATTGAGCTCCTTCTGAGAAAATAGGTACTTCAAGCTCTTGTGGTCGGAGTAGACAATAAATTGCTCCCTATACAAGTAATGCCTCCAGATCTTGAGTGCAAATACCACAGCAGCTAATTCTAAGTCATGGACATGGTAATTAACTTCATGTGGCTTCAACTGCCTTGATGAATACGCTATCACCTTCTCATTCTGCATGAGTACGCAGCCTAGACCGATTCCAGAAGCATCAGTGTAGACTGAGAATCTTGCCCCCTCGACTGGCAATGCTAGGACAGGTGCAGATGTAAGCAATTGCTTTAGTGTCTGGAAGCTCTTCTCACACTCCTTGCTCCAGACGTAGGGGTTCTCTTTCCGCGTAAGACGCGTGAGAGGTACAACTATCTTGGAGAAGTCTTTTACGAACCGTTTGTAATATCCAGCCAGTCCAAGAAAGCTTCTTACCTCTGTGACATTAGTCGGCCTTTCCCATTTGAGCACGGCTTCTACCTTGGAAGGATCGACAGCGATACCATCCTTGGAAATAACATGGCCTAGAAATAACACCTCCTCAAGCCAAAATTCACATTTGCTCAATTTGGCGTAAAGTTGGTTGTCTCGCAAGATTTGCAGAGCGATCTTCAGATGCTCCTCATGTTCTTCCTTGGTCTTGGAGTATATGAGAATATCATCAATAAAGACCACGACGAACTTGTCGAGATAGGGTTGATAAATGTTGTTCATTAGTTGCATGAAAGCTGCAGGAGCATTGGTTAGTCCAAAAGGTATGACTACAAATTCATAATGACCGTACCTACTCTTGAAAGCCGTCTTGTAAATATCTGCATGTTTAATTCTCATCGATGATATCCTGATCTAAGGTCAATCTTAGAAAAATATTTGGCTCCCGATATCTGATCAAATAATTCATCGACATGAGGCAGAGGGTACTTGTTCTTGATAGTGAGATTGTTCAACTGCCTGTAGTCGATGCATAACCTCATAGATCTGTCCATCTTCTTGACGAACAGTACTAGTACTCCCCAAGGAGAAGTACTTGGCCTGATAAATCCCTTTTCTAGCAGTTCCATCAATTGCTCCTTTAATTCTTTTAATTCAGCGGGGGACATCATGTAAGGTTGGCGTGATACCGGTGCAGCTCCAGGTACGAGATCAATTGAGAAATTCACATCTCTCTCGGGTGGAATGCCTGGCAGCTCATCGGGAAACACGTCGGAATATTCTTGCACTATATGAATGTCTGATAACTTGGTTGCTTTTTTTTCTACTATGATTGCGGCAAGAAATGTCACACAGCCCTTTCTTATCATGTTTTGTGCTTTAATGGCAGAGACGAGAGACAAGTGCCTCTTGTGTCTACGTCCCGTAAAGGTCAATTTAGGGAATTCACTAAAAGTAATCTTCCCTCTTCTACAATCAACACAAGCCCCATAAGTAGATAGCCAATCGGCTCCCAAAATTACATCATAGCCCTCCATGGGCATACAGATCAAATTAGCTCTAAGGTTGAGTTCACCAATCTTAACATCAGCTAATGGAAAGTATTTATTAAGCTGAGCCTTTTCTCCCAGTGGTGTGGTGACAGGTAATTCAAATTCGATGGATGTGGGTTTTTCATTTAATGCGTCAGCGAATGCTTGTGATATAAAAGAATGTGTTGCGCCAGTATCAAATAATACAAAAGTTGACTGAGAGAATACTGGTAAGGTACCTTCGATGACCCCACCTTCCTCGATGGTTTCCAGTTCTTGCAGAGCTTGAAGTCTGCCTGGCTTCTTTTGTCCCATAGGACGCTTCTCATTTTCCTTTAGTAATGGGCATTTAGGAATCCGATGCTCTCGGCTCCCACAACGAAGGCATGCACCTGCCTTCCTCCAGCATTCTTCTATCGTGTGACCAAGCTTGTCACAATGCTTGCATCTTGGTTTGTTGTTCAGAGCAGTAGTGGTGGGGACTTTGGGCTTTCGCTCCTGGCTTGGCCCGTCAGCGATGCTTAACGGCCTTTTCTTGCCGTTAAAGGGCTTGCTCGGTGCTCCGGATGTCTGCTCCTTCTTTACCATTTTTCCCTTGATGCAATCAGTGAGATCGGTCGCATCTTCTAGCAATTGTGCCCTTCTGACCATTTTTGGATAGGTCTGAATGTCCATAGGTGCCAGCTGTGTAATGTAGGCGGGCCTGAGTCTATTAAGAAAGTGATTTGCCTTCATTCTTTCAGTGCCTACCAGGTGATTGGCATAGCGTGCCAACCGAGAGAACTGAGCTTCATACTCAGCAACAGTGAGATTCCTCTGCTTGAGGGCTGCAAATTTGGAGGCTTTCCTTTCTTGGACTCGTTCTGAAAAATATTTGGAGTTGAAATGCTCCTTGAACTCATTCCAGGTAAATTGTGCATCTGCCCTGGTGGCCTCGATGGACTCCCACCACGCACGGGAGTCCCTTTCTAACTGGAATGTTGCTAATAATACCTTGTCACCATCCGTGCACTACATAACGCAGAATATGCGTTCAATTTCTTTTAGCCAATTCTCTGCCTCGTCAGGGTCAGTGGTCCCACTGAATCGAGGCGGGTTTAGATTACGGAAGTTCCGGTGCAAGTCTCCAGCACCACGGTTGTTGTTATTGTTGGCTCCAGCAGCTTGAAGCAAAGCCGGAGTAAGTTGCTGAATGGTCTGTTGCATGTCACGGAGTTGTGCACGCTCCACTGCCATTGTTGATGTTTAAGTTCCTTCAAAAGAGAATGTTTAATATAAGTTACTAAGTTTGCACTAAGTTGTGCGTGTGTGAGTTTATTTTATCTTATTACCCAAGGTTCTACCCATTTCACATAGGTATGGAGTTAGACTCTAAGTCAAGGTAGGTCAAACCTAGATCATCCTATACTTAAGAATAACCTAGGCTCTGATACCACAAAACTGTAACATCCCGACGCGGAAAATCGGAGCGATATTACAGTTATTAATCAGTACAGAGCAAGAAATAAATAACAAACCATTGCACAAATAGAATAATACTAAATAAACTCAAATTCGACTAATAATCCACTAAACTTCATTACAACCACTAATATCTCATTGACTAACTATTACATCAACGTATCAGAGCCAAAACTAGGGCCCAAAGTACTTTATTGAAAATCAAACTAATACATCAGAACTAACTGACTCTTTATATACTAACTATCTACTAAAGCAATGGTTGCTGAAAATGGGTCACTCCTGAGCCTCGTCCTCAGTCCCAGTCTCGTGAGTGGTCATCATCCGACTCACCTGAAACACATTAAATAAAAATATA
Source organism: Colocasia esculenta (assembly GCA_014218235.1). Lineage (NCBI taxonomy): Eukaryota > Viridiplantae > Streptophyta > Magnoliopsida > Alismatales > Araceae > Colocasia > Colocasia esculenta. The sequence goes on along the minus strand of CM024766.1, from coordinate 7,407,461 downwards.
GGATGAGCGAATAACGCCCAGTAAGATAATATCTTATGAACACAAGCATGGTTTAAATAATTAATGTCTTAATGGTAGATTAACTAGAGAGAATAATCATGTAGATCAAGTAACGATAACGAGATAACAATAGCATCTGGTACAGGGAAAATAGCTCAACGAGAATGATAATAGAATGGTCGTGTAATGATATAACATGTAAATTGCACAACAGTGCACTAGTAACGATAACGATTGCACTTGTATAGATAGCACTTTGATTGTCATAGATTAATCTATATAGTATGATGGCGCTGGATGCATGTCGTAACACATCCTTGGTCATTTTAACTCCCATGGGCACTAGCACTTTTCGGGCGCTCCTCCCAGGACCTGATCGGGCCCCATTGCACTGGCATTAGTCATTTCTTTATCTTGACAATCACATGAAAGGCCAATAGAGTACCAAGAAATAGATGAGAGTAGTAGACGAGATAGATGAGAGTGTAGAGAAAACGTGAATAGATGAGAGGATAAAGATAGTAGATGAGATTGGGACAATATCGTAAAAATACGAGAAACAACGATAGTCACAGTTGCGCGGCACCGGGTCGGGTACCGGTAGTCTAGTAGAAATCATCACCGCCCACTAGCCGTGCTGTGTACACAGGCTAGATGGTTCGGCGTGATTAAAAGATAAGGAGAGAACGAGCTAAGACCATGGATTGTACTGATCCCTAAGGTGTAACGGGTTTTAGGGTACAACCAGCTCGTCGAGGACGTGCGCCAAAGCCAAGAAGACTTACGGAGGTCTTGACAAGGAGTCCCTGGCCCAGTCGAGAGTATTCCCGATGGAGAGGTGGTCCAAGTAAAAAAAAAAGTGTGTAGGAAACTGGTCCGTAGTGTCTCGAGTGCTCGAAGCCGAGGGAAAACGATAACGGTAGATGAAACATCCGAGTAAAATGGAAAACAACTGTAATTAATTAAATAAGGAATTTAGTAATTTATTTCGCTAAATTACCAGATACATTATTGAGTAATTTAATAAAGTCATTTGACAATTTAGAATGTTAGTGAGTGCAAGTGTAAAGAATTCATGAGGGTATGATAAATTGTGTACAAATCTTTTAAATAATGAGAATTTATTAATTATTGACAAATAAAGTTGTTCAGGTTACTATTAGTCTTAATAGTGCATGACATAGCTTAAACATGGGTTAAATGGTAAATAGAACAGGGGTATGAGCAAAATTATGAGTTCTGACACAAAACTTGAAAACGCGACGGGGGCGCCCGTCGCGATTCACGTCGCGACGGGGCGGCCGGGCGCGTTAGGCGAACCGGCCGGCCTGGCCCGGTTCGATCCTGAGAACGCGACGACGCAGGCCGTCGCGATCAGATCGCGACGGTCTGGCCGATCGCGACCCCTCTGAGGTCGCGACGGGTCAGGCCGTCGCGACTTCACGGGGCGGCCCAAACACAGAAAAAGGTGTTTTGCCCTTTTCTGATTTTGGTCCTTCTTCCATGCATGACAACAGGCCACTTTAAAAATCGATATAAAATTGTACCATGCTATAAAAATCACGAAATAAACTTTAAATGAAACTAGACTTATAGATCTATCCACAGGCGCGAGTAATTAGAAAAGGGACAAGGTTTATGCATGCTTTAACAAGGTTACATTTCAGTGACCTAAACATGCGCAGTCAAGGTTCAACAATTTAATTAGCGATGGATACATGATGAAAATTAGGCAAACTAGGGATGTTTGAAAGCTAACATGATGTAGTATTTATGAGAATTTTCTCATGGCATGGGATCAAGTATGCACGAGGTTTCAAAGCAAACATGAAGGGTCAGGTACATGGAACTGACATGGATTCAAAGAATTAATTCTCCCTCACGGGAGATCGAAATAGACTGAAACGAGAGGGCTTTTGCACGGAATCATGAAGCCTTCATAGGGTAACTTTTACATGTATTTGGCTTGAGAGATTGCCTACCTTTTTCACGGAGTAAAGAAAATCCTTAATTTGGAGACGAAAAGTGAGGAAGAACACCAAACTCCAACCCTTCTCCTCCAAGATTCTCGTCCTCCAGCCTTTTCCTTTGTCTCCCAAAAACTCCAGAAGCGAACTAGGGTTTCTAGGGTCGAAGTTTGAGGTGTTTTGTATGGTTTAAGAGTCCCTTCTTGCTAAAACTCATTTCTTTCCTAATAAATCCGAGTTTTCCTTATTTATCTCCCTAATTTTATTAATTATCCACCTAATAGGATTGGGAAGAGAGCCAATTTCGTGGCCAAGGGTTTAGGTTGGGGTAAGGACTTTTATTTTGGATATTTATGGGTTATTTAGTATTTATCTTAACCCTTTACTATTTATTAATTAATTACATACGAATTTAAATTAATTATTCATCATCCCATGATGGGCTCCTCTTTATTAGGCCCATTATTTTGTAATTGAGCCATTTACACAACCCATTAGGGTTTTAACTTATTGGGTTTGATTAAATGCCCTTTTATTTCACTTATTTCTCATTTATTCTAATTAAATCTATTTACCTCATTTATTTAAAAATAAAAAATTTATTTTATTTAGATTTTAAAAATCAAGGGTACTACAAAATGTTTCTCCCTTCACGATCCACCCCATATATATAAGGGTTTGGGTCATGTCCAAACGATCGGACTTCCCTAGTTTATCACCACGAAGAAATAGGGCTTATAATCAAACTAGGAAACTGAAACACAAAAAACTAGATGGCAACATAGGTTGCCGTTAAAACCTAAGTAAATGGCAATCAATTATGTCGTTTACTTAAGCTAATATGAAAATCATTTAAAATTTGATAAGTAAACAACATCAAAGGCTGTCATTGGCCTGGGGTTAACGGCATGCTATGTTGTTGTCAACACAAGTCAATGACACTCTTTGTAGCCGTTAAGAGGTCTGGGCCAGAATAGTTGGCAAAACAACAAAGCAAGCATAAAAACAAAGCAAATATGATCTGAAGATTTAGGGTCTCACACCCTCCCTCCCTTAAAATAAACTTCATCCTCGAAGTTTGAGTTAATCATATATAACAAAAAACATGAGGGTACTACTTCTTCATAACCTCCTCAAGCTCCCATGTAGCTTCCTCTTGAGAGAAGTTCCTCTACAATACCTTCACAGATGAGATTTCCTTGGACCTTAAGCGTTGCACCTTGCGATCCAAGATCTCCACTCCACGTAAAACCAATCTAGCTACAACTCCACTGGCTCGTAGTTGATGACATGAGACAGATCTCACACGTATCTCCTCAGCATCAACATGTGGAACACTTGATGTACACGTACCAAGGTCAGAGGCAAAGGTAACTTGTACGCCACACTGCCAATTCTCCTCAAAATCTCGAATGGGCCAATGAACCTCAAACTCAACTGCCCATGCCTGCCAAACTTGACCACCTCTTGTAGGTGACACCTTGAGGAACATGTGCTCACCAACCTCAAACTCTAGGTCCTTTCTTTTGTTGTCAACATAGCTCTTCTACCTATCTTGCGTTGTACTCAATCTCTACCGAATCAACTAGATCTTGCTAGAAGTCTCTTGCACTAACTTAATTTGGTCCAACAAGGTACCTATAGTGAGTCTCCTCCCTGCACAACAGAGATCTATAGGGCTGACCATACTACTCCTCAAAGGGGCCCATGTATATACTCACATGAAAGTTGTTATAGGAAAACTCAACAAGTGGTAAGTGTTGCGCCCAATCATCATTCCAATCTAGCACACACACTCTCAACATGTCCTCAAACGTCTGAATCATCCTTTCGGACTGACCATCAATCTGCAGGTGGAATGTAGAATTAAGCTTCAATTGTGAACCAAGTGCCTCTTGCAGACCCTATCACAGCCTCGACATGAACCTCAGATCTTGATCTGAAATGAAAGACTTTGGAACTCCATGCAACTTGACTATGTTACCATGTACAGCTCGACAAAACTCTCCAAAAACTACTTCTTCTTCGTTGCTCGAAAGTGAGCACTTGAAGAAATGGTCCACAATGACCCAAATCAAGTCATTTCCCCTAGATGACCTAGGCAAATCTGTAACACAGTCTATGGTGATTGCTTCCCACTTTCATAACGAAATATTAATCCTCTGCATCAAGCCAGACAGTCTCTGATGCTCGGCCTTAGCCTACTGACACATTAAGCACCGAGCCACGAGCTCTGCCACATCCTTCTCCATGCCTTGCCACCAGAAGGATCTCTTCACATCTTGATACATCTTGCCACTGTCGGGATGAATGGAGAACTTCCAGCTATGGGGTTCTTTTAACACTTGCTTCTTCACATCTGCAACGTCTGGCACACACACCCTATGCTGAAATCTGATCATGCCATCCTTGTCTCAAGTAATGCTTGACTTGCGAACCATCTCCTATAGTACGGGATCGTCTTTCTGCCTCTCAACCACACTGTCCAGAAGCACAGATTTGATGCACAACTATGCCACAAAATCTTGACACAACTACAGCTCTAACTCAGACATAGAACATGTTGCATCCTCTAGCATCCTTCAATTTCTCTGCATCAAAGTCCTCTTCCTACTAAGTACATCTACTACGACATTTTCCTTGCCTAGATAATATTATAACTCAAAGTTGTATTCCTTCAGAAACTCTATTCATCTCCTTTGACGCAGATTCAACTCCTTCTTAGAGAACAAGTACTTAAGACTCGTGTGTTGTGAACACCTCAAACTTGACACTGTAGATATAGTGCCTCAAGATCTTCAGTACATGGACCACAACCACTAGTTCCAAGACATGGTTTAGATAGTTATACTCATGCTCTTTTAATTGTTAAGAAGCATAGTCAACACCCTCTGATGCTGCATCATAAAACACCTTAGGTTAATCTGCAAAGCATCTGAGTAGATCGTGAAACCGTCTGCACCACTCAACGAGATCAACACTGATGCAGATGTCAGCCTTATCTTCAGCTCTTGGAAAGTCTGCTCGCACTCCTCGGACCACACAAACCTGACGCCCTTCCTGGTTATCTTGGTCAAAGGCACCGTAATAGATGCAAAGCCCTTAATGAACTGGCAATAGTAACCAACTAACCTCAAGAAGCTCTAAATCTCTGAAGGTGACCTCGGAGTCTCCCACTTAAAGTACAACCTACACTTTTGCTGGATCAATAGAAACTGTAACACCAGAGATAACATGGCCAAGAAAGTGAACCTCTCTCATCCAAAAGTTCTTGCTAAACTTAGCATACACCTTGTGTGTGCTTGCAGAACCTCTAGCACAATCCTCGGGTGCTCTCTGTGTGTAGCCTCGTCAGGGGAGCATATCAACATATCATCAATGAACACAACTAACAAAGTTGTCCAAATATGGTCTAAACACTTGATTTATTACATCCATGAACATTTTCGGTGCATTCGTCAGACCAAAGGGTAGTACCAAGAACTCGTAGTGGCCATATCTCGTCATGCAACTTGTCTTAGACGTATCCTCCTCCATGATCGTGAGTTGATGGTAACCTGATCGCAGATCACATTTGGAGAGTGCAGTGGCTGCTTTGTAGCCAATCACACAAATCATCAATGTGAGGCATGGGATATCTATTATTCATTGTCACCTGGTTGAGCTTCCTGTAGTCGATACATATCTTGAGAGAACCATCTTTCTTCTTCACGAACAGCATAGGTGCACCCTACAGTGAAATGCTCGAATGGATGAACCCCTTGTCAAGCAACTCCTGTAACTCCCTATGCAACTCTATTAACTCAGTCTTTGCCATCCTATAGGAAGCCTTGGATATCGGCACTGTGCCTGACAACAACTTGATGGTAAACTCTATCTCCCTAGTTGGGGGAAATCTAGATAAATCATCAGGGAACATGTCTATGAACTCACTCACTACCTCGATCTCCTCAAGGGTAGGCATCTGCAACCTTAGAAACTAAGACCACACTGGCTAGAAATGCGTCACAACTCTTGTTCACTAGATTGATTGCTTTCATAGCTGAGATCACAAACTTTTCCCCCAAGTTCTTAGGCAAAGGATGGGAGAACCCATCCTTACCAAGAATGCAGAAAGTGATCTGGTTCTTCCTGTAGTCCAACAAGGCGTAGTACTCCTCTAGCTAATCCAAACCAAGTATTGTATCATAATCCTTCATCTTCAACAGATAGAAGCACATGCTTGGGTGTGCATGATAGTGGAACATTGAAGTCCTTTACTTCTACACCTGACTCCTTAAACAACTACTTGGCAAACCTCTCAGAAACAAACGAATGCATGGCACCAGTATCGAACAACACTCTTGCATGAACACCCATAATTATAATAGTACCTTATGTGACATTCTTAGCCTGCTTTGTGTCCTCTTGAGCTAGTGCATACACTCAGGTTTGGGCCCAACGCCTTCCTCGCTTGCCTGTCGCTACCACTGCTGTTGGTGTCTTGGAGCGAATTGCTTGAGTCTTGGACAATTATTTATCTGATGATCCTAGATGTCGCACTTCAAGCATTTACCTGCTACCTTCCAACACTCGGTCCCGCCATGATGCTTCCCACACTGAGCACACTCTAGCTTATCACTGGGTTGGAAACCTTCTGATTATGGCACGAACATTGACTCGGTGGGGATAGGAACTTGTTGTTGCACTGCCACAATCTTCTTCTTATCTTACCTTTAGAACGGTAGGGCTGATCTCTTTTGGGACGTCTTCTTTTCCTCAAGGTACTGCTCTATCTACAAGTTGCTCTCAATGCCTCTTCCATAATCTCTTTTGGGCCACCAATCTCATCCTCAACGATGGTCTAATCCCCATCATGAACTTCATAGCCTTTCTCTTCTCGTCAACCACTATGTGAGGCACATACTTGGACAACTCAGTGAACCTCGCTGTAAACACGTGAATTTGGCTCCACCACGGGCAAATTTCATATTGCGCTGTAACGCCACAAATGGCCCTCTTTTTGCCTCGCAAGAGTGATTTCCCCAATATTTCTAGATCTCACCCTTTCTTTCTCGGTGTTTCCCCATGTGGTTCGATCGCGGATCGACCTGTGCGGTCAGGTCGCGGGGGTCCGGGGGCAGCGCCCCGACGGGGGTCTCCGGGGGCAGCGCGCCCGGAAGCTAAATTTGATTAAGGCACAACTTCATTGATTTGCGTCCACTACAGTGGACGCCTTTTAAACGCGGAGGTCTTGGTGGACACAATTAGGTCCCTTGACGCGGCAGTCAACACCGATGCATTTAAGGGCCTTTTTCTGTCACATGTTCAAATTAGAAAGGCGTCTACTAAGGACGACGCGTTTAAAAAGTCAAAAAGCCTATGGCCGCGCACGCCGTGTAATCATGACGAAATCATTGAATCGCGTCCTTATCAGTGGACGCGATTTAGAAGGTCAAATCTGAAATCTCGCGTTAGCAGACAGCGCATTTATGAGCTGATTGCCTCGAAACCATGCAAGTCTTAATCGCGGCGGACAAGGTGGACGTGATTCAAATCGCGGCGGCCTAGCCCCACGCGATTTGAAGGTATGGTCCAGATTGCGCTCATCATGCGCTTGTCACATCGGTTTGACTTTCTAAATCGCGGCCTGCCGCCCGGACGCGATTCAATTCATAATCGCGGCTTCCTATTTGGACGCGATTCAAGAATCTGTTGCCTATAAATAGACCCCCAAGGGTATTGTTTCAAATGGGCCCATTCGAAGCGGCGAAGCCCTGCTGGATTTCCGTCTCGCATCCAATCCCCTCGACCCCGGCGGAGCTCTGCCGGATTCTCCCCGCGACTTCCCCACGGCGGAGCCCTGCCGGATCGGCGACCCAACTCCTCCACCGGTGTTCGGAGCCGTCCATCTTCCTCACGCGTGTCGGAGCAAGCGGGAGCTTCGTCTTCGTCTTCCTCTGTCCGTCCAATCGGCATCACCGCCACGACACACACCACTCGGGGAAGCACCCCCCCTTCCTTTTCTATTTGCATTTCCACTTCCTCCGGGCTCCACGTGGCTCTTTATATTTTCTTCTCCTCTGGGCCCCGCGCACCCCTTTCACTTCTTTCATACACACACATGCATGCATACACACACGCACACCTATTTAGGGGTTTAAAGGCCACCATCCGGTAAGTCGCCCCCATGTCTTTTTATTCTTTCATTTCATTCTTTTAGAATTGCATACTACACATTTTTGAGCTAATCCCCTTCTTTTATTTGTCTTATTTTTCAGGGTAATCAAATGGAAAACGCCCTCTGCCACGGCCGGCCGTGCTCGTAGAGGAAGAAATGACCCACATCATCCCCGTGCAATCTCCCCGCTAAAAAGGTACGCTCGCGATCACTTCCTTCATCCGCACCCCTCGCGCGTGCGCCTCCATTCAGCACCCCCGCGTGCCTGGCGATCACGATCTTTTTGTTTTATTATCTTTTTCGCCATCCACTCCATATCACACACACATACCCTCTTTTCTTTTATTTTATTCCCACCCACTTTGTGGACTGCTCTTCGTCCCCCTAAAAAGGGAGCGGAAAACGGTATCTACACTCGCCTCATACTCCAGAACAGTCATGGAACCCCTGTGTTAACTCTAGGAGCTCTTGTAACGCCCCGACGCAGAATATCGGAGCGGGATTACAGTTATTAAATAGTACAGAGCGAGAAATAATTGCAAATCATTGCACAAATGGAATAATACCAAATAAACTCCAATTTCATTAATAATCCACCAGTCATCATTACATCGACGTATCAGAGCCAGAACTAGGGCCCCAAGTATTTTATTGAAAATCAAACTTTTACATTATGACTAACTGACTCACTAACTCATAACTATACTAACTACTACTAGAAAGCACTGGTGGCTGAAATGGTCACTCGTGAGCATCTCCCTCAGTCCCGTCCTCGTAAGTGTGGTCGTCTCCATCCGACTCACCTGAACACATTAAATAAATACGCAGGATGAGCGAATAACGCCCAGTAGGACTTAATATCTCATGAACACAAGCATGCTTTAAATAGTTAATGTTTTAATGGCAGGCTAACTAGAGAGTAAAGTCATGTAGAGCATGTCATGATAACGAGAGAACAATAGCAACTGGCACAGGAAAAATAGTACGACGAGAACGATAATAGAGTGGCCATGTAACGATATAACATGTAAATTGCACAACGGTGCACTAGTAACGATCACGCTTGCACTTGTAGAGATAGTAATTTGATTGTCATAGATTAATCTAGATGGTAAACTGGCACTGGATGCATGCCGTAACACATCCTTGATCATTTTAACTCCCATGGGTACTGGCACTTTTCGGACGCTCCTCCCAGGACCTGATCGGGCCCTATTGCGCTGGCATTAGTCATTTCTTTTATCTTAGACAATCACACTAATGGCCAAGAGAGTACCAAGAAGAGATAAGAGAGTACTAGACGAGATAGATGAAAGTGTAGAGAGAACGTGAACAGATGAGAGAATATAGAGAGCAGATGAGATAGGGGTATTATCGTAAAATCACGTTAAACATCGATAGTACGGTTGCACGGTACACCACCGCGGGCCGGCAATCTGGTAGAAGTCACCACCGCCCACTAGCCGTGCTGTGTACACAGACTAGATGATCCGACGTGATCAAAAGATAAGGAAAGAACACACTAAGGCCATGGATCGTACTGATCCCTAAAAGTGTATTGGGTTTTAGGGTACAACTAGCTCGTCGGCAATGGACGTACGCCAAAGCCAAGAAGACTTATGGAGGCCTTGACAAGGAGTCCCTGGCCCAGTCGAGAGTATTCCCAATGGAGAGGTGGTCCAAGTCAAGAGAAAGTGTGTAAAACTAAGGTCCGTCGTGCCTCGAGTGTTCGAAGGCCGAGGGAAGCGGTAACGGTGTACGAATCACGCGGTTAAAATGAAGATAAGTCCATTAAAACAAGTAGGATATTAAGTAAATAGTTAACTCAATTACCAGATATATTATTGAGCAATTTAACAAGGTTTCGTGGCAATCATTCATGTATAGTATGTGCATGTGTAAGATAATCACGAGAGCAAGATTGATTGTGCACACATCTTTTATTTAATTAAAAACATGTGAATAATACTCAACATTCATTAACAGGTCGTTACTGTTCTTACAGTGCATGATCTGGGTTTAACAGGGATTAAATGGAGCAATTAGCAAGTCTATACAAGCAAATTAGGGTTTGGGCTGTTCTGTTAAGGTCGCGACGTAGGGTAAGGTCGGGTTCAGGTCGCGACACAGAGGTGGGTCGCGATCAGGTCAGGTCACGACACAGAATTGGGTCGCGATCAGTCATGTTGCGACACAGGGTCGGGTCGCGATAAGGCAGGTCGCGACAGTCTTTCGCGTCGTATCGTGTTGCGGTGCGGTGTCCGGCCGCGTTCTGCTGAACCGGGCGCTGGAGTGAACCGGGGGCAGGTCGCGACCAGTCGACCTATCGCGATCAGATCGCGACGGGTCCTGGTGTCGCGACCCTCTGAGATCGCGACGTATCGCGCAATCGCGACTTCAGGAGGTGGCCCGAGCCCAGAAAAGAGGGATTTGCCCTTTTTCCAGGTGAGTCTGTCTGACACATAGCTATTCAAAATTCGATAATAAATCGTATAGAGGTCCAAAAAGTGAAACTAGTTTTAAACGAAAGTAGACATATAGGTCTATCAACATGCACGATTAATTTGAAAATAGACAGGGTTTAGACATGTTGTGATCCAGTTACATTTCGATGACTTAAACAGGCATAGTCAAGGTTCAACGAATTAATTAGAGATGGATACACGATGAAATTTAGACAAACTAGGGGTGTTTGAAAGCTAGCATGAAGTCAAGTATACACGAGGTTCACAAGCAAACACGAGGTTCACAAGCAAACATGAAGGGTCGGGTGCATGAAGTCAAGTATACACGAGGTTCACAAGCAAACATGAAGGGTCGGGTGCATGGATCTGACAGGGATTCAAAGAATTAATTCTCCCTCATGGGAGAGCGAAATAGAGCAAAACCAAAGGGCTTTTGCTCGAGATCATGAACTCTTCCTAGGGTAATTTTTACACGAATTTAGCTTGAGATATTGCCTACCTTTTTCACGGAGTAAGAAAACTAGGGTTTGATGACGAAAATAGGATGAACTCCCTTGCTCCAATCCTTCTTCTCCAAGCTCCCAACGTCCAGAACTCCTCCTCTTCGGTCTCCAAAGCTCCAGCCACGTTCTATGGGTTGGTAGGGCCGATTTGGGGGTGCTATGTTGGCTAATAGAGTCCCTCCTTCCATAAGTCTCATTCCTTTCCTAAAACTTCGAATTTCCATCTTTATCTTCCACTTTCCCTCCTTTTATCTTCTAATTGGGGTTGGGAAGAGAGCCAATTTCGTGGCCAAGGGTTTAGGGTAAGTATAGGACTCCTTTTTAGAATATATATGGGTTATTTAGTATTTATCTTAACCCCTTTTCATTTATTTAATTAATTAGGTACGAATTTAACCTAATTACCTCTCATCCCATGATGGGCTCTCCTCTTTTGGGCCCAATAAACCATGTTAGGACCATTAGTACAACCCATTGCTAATTTAGCTTAATGGGCTTTGATTTAAATCATTCTAATTCTATTTATTCCCCTTTTTATTCAATTAATTCTATTTTCCTCATTTATTAAAATAGAAGTTTTTTTTTATTTGGGTTTTAAAAATCAAGGGTGCTACAGCTCTTGTTCCATCTTGTCCCAGATGTGCTCCAGGACCAGGGTTTTCTGGAGCGGCAATTCGCACCGAATCGGGTTCCCCCTAATTCGATCTGATTCGCATAGGATTAGTATATATATTTAATATAACACATATAATACATGTACATGTATTATATGTGTTATATGTGTTATATTATTTAATATAACACATATAACACATGTATTATTTAATATAACACATATAACACATATAATACATGTACATGTATTATATGTGTTATATTAAATATATATACTAATCCTATGCGAATCAGATCGAATTAGGGGGAACTCGATTCGGTGCGAATTGCCGCTCCAGAAAACCCTGATATATATATATATATATATATATATATATATATATATATATATTACCCATGGGAAACACACTTTCTTCGAGTTTTTCAATAGGAGAGTGGCTCCCTTGGAGAAGTCACATGCACGTTTGACTTTTTTTACTGGACTTTGGATTTTCAGTGTTCCATATAGTTTATTTGAATTATCAAATTTTTAGATAGGCCAAATTATGAGAGATTGGAAAGTTAGTATTTCGATAAAATCACTGAAGTCACGATTTTCTTCTTCGATGAGAGAGTTGACTTTTTATTGGTAAGAGATGTGATTTTTTTGATATTTTTATTGGATTCAAATGGGAGGTATTTCCTTATTTACATGTAATATCTTAAGTAAATGAAACTATAAGTAGTAACATTTACTTAAAATGATTCACCTTGCAAAACCATGTCTAGGATGAACTTTGCATTAAAAAGTCTAGTGAACTTAGCCCAAGTCACATCCTACTCACCATCATCGAAGTGAGTGTGTAAGACAAATGACCACAAAACATCTTCTCTCTCCTATAAAGAGAAATAACTAATAAGCACCAACCAAAACCAAATATCAACCCACACATATAAGTCCATATCTTTCAATTACCTATAGCATGTAGGTTTCCAAGCTCACTTTATCTTTCTCTACGCACCTGATTGCTCGAAAGATCTTCTCCACTTCCCTCAGCCAACTTTCAGCCAAAAGTGGTTAGTTGTCCCCCTTAGAAGAAGGCGGAGCCATCCTGTTGAACAGTTCCATGATGGACGCCCATGTCCGTACTCCTAAGGAACTAGATCCAGAGCCAGAGTCTAAAAACAACACGCACCACATAATCAAGCTCACACCAACAAAAGAATCAACAATTCCAATCTAAACAATGCCTAACTTATGCCTACATTTGATCTTGCAAAGCCGCCTGGGTCTCTGCCTGAGTCTGCATCTCTTGAGCTAGGCCTTGCATTAACATGTCATAATCCACTAGAGGTGGTGGTGGTGGCACAGGGGGACCCTATTGCAGTGGGGCCTACTACCCACCTCTCTCCTCACGTCTCTGCTCGTCCTCACGAGCAGGTTCCGTACAATGACCACGACTTGCCATCTCTTGGCAAAACAAACAACTCATTAGAATCTAAGTTCATTGATCCTATTTTTTTTTCTTATCTATCTTAGTCAATTATTAATCATTGTCTAACCATCATGTACTTGGACTGGTCTCTATAAAGACTTTGAAATATGACATAAGTTGATGGCTTATTTATGGCTCTAATACTAATCTCTATAACGCCTCTCTCTACCTCGGTACAGTTACACCAATCCACGTCAGAATAAAGAGAGATGCCACAGTGGGAAAGTATCCAACACAAGCAGAACAGGTTGAGATATACATAAATAACAAGTAGAACTGTAACGGAAATAAGTAAAGAATGTATCCATCAACTAATAACCAATCTCACAGTCTACGTAGTAGCAAAAGAAATAATAGCAATGTCCAATATCATAACCAAGTCCATAATACAATGTCCATAGTGTAGCTACATATCATCACATGTACTAAGTTAAAAGAAACTCCAAACTCCATGTAGACAAGAACTCCACGCCATGCTCAGAGTCAGTCTTCGCTAGCTCCTCTGTCTCTAACTGATCTGTCTCACCTATATCATTAGCAAGTATGAGTCTAGAGAATAGACTTAGCAAGCAACTCATAGCCACATCCACATACTTATCACATGCATTCTAACATGACATAAACATGGATAACTATTCAACTTATACATGACTAAAACTAGCAATTCAATATTTAACACATGGTCGTGCTTTAACTTAACTTTCTACACATGATTAACATTAAGCACATGATATCATTCAACATGATTAACACTATCAATCTAACATATAACATGCATTATAAACACTACATGATAGTATGGTCGCCATTTAACATATCATTACACATGATGCTAACATGACAATTATCACATTAATTAACACATTAAACATACATCTACTCTTCTATGAAACATCCACAATTACCTTTATCTTAGTTTCCCATACACTTGCATATCATATTCACATACTTACATATTACTTTCACATTACTTCCTCATTCACATGGCTTACACATATTCACATTCACTTGCACATTGCCATATTACTTGTCATATTCACATTTAGTTCACATAAGTCGAGACACAACCCAAAACACCATTAGAAGGACAAATCACACACATTCACATATTTGTCACCTAGGCAATACAATGATGAAGTATTGGTAATTGCGCAGAACCAAGAGAAGCACTCTCTATCCTAACTAGTGGTACTTGTCCGCCTCGAAGATTTTACTTGTTTCCCACAAGGTCACATAACATATTGAGCCTCCCTATAGGGGATTTTCTAAAGAATGACTCCACAGCCTTTTTTGGTAGGAGTGTCTCATTGGCACAATCTCACATGAACATATTGTCTCATTTATTCTTACACATATATCACATGCTCTTTTAATTCATACTTATGTACACATGCTTATGATATGAACACATGCTATAACTTTCATAAATTCATGTTATTATCTAACAGTAGATAAACATGATTAACAGAATCTAAACATGTACTAATTCACATTATTAAATTAAATTTAACTAAACATGTTTAACATGATCATAAAAGTTTCATTAACTCATAACTGTTAAAAAGAAGTCATAACATACTCAAATTTTTATCTCAAGTCATTTGTATGCAATATATCATACCTTTAATTTTTTAGAATTTTGGAGCATTATAACTATTTTTCTAATTTAAAATAGATTTCAAACTAATATTACATAAACACTTAAAAATTCTACTAATAGGGATAAAACGAGCTTAACCGTCTAAAGACATGCTTACAATAACCATAATTCCATATCAGACTTTTCTAACCATACCTCATGATATATCTATTTTATAGAATTTATCTCTATCATGAACATGCTTAATTCTCATATACATAGAAAATATAATAAATTTTATAATTATCCAAAAATTATCCAGGGATTCATAATCCTCTCACAATACTCAGCACACCATGACAAAACCCTCAAAACCTACAAACATGAACCGAAGTCACAAATTTACCAAACACACACTAATCAAAACAATTTGAACAAAGAAGAACTTAACGGCAGCATAGCTGCCGTCAAGAGGAGTTGGCAGTAGCATCGACTGTCGTCAATAAATGAATTTAACAGCACCAAATCTTGCCCTAAAGTTCTTGTCTATAGAACATGCAGGACAAGAACCGAAAGAAGAGGGAAAATGGAAGTCTAAAACGTGATGTAAAATTTTGAAAACATACGAAAATTCTAACTGATAGGCACACAGATGAAATCCTTAAGTTACTTGCCTCGATTAAACACTACAAAGCATGAATTTGGTCAATGAAGCCCTCCTTGGCATGTTAAAGAAGTTGGGCCTTCTCGATTTAATCCGTCAAATTTCTCCCTCCTGAGCGAAGCCTCCATGTTCCTAAGCTTTCACCACGTCTAGAAGGTCCTCCTCTTTGCAGCAATAGGTCGTGGAAGCCTTCCAATAGTACGAATAGCCTCCAATCTTCCTCTCAGATTCTCTTTCTCGCAAAAAGAGCCCTCACAAAACCCTAGCCAACCAAATGTTTCTCCCTTCACAATCAACCCTATATATATAGCGGTTTGGGTCGTGTCCAAGGTAGGAACAAACCCCAAATGACTAGACTTACCTAGTTTATCACTATGAAGAAATTGGTCTCAAAATCAAACTAGGAAACTGAAACCTAGAAACATAGGTTGTCGTTGAAACTCAAGTAAACAACAATCGATTATGCTATTTACTTAAGATGATCCGAAAATCATTTATAATGCGATAAGTAAATGACATCAACTTGTCGCTAGCCTAGGGTTAATGGCATACTATGCTATCGTTAACACAAGTCAATAAAACTCGTTGTTGCCATTAAGAGGTTCAAGCCAGAATAGTTGGTAGAATAGCAAAAAAAGCATAAACAATAAAGCAAATATGATATGAAGGTCAAGGGCCTCACACTTAATGTTAGAAGCTCCCGTTGGGGGGGGGGGGGATCATGACCCAAGGAGGGTCTCGGGTGACCTTAGGAGGAGTCCTATCACCATGAGGATGAGGCTAATTGGCGGGTCAAGGCTTCTAGCTCCCATCAGCTCGGGGAGTGCGACGATCCCCCTCATGGTCTTGCTCAATTTGGCTACCAAGCGGGACAAGGCTTAGAACTGGTTGATCGAGATCGAGGCAACATGGTCAGTTGCCCCTATTGGTGCCTTGATGTCTCGGTACTTGGAGTCTTCTGACAGAGCCACGATCTTGTCTTTGGGTGGAGCCATAGTGATGTCTTGTTCCTACAAACTGCACCAATGATATGGTCAGTCCTAATCCAACTTTTTGGCATGTGGAGAGGGTAGCCACAATTGGCCTGAGCTTGGGCTCGGGTGATGAGGAATGAATGAGGAACAAGTGCTCAGCTCGTCACAGTGCTGTCCCAACTTGCAAAGCAAGCAATCCTAGGGACAGGTCCTGGGGACGACCTCCCAACAATCAAGTTATCAAGAGGAAGACTTTAACCCTAGCAGGGAGTTAGAGAGTTTGAGTGGAGTTTCAAATTGAATCTTGGTGGCCTAACCAACTGTTGTTTCAATCTAGTGAAAATTATGCCACGTACAACAACAATGGACAATTAGAATTTATTTTATGAAGATGATGAGCACTATTTTAAATTTCATAATATCTATGAGAGCATTTTCAATGCTTCTAAGATTGTTTAAAAGAAATCTAACTAAGTGGTTAGCGTAATGAGCCAGTCGAGAAAACTAAGCCCCGTACTATGCTACAGTCAGATCCCTCTATTTTAATGTGACAAGTTCCACGACTTTCCTTTCTTGGAATCTTTCAAAGAAATATTTATCATTGAAGTGTTTCTTAAACTCTTCCCATATGAACTGTGCATTGGGTTGTGTCGCATCCACCACCTCCACCTTGCCATGGCATCCTTTTCTAGCTGAAAAGTTGCCAAAAGAATCTTTCTCTTCATCGGCACACTACATGGCTTAGAATATTCACTCAATCTCCTTATTCTAGTGCTTAGCCTCATAGGTTCAGTGGAGCCACTAAACCTTGGTGGATTCATGCACCTAAAATTCCTATGGAGATCACCGGCTCCATATTTACCCTTGCCTTGGGCGGCCTATACTATTGCCTATGTCACGTCTTGGATGGGTTTGTTGCATATTCCTTAATTGAGCATGTTAGGAAGCCATTTCAGTGTTCTAAGTACCTTCAAAATAATAGTGAATGATATGAATCTA
Organism: Colocasia esculenta; assembly: GCA_014218235.1. Classification (NCBI taxonomy): domain Eukaryota; kingdom Viridiplantae; phylum Streptophyta; class Magnoliopsida; order Alismatales; family Araceae; genus Colocasia; species Colocasia esculenta. The sequence continues at coordinate 7,390,060 of CM024766.1, read as the reverse complement.
TTTATTAATATGTCTTAGATTCTATCACTTTTATATCTTAACTCAAAGCTCTACCCAATCTCGTAGTTAGGTATGAGATATTGACACAAGGTGGGCGCAATGCATCCTAAATCATGTATTTCCTAGCTCTTAGTGAATCCTATTCTCTGATACTACAAAATTGACACACCCCAACATAGAATATCGGAATGTGCAATTGTATGTGCGTGTTGATCAGAGTAAGAACTAGAAGATAATAACAAACCATAGGAACAACAATCTGAATAAATGCCAAATAGCCAATGACATATTTTATTGATATCATCTCATTAATGTCTATTACAATCACTAATCAAGGCCCACACATAGGGCCGAACATGACAATTATATTGGAAATTTTCTAGAAAGAACATAACTCAACTAGACTCTACGACACTGTTATGATAACTCCACTATGGTAAGAGGGTCTCTCATCACTCTTATCCATCCCTGTCTATGTGATCATCCTAACCAAGATTTCTTGAAAAATATAGGTATAAACTAGGTGAACGAGATGCTCAGTAGAATTTATATCCCATTAACTAGGAAAACATTTAATAAATTACATGTTATGAAGTAGAGTAACTAATGACATGATAAAAGAAAAGTAATAGATAATAGCGGGACAATAAATAAGCAAGTAGAGAGAATGATAGCTTCTAGAACAAGATAGTTGATTGCATACACTAACATGAAACAAGCATGAATTTGGCCATATATATCATGATATAATACCCATCAGGGCAACAAGTACAAGTATAAAACATGTCAAGTAATGGTTCACAAGATAATTGTTATAGATCAATCAAGTAAGTCAAGCACTCAGATATAATGCCAAACTTGGTCAATCAACTCACATGGGCACATGCATTTTTGTTGCTACTCGCAAGACCAGTCTGGGCCCTATTATATTGCCAAGCATTGGTTGTAGATACAAGTGATGAACAGAATTTAGTTAATGAATAACTAACTCCCTAATTATTTCATGATTAATTCATATGTTGGTGATAACAAAATTTATTACTAGTAATTTTGGTGATAATAAAATTGTAATGACAAAATTATATAGCAACGAAAATCATTGATAACACATATTCCTAATCACACAAATTAAGTCTCAGAATTAAAAAAAAAATCAAATCTTATCTTTAAGTATCTAAAAGACATTTAAATCAAAATCATAAAAATATTCGCTAATAGGAAAAGCAAGTATTTTTTAAAGAAAACGTGCATAATAATAAAAACAAGTCCTTATGACTCAAAACAAGTATTCTATAACAAACTAAAATGAGTATTCTATAAATAACTCAAAATGAGTATTCTATAATGAATTGAAAACGAGTATTCCTTCAAGAACATAGAAATGAGTATTTGGACTAGTTGAAAAATCAATTATTAAGTTCAAGTCCAAAAAGACGAGGGAGCATCTAATGCGCAACGGAATGAAGTTTAAAAAAAAAAAAATACATTTCCACAATAACATATCAGACCGGGATGTTGTCCAGATGCATGACTCTCATGCAAACCATACAAGGGTGAGACATTCTCACCTAGGGGAGGTCGTAGATCCCCTGACGTGCAGAAGTTGGCCCATCGGATAAAGGAGCTCATGCAACCTCCCTCTAGCGGTATCCACACGGCAACGACCAACGACGGCTCTTCCTCGTCAGGATGACTTCCCACCACTTGCAGGTGCTCCTTGTGCACCTCCAAGGTGCAACAGCAGTAGAAGAAGCACCAGTAGCAATGAGAAGGGAAAGAGAGGGTCTCACCCTCTTGATCTCATCTCTCTCACTCAAGAGAGGGTTAGGAGGAGAGCAAGACAAGGGGAGAGGTGTGAGGGCTCCAAAACCTCATCCTATGAGGTGATTTCGGAGCCCTCTCCCTCTAGATAGAGAGGGTTTGGCCACCCATGCCGAGTAGGACGTGCAAGCCATGTTGTGTACGTCCAAATCGTACATGCAACCATACTTGTGTTGACTGCGAGATACTATATCGTCAAGACCATCTTGGCGACAGTCGATCTTGTTGTTAACATGTGTCAACGTCACAGATCTCATCGTTAACATGGAAGTTAACGACAGTCAATCTTGACTTCAACATTAGTTAACGGTAGACTATCTTGCTGTCAACATGAGTTTGACTGGCTCATGTCAATGTCGATGTGCTAGCGACAATCGATGTCATCGTCAACTCTTGACGACGACATATCTTGTCATCTACCATACTTCGACTGTGCCCAAAGGGAAGTCAAAGCTCTAGACAATGGCAGACATTGTTGTTAGGAACCATTCTCGACGACAGTCTATGTTGTCGTTTACCACACATTGACTGCATGACTTTATGGGTGAGAGAAGTCATATTTAATAACTCTTATCCAATCCTCTATCAGTTGTCGCGTCATCCATCTTATGTGTGTGACTCTCTAGGCTCAATACCAAGCTAGTCGTATGTTACACCTGTCAGAACCCTTCTGACTCAGAAATCCTTCTAATTTAGTGAATTATTATCTCCATAATAATCCACTCAACTCATCAACTATGGACGTATTAGGCCACTACGCCATAGTTCCCAAACGGTACAGGGGGGTCTAATCTATTGGATATTTCTGCCCTTAGTTACCATGTACCTTTAGCCCCTCATATCCATTTAATATCTCATATACCATATATAAGGGATGGTACTATCAGGCCTATATGGAATCCATCTGGTTCTCACTCTTATCATATTCTCCTAGAGAGCTCTTTCTCTCTCAATCAGATTGACCCTAGCTAAGTGTGACGACCCAACCAAAAAACTGGCCCAACAATAGTACTAGTTGGTGGTCATCCATCCTGAGACTTCCCCCAACTAAGCACGCTTCAATTCGGAGTTCTTTTCCTACTCGAGCTCCAAAAATGACTAATCTGAGTTGTTAGTAGTCTATTGATTTAGTTCATTTAACATATTCTTATATGGAGTGTTACAATCTACCCTTCTTATATAAGCGACGTCGTCATCGTTAAGCACATATAGCACACAGTCAAACCTCAGGCAAGCGGGATTCTAGAGGTGGCTCCTGCTATGTAATATTTTGTGTCATTATGGTCTAAAGAGGTGGCTCCCATAGCGTATCACTTTGCCTTGTGTGGCACTTAATTCCTGCACTTTCGACTAGGTAAAACTCTGATATCATTTGTGACGATCCAATCAGTAAATTGGTCAAACAACCATACTAGCTAGTTGGTAGACTTTCAAAAAATGTCACATATTTTGAAACTTCCCCCAACTAAGCATGCTTAACTTTGGAGTTCTTTTTCTACTCGAGTTCCGAAAATGACTAGTTCGAGTTATTAGTAGTCTACTGATTTAATCTACATATTCTTATATGGGGTGTTGCACAATGACATAGCCCACCCCGCCAGTTCCGAGCGGTTTTTAATGATAACCCACCACCATACTGGATGATATACATGATTTAGCTTAGTCTAGCTTGAGGAGACGAATCCGAACCATACTACGTACGTGTGGAAAAGGAACGAAACCTTCTCATAATTTGGCTTGATTTCAGAACTAAACCCAAGTGTTTTTTACTCTTATTTTTTTGCATTTTAAATCAAACTCATTCTTTCGATTTGGATTTCGTCACACTAAGAAACCTTTGTGCAGAAATCTGAATTAAACCAAGAGGACCCCGGTTGGGTCGATCGGTTAGAACTCTTGTTTAAAAGTAGGAGGTCCCGAGTTCAATTCCTGGGAGGGGATTTACCTGATTTACATGCAATCCTCGAGGTGTGTGGATCCGGGATTTTTCCGGTCAAGTGGGATAAGGGCAATATGGGTACATGGAAAGTAAGAGCTGCCAAGTCTTAACCTTGGAGTTCACGAACACCAATCCTTGAGCCCACAAAGCCACACGGGACGGGATTTTCTCGTTATCAAAAAAAAAAGATCTTCTCGAAATAACAAATCTACGGACGCCCCCGATCAGCTAATTAGCTAGAAGTGGATCGCCAATCTACAAGGCATCTGGTCTAATTTAGAGTGCGATCGAAGCAATGTAATTTGAAAATATGTAATCTCTGTAATACCAAAAATTACGATTACTAATTGAGATCTAGGGATACGGTCGGTAGTGTGGCCTTGTAATGCAGTAGGTGCCTTGTCGTCGTTTAACGTTCGCTTGAAGAGAAGCTTAGAACACAACCAAAACTTCGTTTCTGATTCGGACAGCAGTACAAGAAACTTAGCGCCAGTTTTCCTCCGTTACGAACACTATATATGAAGACGTAAAAGTTGCACCACCACCTACACCAAGAAAGCGACGAACGTTCCATCCTTCTTGTCTCTATAAAACTCTCACCTCCCATTACAGGGACGTCTACATTAACTACCTAAGTGGCATCAAGCTCGAAGCTTTTACTAGTGTTGTTCATGCATGACTTAGCCTTGACCCTGAAGTATGACGTAAGTTAGCTAGAGAGCCACTGTCAGTGCCAATCCTCATAGACTTCCCCCACTAGATCTCTAGTTCGGATTGCAGACGTTTATGGTCATTCTATCGTCATATATAACTTTAGCTAATTACCATTATAAATTTTACGTGACTAATGTATATAAAAATCGACAGGTTAAATAATTAATATCATTTTTTTTTTCATTACTCATGCCTTGTCTATTAGGCATGATCACCTAGTGGTGTGTCTATACATACACAAACGGGGATCGATATGTTGGAGGAGCTACACACGAGGCCACGGCTCCACATCTGCAAGAGAACTCGATCGACCCAGCTCTCTGCATCCTCTTCTCGAAGAAGGTCTCATGGGCACGGGGGGCGGCGATGGCCGACGCGCACGCCGAGTCACGGCATCCGCCTGCTGGTTCTTCCCCTGCCATGACTTCAGCATCGGAGCTCCTCCTCGTACTCCATCTTTCAGCTCGGAGGGCGGGGAGACCCCACGGAGCGACCTCGACCGTAAACAAGTATATGATTACATCGATATGCTACTTAATTAAACAGTACATATTTCCTGACGTAACTCTCATTGGCATGACTAGAGAGAGACACCATTTCTATATATCCACAGACCTTTTATTTGTTAGAAGAGAAAAAAAAAAAACACCTATTTATGGTCATGAGCTTCGAGCTTCTCATCGAATAATATTGACTGAGATCTAGTTGAACGAATGAGAGAAATGATCAGACCAAACTAGATCTCGATCGAACAGGGACTAATATTTGTGGACACATATATACACACTTTGATGTGATACCATGAGCTTTGATGTTGTCATGTCAATTATGTTTAAATTTCAGGTGATAATCCTAGAAATCAGGAGCCGTAGGATGAGAGCGCAGCTTCGAGGTCGTCCCGGTTTCTCCACCTCCGGCTGGAAGGTCTCGACGGCGGCGGGGGAATCGTTCGTTGCACCAAAGCAAAGGGAGGGCGACGAGGAAGACGATGGGAGGGGTACTGAAGAGGAAGACTTCTTCTCGGCCAAGAGTTGCTTCTCGCGCTGCTCCAGTGTGAATGGAGGCGGTGCCGTGGGTATGCAGTGGCGGCAGCTGGCAGTGTTGGAAGAGCTCCGCCACTGCGAGGGCTGGCCCTTCGGACTACTCTGCCGGAAGGGGGTCATGCTGCCGCCTCTGCCGAGGTGCCCCTCTGATTCCTGGGCATGGTACAAGAGAAATATCATGGTAAGAAACGCGATAGTAGAATTGCAGCCCTCCCGTGTTAATTGTTCAGGATCGTCATGTAGCATGATTGGTGCAGATAGAACAAGTCAAGTAATTGGGTCAGCTGGGACCAATGCCATGTAAATTGATGTCACAAGCATGCTGCAGGCAATCGCTAAAGTGTCGAGTTTAGATATATATGTATAGTTTGTGAAGGCCTAAACTGTTAATTGAGCCACTCCTTATGTGGATTCAAGAAGTCCTTCATGTGTTCTTTAATTGAAACAGCTTCTCTAGCTAATAAAAAGAGTAAGTGGAAGGACAATAAGCGTTCTAGAACGATGGATGCTTGTCTACCTTGTTGGTAAGACATGGTGCTTTCTTTATATATGTTGTTCATATGCCCTTGTTTATTTTAGTTAGACATATGCAGCTTATTGGTTTTTGGGCATTTACACCTTGCCACGAAGTCAGCCATATCTAAGAACAGTAGTGCATTCCCATGTGTGAAGTGGAGCTACTATACCTTACAAGTCATGTTGTAGTTAGTTGGATATAGGGTAGGTGGCGTAAAATTAATGGCAATTTTTGTAACATTTAGGATTTAAACATATATTTTATTATAGTTTGAAGAGTTCATGATTAAATAAAGAGATTTTTTCATATTAATCCCTAAAAACTTAGTTAATTATAGATTGGTTTCTCAAATCCAACTATTGCCGTACTAGTCTTTTGAAACCTTGTCGTTATACATATTAGTGCATGTCGTTTCTTCCTCTTGACGAACTTGAACCTAACCTAAGTTAATTAGTTAACCATTGTTCGTAAAATGACCAAAATAACCTAGGTTAAGTTACATCGGTAACCTCTTCCCCTTTCTCCCCCTTTCTCCTCTTTACGAATCAAGGAGGGCTAGCATTCTGGTGACTGCTATTGGGAAGAGGACTGGTGGCCACACGAAGGAGAGTTGAGGTAACACAAGCTTTGGACCATGGGTGAGGAGGAATAGTGTGATGTTTCTTATTGTTGCAGTCTTCAACTCCGACTCCTCCTTCCAAGTTCATCGCTGGTGAGAGGAGGAGTTGTGGACCCTGTTAGTTTGTTGTGGTTCACCCTAGTGCTCAAACCCATGCCCAAATAGCCATTGATCTTGATGCTGAAAATCTTGAAGATAAAGTTGTTTATGATGTTGAGCATGTTCAGGATGAGGTTGATGAGGATTATCATACTTTAAGGAACAAGATGCAATATGAGTTAGATGACAATGACTTAGATTTTGTTGAATTTCATAAAGAGTACAATGGTAGTGAGGAGGCAATGGGTTATTCTGAGGAGACTGTGGCTCATTTTGATGAGGTACACACTGAAGATAGTTATCATTCAAGGCCATCTATCTCAGATAATTTGAAAGGTGATCGACCCGTTTCAAATGATGATGGAGATTAACTAGAGGTTGATGAGGAGACCTCGAATATATCAGTTGGTGTTCTCTTTGTAAACAGTAGGAAAACAAGATTGCTCTATAGCAACATGCCATAAAAAATAAATTTGAATTAAACAAGTAAAGAATGATAGCAAGAGGATTATTGTTGTGTGTGCAAATGTTACTTGCAAATGGAGAGTGCATTCCCCAATTTACTTTTGCAGTCAAGACAATGCAAGAAGAGAACACATGTTCGGCCACATCTAGGTGTGATAGCAGAATGGCATCAAACAATTAGATTTCAGAAAGGGTAATGGAAGTAGTCAAGGAGAATCCTAACATGGGCATGTTTGGTATTAGGATAGATCGGGGATAAAGTGAGGATATCCTCATCACTTTATCCCCGATCTATCCTAATACCAAACATACCATAAAAAGTTGCAAGCTAATTTTTTGAAGTCTTACAATATTTCAATATCTTATCCCCGCATTTCGCATGCATGAGAATTAGCAAGGGAGAAGATATTTGGAAGAGTTTAAGAAAAATATAAATGTTTTCCTCAGTTGTGGAATGAGTTAAAGTGCAGTGACCCTACTTTAGTTTTAGAGTACAAGCTTGGCCTGATGATTGTTTTTAGAGGGTGTTCATTTCCTTAGGGACAAGTATCCCTGGTTTTAAATATGGATGTCATCCAATGTTGGGCATAGATGGTTGTCACTTGAAAGGGCATTACACTGGAATCCTGGTGGCTATGGTTGCTCTCGCTGCGAATAATCGTTTGTTCCTAATTGCATATGGGGTTGTTGAGGGGGAGAGTATAGATTCTAGGACATAGTTTTTGCACATATTGAAGAAGGCCATTGTGTTGGCCCACTTGATATGGCAACAAGACTAACCTAGTGGGGGGTGAATAGGTAATCTGAAAATTGAAACACAAATCACCACTTAAAATATTTGGTTAGTATAAATAAGCGTATGTAATGAAAATTAAAGGTGCGGAAGCAAACACACACAAGACACAGAGATTTATTCCGGTTCAGCCCTTCCAAATGGAAGTCATACGTCTAGTCCCTAAGTAACCTCTTAGAATTTCACTAACCAAGGATATAGTCCCCCTACGTCTTCTTCTCTTTTCGGGTAAGAAGGAAACCCATTGTTTCACCTCAGCGAGGTGCTTCTTTTCCGAGCTCAGAGGCAACTCACTGGTACAGACCTCCAGCTAATCAAACCACCAGACACAAGTTGGTCTTCTTCTCTTTTCGGGTAAGAAGGTAACCCACTTCTCTTATAGGTCAAGAAGCCAACCTCCTAGTACAAACTCCAGTGTGGTTCCTCCCTTAACATAAGGGGAACACTTGAGCAACAAGCCTTCTCTTCCAACCGAAGAGGAACACTGAACACAGAAGCTTGAACCCGAAACCCCTAGATCAAGCTCAAGATAAACAATGAAATACTTGATCTGAGACTAAGTCTAAGAAAGAAAGAGTTTACAAAAATAACTCTCTTAGGCAGACCCCCAAACTCTCTCTCACAAATGCACAAAGACGCACAGAGAGAGAATGGAGAGAAAGAGAAAGGCTTGAAAGCTTTTGAAGATTTCTGCTTGAGGCTTCTTCTTTCTTTGAATGGGCTCGAGCTCTTTCTCTCTTGCTTTGAGTGTGTGTGGAGTTGGATGCTCACTAGATGTACACTCTTTGAATGATCTTCAGGTTCGCTCTGCTTTTTCTTCAACCTTTGCTTCATCTTTTTATGGAGCAGCTTGAAGAGCACTGTTGACAGATGGCTTTTGAAGTTTCTTGTCCTCTTCTTCTTATGCTCTCCTTCTTCTGAGTCTAACAGATGTCTTCTTGTGTCTAATGGCTACTTGGAATGGAAGAAGATCTTCCAATTGGTGCATGTTTCCAAGAGTGCCAACAACAAGTCCAAGATGTTGACTATAAGCAGAATAGACCTGCAGACATTTAATGCAAAGAAGATGATAGACTAGAGAAGTCTTCTAACAGATATTCTATACCTCTTTTGCCATGTTTCCTGCTGACAGATAGAAATAGTAGGTAGGTCTTTTTCTTTCTTGCAGCAAGGAAGAGTCTTATGAGACAGGCAAAAAGATCTTCAGCCAGATAAATAATAAGTTAAACATATGAAGTACATTTGAAATTTCATTTAGGCGCTAAATATATTTTGAACTTTTTGAGAGTCAATCGATGTGAGTTATAACAACATTCGATAGAAAATGGTAAGTAGTCACCAATCGAAAGGAGTAAACGTCAATCGATATATGAAGGCAATTGATATATAATTTAACAGTAATCTATGTGGAGATAGTTAGCAATCGATAGACACTTCGACTGGTTACTTCAACTGACGACAAAAATGGTCAGCAATCGGTATGAAACAACAGCAATCGATATGATGATGACAATCGATGCAGGACTTAAAGACAATTGATGTGCATAACAGTAATCGATGTGCAATTATAATAGTAATCGATGTGTAAGGCAATCGATGTTTAAACATAATAGCAATCGATGTTTAAACATAATAGCAATCGATGTTCAAATATAACAGCAATCGATGTAGAGCTTCAACTAGTCAAGAAACAACGTTGTCGATCGAAGTGGAACTTCGGATATGACGAAGTAAGCTTCGTATCTAACAAAGTAAACTTCGGATATGATGAAGTGGACTTCGGATGGAACATAAATTAATGATGTCGGTCGAAGTGAAACAATGCAGTTGGTCGAAGTGAACTTCGTATAAGACTTTGGATATGACGAAGTTAACGTTGTATACAACGAAGTTAGACTTCATATATAATGAAGTTAACTTCGAATGATCTCGACAAAAGCATGCATGATGAAGTGAAAGCTTCAGATATGACAAAGTTAGTTTCGTATATGACGAAGTAAGCTTCGACTGATTACGATAAAAACATGCATGATGAAGTTGAGGCTTCGAATATGATGAAGTTACAGGTGATGGAAAATACAATAATCATGTTAGAAAATGATATTAAATATATTAATGATATTTAAATTAAGCATGAGTTTTGTTATCACCAAAATAAAAGGATAAAATATAAGAATGGTTCAACACATTAGACATCCTACAAACATTTCATTCATATCTGATATGGAAAAGGGTGTTGAGGTGGATGTCCCAGATATATTTCTAGGTGCTGAGCATGGGTAATTACAATGATTATGCTTACTCCTTATCCTTACTCAAGATGATTATTGTTTCAAGTTTATGAGGTAATAATTTCATAGTCCTAATTATAGGTTTATATGCGGCACCTTTACAAAAATTTCAAGAAGAAATGGCCAAGCCCTGCATTCTAGAAGGGTGCATGGATTGCAGCAAAATCTTACACAATCCAACGATATCAAGCAGCTATTTTTGACATGGAGAAGCTTGATGCACAGGTTGCTGCATATTTAGAGAGTATGTGGTGTTTATAGACTAGATGTCAATTTGGTGACAAGGGTAAACTCAACTACATCACTAACAACCTATCAGAGTCCTTTAATTCATTTGTTGGTGATACTAGAGGCCTCCCCTTGTAGACATGTTAGATTGTATTAGGCAAAAAAATCATGATGAAGATGGGCACTAGACAAAGACATACACGAAGGTTGAAAGAAAAGTTTGTGCCATAAGTTGTTGTCTATTTGAGTGCAATTGTAAGGAAATTAGGGAAATATGCAGTAAGATATTCCATTGAGAGGTGGAAAACCCAACTGAAAGGTGTGTTGTTAGATTGGATGAGAGATGCTATTCTTACAAGAAAGGGCAGTTGTCAGTGGGCTGCCCTGCCAACATGTTGCTTCTACTATTGATACCCATAGGGGCCTCCAAATCAATCAATTTGTTGATACATGCTATTCCATTGACGCATATAGAGACACATATGCAAAATCCATACAACCTTTTCCAGACAAAAGTATGTGGAAACCTATGGATTGTGTTGAAATGCTTCATCTTTGCTGCCTGCAAAGATCCCAAGGTCAACCTAGAAAAAAAAAATGATTAGAAATGCAAACGAAAAGGATAAGACAACAAAGAGACATTATAAATAGACCAGATGTGGTCAATGGGGTCACCACAAAACTACTTGCAAAGAATCCATCCTGGGTCCACAAGGCACAATCTGCAGTTACAAACGTTGGAGTAAGTTCGACCAGCGTGACCTAGAAGTAAGTTTTTATTATAATTGAGTGTCTTCTCTTTTTGCTCTATGCATAATGTTGATAATTGTTATATAGGCAAGGACCATGAATATGACCTAGGTTTGTAAATGTTAGTGGTAGGGCTAGCCAGAGTCCCATCAAAGGTGGTATAAGGCCAAGTCACCCGAGGGAGGAGTATGCAAGTTACCACCCAGAGTAGCAGTAGGACCAACAACAATGAAGCAAGCACATGAGGGAGAGGTAACATACAACTACAAGAATTTAATGTCATGAACTAGACTAATTTTATTCCAATTATAACCCATGTAGGTCGCACAATTTCAATCGAGGGTTTCACAAGTACTAACGGTGGAGACATATGTATGCATACAGTGATCAACATGGACAATCAAGTGTCCATCAACTTTGACACAGTCTTCCATGTTCAGTCTCCAGGAAAATACTCCTAATTATGAGTTTGTAATAACATATGTAAGCTAAACTTTGTCACAAACACTCTTTATACATCCCTCTAACACCCCTCTTTGTCATACGTGTAGGACTTTGGTCGTGAACAATGATGTGCCTTCATGTACTTGATGTTGTAGATGTAGTTGCTCTTGACGTACTTGATTGGGTGGGACTGGGGAATGTTTGTGCTGGACTACTATGGCTAGCTTTTTGTACACATTTGTGCTGATAAACTGTTTGTAAAAATGTATGCTATCATAATTGGTTTATGAATGTTTGGATTTTGTTGGTGATCATAATGAATCTCAATTACATCCCTTAGATGAGGATGATGCAAAACTCTCTTGGACAACATTTGAAGACATGCTTAGGGTAGAGTGCATCATGATATTTATACCCAAGCAGAATACCCAAGATCCTAACTATTGATGTCCTCTTGTTGCCACAAAAACTTGGATTTGGAAAGTCTGATAATGTAGGGCTCTAGAATAGAATCGACCAATTTCTAGGTTTTGGTCGACTAAAATACCTGGCAAGAAACAAACATGTCAGCACACAAGGCACACAAGTCGACCTAAAAATTACCTTCAATCAACTATCCCCGTATCGATCGACCCAGAATGACTATTCGGTCAACCAATGCATTTTCTAGTAGTGGCATGTTTCTGATCCATCGGTTGACCAATCTGACATCAATCACCCCTTTTCAACTGTTTAGTCAACATGGTTTCTTGACTAGTTCTGTGAGCTTCTATGCAAGACCATCAGTCAAGCAATTTTTACTGTTCGATCAACTTGGCATTTTAACTAGTTCTGTGAGGTGCTTTGGTTGACCTTTGTTGGGATTTCGGTCAACCAATGAATGTTCCCTGAACAATGTAAGATGTAGCAATTAGATGAAATACAATCATCATAATACAACATGCCAGAAACATAGGACTTGAATTACATATCTCTTAATGCGACATTTACTTGAACAAGCAAATCAAAAGGAGTACAAATATGACAAAATACATCAATAATTTTAGGTTCTTTGTCATGCAATCTTCCATAGCTTTTAGTTGATATCTGACATCCATAACATTATAGGTGGCCTCATCAACCCACTCAATGAAACTGCAATCCCCATCAATACTGGCATACGAGCGATGATAGAAGTGCTTACTTTTTGACCTCTCACTATTTGAAACATAAACCCGACAGTTGCCCACTCGACAATTACATTTCATTGGAGGCAAATGAGATGAGAAGGCACCACCACAAGATAGCTACATTGCATGCATTTGATGACTATATTTTACGTGAGCAAATGATCAATCACCTATGGTGCATTAATAATTTAGTAAAAAAAGACATACCATTTCAGACGTGGGAAGCATATGACTACTCTCGTGCTAGGCGTAGGGGCAAAGAAGATGGAGAAGAGAGATGGCACTGGGCCACGTGCCACTACTGGTCATTCTACTTGAGGATGATGAAATGGCATCGACAAGAGATTCCAGTCATGCCAGTGCTTTACGTAGACTGTTGGCGGTGCCCTTCAAAGATGGGTGGCCGAAGGACGAGAGGGGGTGAGAGTAAAGCTGAGGGTAGTTTAGAGATTTTATAAGAGAATCTAATGGGAGCATGAAATATTTCACCGAATATCTTTTTTTTTTACAATGAACTTTTTTACAAGAGTTAGATGTTTCCATAAACTAATATGACAATAGTGTATTAATTCATAATTAGTTAAATTTGTAGAGATTAATATGTAAAAAAAAATCTCTTAAATAAAATAACATTAAAAATAGATAGATACGAGTGATCAGTACCAACCACCGTGCGAAGAAGAAACTGTTGGGAGGGATATACTCGTAAAAGATCCCGATCAGAATCAAAAACCGCAAAGAGCGAAGAACCGCGCGCGCGTCCAACACGTTACGTTTCCACGGAGGAGGAGGAGGTGGCGCAGTGCAGGCGCCGCTTCCCTCCCGCCATTCCCGCTTCCCGACCTCCTTCATGGCCTCTCCCTTTTCGTGCTTACCCATCCACCTCACCCATCTCTCTCTCTCTCTCTCTCTATCTCTCTCTCCCTCTCTCCGCCTTCGCGCTAACTTCCATCCTGCCTCCCCTCTCTCCTTCCCTCCTCCTCGCATATCCTTTAAACCGGGAAGGCCGGCTTTGGCGGCAGAAGAGCTGAGGCCTCCATCCCCGTGCAAGGAGACGCAGAGCGAGCTGCAACACCGAGCCGCAGCAAGCAAGAGGAGAGGCGTCAGGGGAGCTCCAATTCAAAAAGGGTTTGGCACGTTCCCTTGCTCTCTCCCCCCCTCCCCCCAACCCAATCCCCAATCTTCCTGCTTCCGCTTGTCCTATTGAAGGGAACGTAGGAATGCATATGGAATATGGCCTTCTCTTATGAAGAATCGATGGAGGTTTTGTTTCATTTGGGCCATTTTTCTTCCATAAATTCCATAATAGATCACACCAAAAAAAGGGGGGGGAATGTGTTTCTCCGGTTCTGGATGTAACAGTGTTTTTTTTCCTTTTCTCTTTTCCTAGCACGTCATGTTTCTTTCTTGGATCTGTTTTTATTCTGAAAGGGTGTGGATGTCACCACATTGCGAATATGGAGGTCCAAAGGGTCTCTCCCGCTTGCCAATTTAGGACTTTTGATGCGCCACAGTAAATGGGGGAAAAGGTGGAGATGCCACGCAAATAAATTACGCTTTGTATAAACCCACAAGATAAAAATTTGTTTTTTAAAAAATTTCATCTAGATAACAGTGTATCTTCTTTTGATTATTTCTCCCATCTCATGATTTCGTTGCCCACAAAGTAGATATCTTTGCTTATGATTCTCATTCCTTGTCGCTGTTCAATCGTTAATATGTGGGAACGCTAGATTGCTTTCTACTGTGCATCTCTCTGTGATTTGTTTTGTCATCAATACAGATTACTACTTTCATCAGTTCGAGATTATCATGAATCCTGAATCCTTCCCTGTTTTGTCTCCTACAGAGATTATACCAATAATTTGCAACATCAGACGTCTGAAGTCATCGGTAGAAAATGCAAGTTTACATAACCCTTAGCTGGGGCAGGATGTACTAAAATCAGAACATCGATACACAATCTATGGTCAATGGATGTGATGCACATATTCTTCTGAATTCAGACAACGGGTGCATACTTGAAGAAGGGAGTCCGGCTCATATTCATCTCCTTCAGACTATTCTGCGGAGAAGAACACAATTGCTGGTGATAAGAACATCCTCTGAAGCAACCCAAATCTTCCTCCTCATACTGGTGTAGTTTCCTTGCCATCAGAAGTAATTACCCGTGATAATGAAATGAGTACACCTGGCAGCTCCTCCCCCAGGTTTGATGCAGGAAATCTAGGTGAGAAGAAGAGGGTATCTTTTGCCTGACATTGTCTCAGCAAACAGTAGTTTCTCATAATATATTGCTGGTGTTTCATGTCTGGCAAATCAGATGATTCAGCTCCGGTTGGTGTGAAGGAATCCCCTCCTGAACAAGTGATGGTGAGATCAGATGTCCCTGATCCATATAGGATCCCTTCTACTGTTTTTGAGAGCAAATCTCCAACACCGATGAACTGGAGTGTTGCTTCAAATGAGTCGCTCTTCAGCATCCATGTCGGGAATTCTAGTTTTTCCAGAGACCATGTCTTCCTAGATAGGTCTGGAGATCTGTCAAATTTCCCTGGTAGCCCTCTTGATTCGTATCCATCAACCCCCACCCCCCCGGTAGTAGCCCCCGACGCAAAGACAGAGGATGGTTTCGAAAAGGAAACAGAAAATGTGAATGCCAGGACAGATGTTACAAGTGCTGCTTCAGATGGGCATGTCGACAAGGAAAAACCTTATGGAGGGAGCATCCGCCACTCTACCAGTACATCTCGCCAATCTGACGCAAGCACGCACTCTTTTGCATTTCCCATGTATAGTGCTTCTGCACTCAAAGCTTGTCTATCTTGCTTATATGTAGTCTTAGTGCTTCCGGACTGAATTAAAGTTGCAAATTCTTTATATGCATCTAAAGGCTTGGAAAGGAGGTTAACTGCTTAGACGTTAGTTCTGACCTTTCTGTACATCTTTTGCTTGCAAAGATGTTTTTTTTCCAATTTTTAAAACAGTGTATGAAATAAATTCTTAGGTTGGTAAACTTTATTGTTTTATACAGAGTACATAGGGACAATTTCTCTCTGAAATTAATGGACAGTTACTTACAGATTAGCAGAAGGAAGTGGTTCTATGAAGGATGAACCTGACAATCAGCCTCGGGATCAGGTGAAGTCAACAGATAAGAATGAAGCTCCTCAGCAGGCCTCTGGTGCGCAGGCTACTAAGTGGTTTTCATTCTGTCCCTGTTCATTCTGTCCTTGAGATAGTAAGAACTTCTACAGTCTTTATCTCTTCTTTTGAGTACTAAGTAATGGTTCAAGTCTGTCTAACCATTCAGGAGCATTGTTTAATTTCCTCTTGTAGAGCTTCAAAACAATATGACTGAACTTGTGAGACATCACCGTGGAGTTGCAAGCACTGCAAATCCGCATGGACTACTTTTGATGAAACCATCAGGAGGATAAATGGAATTTTGCAGCTCCAGTTATTTTGAGTGCAATACAAGCCCTATACTTGTTAATCTCCTTTACCCATCCAGATATGGAACGCCATCATAGAGGAATCAGAAACAAAAGTTGTGCAGGGGAAATGGGGGATAGAGCTTTTGTCAGTGGATTGAATTTCTTCACATAAGGCTCTGGAATTTGTTTAATGCCTCCCTATGCCTTGGATGCTAAGAGTGCCATGGACTTCTTATTGATGCCTCTCAAATGTCATCACTGAAGGTGCTGTAAAATTTGTTATTTGTAGTGTTGGTGCTTGGTTTTGCTAACTGGTTACTCTCCTAAATGGGGAATGTTAAATATGTGTTCATCTGCGTGTGTGCATTGATAAGCTTAGGGTCCTTGTATTCCCTTCAGAGGTTTCTTCAATCAAAATGTAAAAGCTTGTATGGCTGTAAATATGTTTTGAAATTTGTGTGGGTGCTTTGTTGTGGTTCTTACATTTGGCAGATTGATCAGAAGAATTGTTGTATCATGTCTTGCTAATTGATAGTTTATATTTTCATGTATCTTTTAGATGAAGAAACATGCTGGAAGCTTAGAAGCATCTGGTAAAGAAGGTCAGTGATCTGGAACGAACATGTTGCTTTCTTGAACTGGTCACCCATGAATCTTTCGCCCCTTAAACTCTTAGCCTTTCATGTTTCTTTTTCTCTTCTTTTATCTTCAGTTATGGGCTAACAATCCTCGGTCCCATGTGATCCTGAAGAATCACTTTTTGCAACGTTGTATATGTTGATGGAGGAATCTCATTCTGCCAGAAAACAGTGCCTCTTTTTTCTTTCAAAGAAACTAACCAGAGAGATGGGATCAACCAACTGGTCATCATTTACAAACTTTTCCCAGATAACGTTGTGTCTACAGGATGTTCTTAAGAATCTCTCTTTATCACCTAGTTTTGATGAGAATCTCTCTTTATCACCTAGTTCTCATCATAGAAGATGGTTGAGCATCATTCTATTGCCGTTGTGTTGAATTGCCTTACCCTTTTAGTATCACTTTCTTTTCCCTTCAGAGGCCATGCATGTTCATGCACTAAGGCTGCAAACAGAGTAGTGGTCTATCACTGTCTCGTACACAACACTGGTGGAGAATAGAATGAGGTCCAGATGGGAGTGGGAGAACAATGAGGAACATGGGGAGACTGAGAAGAAGCCAACACCACTGACATAGTTGAAGTCATGGGATGAGATAAGGGATGATGCTGTGGGACTTAAATGGGGATGTCATCTTTCATGTGATTTACAAATATGATTTTGGTTTAGAAAATACCGAAACCTTTTAAGCTTTCTATTTCTCTTTCTTTCAACAGCCATTGTTCTTTCAATTTTTTTCTCGCTCTCTGGAGGTTAGAGTTTTCACCAATTAAAATTTCTAATTTTTGTAGTGGCCTTTTTCTTGCATCTATATGCTTTTTGTCTCTCTTTTTCGTTTCTTCTATTTGATTGGATTCTTTGGCAAAGGTTTATTATTATTATTATTATTATTTTACTTTTAGTCGCTCTTAATATATGTGCATTCGTCGCTGTAAACAAGTGTTCATCTTAATTTTCATGTGTGACCAAATAGGAAGAGGCTAAGTACTTTTTTCATAGGGTGTGTTTCTTGAGAGCCTCTGGATTTCTCAACTTTTTGGTCGGATTGTTTATTCCCCTCTTAACCTGGATAGCGAAGCCTTCTTAAAGGAAAAGAAAATTGAAATTAAGCTATCCATAGCTTTAACGACTTGTTAAAGTTGGTCTATTTTTGATATCGACTCTCTCATAACTATCAAAAGAAAAAGGAGGGCGGAAAGAAAACCACGATGCTTGGCTTCTTTTGATGCAGTTCTGAGTCTAAGGACGTTCCATATCCCTTGTTAAAAGTGATGTCAGACTGCACCCTTCCTATGATTATATGATATATATATATATATATAAACGCTATGTTACGGCGGGGTTTTTGGTACGGCGAAAAGCCCCGCCGTAACATAGATCCTAGGGCCACCCGGAGCCGAAATGGGTCAAATTCCTTTTTTTATTTATTTATCGCCATTGGATCACGATCCAAAGGCGGGGTGCTACAGTATGGTAGGATGCACCGTTATACTGTAGCACTACTATATGTATATATATATATATAAAGAGAGAGAGAGAGAGGAGCATACAATGGGTTAAACTATAATGCTGAGTGTCCTGTAAGAAGGGTGATAAAAATAATATAGATTACTTTTCAAATAATTTTATTAGTTGAAATTTTGACAAGATCTTCCTCTCTCTCTCTCTCTTTCAACTAATTGAGCGTCGACTAACCTAGCAAGAGCATGGGTTAGTGTGTGGTTGTATGTCATGGCAGTGTGCCCTTGTTGATAGGCTAGGGCTATGGTTGTACTCCTACTGAGTTGTTGCTAGCATGGTATGGTGTTGAGTTGCTACATAGCCGTGGTTCAGTTGTGGCCTTGTGCTTGGCATGTTCGTGGTGGCGTCGTTCAAGTATGGAGTGGCGTTGTGTAGTTGTGCAACTGTGGAGTAGTTGGTCATGTCGTGCTAGGGTTGGTAGGTTGTAGAGGTACCTTTATTATTGTAGTCGTTGAGGGGTGTTCGCATGTTTTGATTGCGCAATCATGGTTGGTATTTTCCATGTGTGCTTTTACTAGTACTTTAGTAGTTTATTTTCTACCTTTAATTTCTATACTTATATTTATGGGTAAATTAATTAGAAGTCTTTGACTGTAATATGGAGGTCCTTACTGTAACAGAGCTTAACGTATACTGTAACAGGTGAACACTAATTGTAATGAGTTACAGCTCTATTAGGGACTAACAAATAAGTCAAAAATTTGATAGGGACTCTTAATTAATTTACCCATATATTTATCTACTTTGACGTTGTTTGGCCAAGTGTGGATCAAACGATCCCTACTAAGCCTTCGTCTTTGTGAGGCTTATGCCCCTACCCTTTTCAAGTTGCGAGTTTGCGAGGAGTAGCATCTACCTCATATAGAGATGAGAGTTTGGGAGGTGTCTCCTTGTACCAATAGTTATCCCTTTTGTTGCACTTCTCGGGGTATGCCCCTTAAGGATATGTATCTCCTTGTACTTGAGTTATTGTTGAAAGTTTAAATACTTTAGTCACTTGTTCATCTCTCTAGACTATTTATAATTCTTCCGAGTCTTAGGGTTCATGGGTGGCAATGTGGGATTCGGATCTCTTTTGGGTCTTAGATTTCGAGTCCTTACAACATTAGAATTTGGGAACACACACCATCCAATCTGAAGATCTTGGAGAAAATTGTAGATGCCACCTGCATTGAAATCCAATCTCGTGAAATCAACATATAGGCGACAATAAGCATGGCAACTCTTCCTGGGAATCTCAAAGCAGAGATCACCTGGAAGAAGGTCTCTAGGGGTTAGTCGTACATCAAGAGTTTCAAACTCATCTCTCCTCATCTTAGTATATAAAAGTGGATCCATGAGTACAAGGGGGTAGAAGTGACTCATGTCACACCTCGGCACAAGATCTTAAATGAACCCATTCCATCTCTCTCTTTCTCTCAATTTATTTGCTTCCCCTCTCAAACTGACTTCCAACTTGATAGTCGAAGGGTCAACCTGAGAACCTCTTCCTGGACTTGACTTTGTACGGGTCAAATCAACCTCAGCACAACAGGTGTAGCAACTCTCAATTTTTAATTGAGAAAAATAAAAAATTTAAAATACAAAGAAATGTGTATAAATTAAAACCCATTAAGTAAAAATAAGTGATGGACTTTCACAAATGGTTCTTATATGAGCTATTGGGCCAAAAAGCAAGAGTCCAATGATGGGTTGGAGATAAATAAGTTAAAATTCGTAACTAAATTATTAATAAATGAAAAAAGATCAAATAAATCACTAATATGACTCATAATTATCTAGAAAAGAGTCCTAACATTATCCTAACTTGTTGGCCATAGAATTAGAGCCCAACCCAAGCCAATAGAGGGATAAATGCTAGAAAAAGGCTAGATAAAGATGGAAATTCGGAGTTGAAGGAAGAGTTAGAAGTTTAGAGTGACTCTTCAACCCTAAACATACAAAAACACATCAATCTCGTCCTTGGCCGACCCTATTGATCTCCTGGATCTTGGAGGACGTGGAAGGGAGGCTTTTGGATGAGGAAATCGAGGAGAAGGAAGCTTGGAAGGGAGCATCTTCGTATTCATACCCTAGGATCCCAAAGCGCTTAAAGGTAAAAAATCTCTCAAGCAAAAGTAAATTAAACTCGACCTTAGATAGTCCATGATCCTAGCTACAAAAGTCTCATATTTTCTCCAATTTCTATCATGTCATTTATGAGTATTTCATACCCAAAGATTTGTTGAGGACATATACCCGACCCTTCATAATCCCTTTCAATCTATGTCTACACTTCATCACGTGATGTGAGATTTTTACTGTAGATTGTACTCGATGTCCTGAATTTCTATCATGTATGTTGTACGAATTTATTAGTCCATATTCACTGTGTCAGATTTTTAGTTCATCGTGAAGTAACATGTTCATACCATATTAGAAATCTAATTACTCTTTACTGTTGATACCCATGCATGTATAGTTTCATTTAACGTTGATTTCATAATTTTTCATCAAGTATATGATTTGATATTAATTTTTAAAAGCCCATGTGTCAAGCCATTAGAAAACTAGACCGCAATCCAAGGAGCTTTAAATTCACTTTTGGGACTCGGGAAAGACCCCTGAGAACGTGATGGCCCGATCGTTGCGTTCTCAACCGGGTCACAACACAGCATCACGTCGCGTTCTTAACTCGACGGCAGCATGTGTCGCGTTCTTCCTATCTAACTCAGAATCGGCCTTAATTGCTACCGGTCACCCCGTCGCCTTCAGTTCCACAATCGATTGCCTGATTCGATTCCCTTGAATGCAACAGACCTAACCGTCGCGATTTGAACGCAACCAGTACAGACATCGCGTTTCACTGTGTATTTCCAGAAATCCTAATATTCATTTAAATCTTGCTAATCCATGCTCTTTAATCATGGTTAAACCCTCATCATGCTCTATGACGAACAATAACATCATGTTAATGAATTTTTAATAATATCTACATGATTTTCTTATTTAAAAGATATGTTCACGACTCTCATATGTTATCTTTGATTCTCTCTCACATGCACACACCAAATATTAAATTTTTCCATGAGATCTTACAGAAACCATCTCCATAATATATCTTGTAATTAATTACAAATATTCATGTTAATTTTTTTATTATTTTAAATGAACTTGTCTTCGTTTTATTTGCCGATTCGGATACCGTTATCGCATCCCTCTGCCTCGAGCACTCAAGGTAAGACGGGCAATTACTTTACACACACTTTTCTTGACTTGGATGGACTCTCTGTTGGGAATACTCCTGACTAGACCAGGTAATCTTTGTCAAGGCCTCCGTAAGACTCCTTGGCTTTGGCGGACGTCTATTGTCGATGAGCAGGTTATACCATTAATACCTATTTTACCCTTAGGGATCAGCAAGATCCAACAGCCTTAGATTTCTCTCTTACCCTAGATCACGTCGGACCTTTAGACTGTGTTCGTAGCACGGCCAGTGGGCGGTTATTGAATTCTACCAAACTGACAGCACACAACTATGCATGTTGTGCAACTGTTATTATCGTCTGATTTAACGTCGTTTTATATGCATTAACCTATAGTTCTCACATACTCTTTTCGCTCATCTATTCACATTCTCTATACTCTCATCTATTCTTCAATTATTCTCATCTATTCTTGGTACTTTCTATGGTCATTTGACTAATTGTCTAAAGATAAAAATATGATCAATGTCATGCAACATTATAAAGGGTCCAATTTGGTCTTGGGAGGTGTGCTCGAAAATGCTAGTGCATATGAGAGTTTAATGATCAGAGTGTTCGGCATTACACTTAAGTGCTAGTTATCTCGATAATCTAAAGACAATCAAAGTGTTATCTTGACTAGTGTGTTATCGTGCTATCGTGACGTGCTATCTCGTAATATGGTCATTCTTTTAACGTGATAGTTGTGCTATATTCTTTTTGAAAAGTACTATTATTCTCTTGCCATCACGTGCTATTACTCTCTCGATCGTTCTCTCTAGTTATCCTGCTATCCAAGATATTAATCACTTAAAACATGTTTGTTTTTGAGATATTAAGTCCTACTGGGCGTTATCGCTCATCTTGCGCTATTTGTTATATATGTTTCAGTAGAGTCTGATGGAGAATACCACACGTATGAGGATGAGGATGAGCAAACGCAAGAGTGACCTGATACGATGTCATCCAAATGTCTTAGTATTAGTTAGTTTGTTTGTTTTATGCAAATAAAGTACTCTGGCTCTGAATTGACGATTGTAATAGAGATCAGTGGAATTATCAATAAAGTTGTTTCATTTGATATTATTCTAAATTGTGTAATAATTTGATGTCTATTTTACGCTCTCTACTATATATGTAACTATAATCCGCTCCGATATTCCACGTCGGGACGTTACAACAGGAGTGGCTTGATTCCCCTACTTCCTTCAGCAAACTAAGCTCTCAACCTTTGGCGCCCATAGTTGGTTCACATTGGCGGGATTCATCAGTACTCGTTCTAGGGATCAAGCAACTTGTACCCCCCCCCCCCCCCCCCCTTATATTCTTTTTTTGTTTTTTGGGTGCAATAAAATGCCAAAGGGTTGGCCTCATGTCATAGATAAGTTTCAGGAAAAATAAAAAAAAACTATAATAATTATCAACTATAATTTAATTTTATATATACTGAACATGTGTCCAAACCAATATATGAAGGGTTAGAAAAATACCCAAGTACTCAAGCGAATAATAGCCAAGTCTTGTTCCATGTATAAGAGCAGAAGTAAACAACCCAACGTAAACAGACCAAAGTTTGGCTCCCAAATTTCATAGATGATCATCTCCTCACACAGATAATGACATTTTATAGTCGATAGTAACTACAGAATAGTCCCAAAATTTCTCTTAAGATGACATTGCCCATGTATTTAATTTTATTTTAGATCGGATGCAATGCATAAATCGTAATTAAACTTATACATACTTAAGGATATTTCCTAACGCATTGGTATATAATGTTTAACATTTATGTATGCTTACAAAAGATTTCAAAACGCTAAAATGACAATTCCACAATAATAATATAATAGCTATCATGTTCTAACATTAAAATAATCTGATATGCCTAATGTTACAACTGTGCGTGCAGATTTAAATGATTCGGTTAAGTTCATGTTATAGCATTTATTCTAACATAGACATTCCTAAATTGCATATACAAAGTTACGCTCAGAAACATCAAAATAAAATTAAACCAACATAAATAATAAATAATATAATATCAATTTATCATATGTCTATCTGTCTTTAGGGAGAAGCCCCAAGCCAACTCCATGTAAAAGACCTTTCTAGACTTCTACAGCAATTTCTACGCCTCCTCTATATATTCTCAAATATTACAATAATCACCTCATACAAAAACATGAAATATATTTCTTCGAAGTAAAACGGCGTTGTAGAAATCAATTTCGCGGAGGCATCGGGCAGTGAGGCGCTTTTGAGCCTTGTCGTCTGTGTCTTTTGCGGCACAGGCGACAAGACTGTTCCTACTTGTAAAAGGTCGTGAAATGAATAAAAAATATTTGTTAACCGCATCCACTGACGAAGAGGGAAATAAAGAAAAAAAATGATTCTTTATATCGTCGGTAGTCGAAATCTCCAAAAATGAGTGTCCACCTATTTTTCGACTCTAGAGAGAGAAAGTTTACTTGCTCTCTATCTCTCTCCTCTCTACAAAATCTTTGTAAGTGCGTAAGCCGAAACAACTCGATATATTTGAAAACACTATAGACATTTTACATCAAAATCTATTCCAAAAGTGTTTCCAAACACTGTCTAAATCTAAAATAGAAAACCAACGGGAATATTGTACCCTTTATTTCCCTTCTCCTCCCTCTCGCACCGAGATAAGAACGAGAGCTTACCACCTCTTAATTCTCCTGCATCCATTACCGCCATAAGCCCATGCGTAATCCTCACCCACCTGTCTGCTTAAACAGCAGCAGGGACATGGGTGTCATTTCTTGATCTTCTGATTTCCTTTTGTCACTCACTAAATGACATAAATTTTATATAAGAGATCAAAATATCTTCTCAATGAGCCAAGTTTCATCAAATTTGAACTTCTCCAAACAAAGCTAGAATGACCGTGCGGCCGATTTGATTGGTCAGCTGCATGTGGAGGCCACGCCGCCCTCATGGGGCTCACATGCGGCCGACCATTCAAGTCGGCCGCACGGCCATTCCACGTCGGCTAACTATTCGAATGCTCAAATAACTAGCATTACTCAAACCCTAAACCCCATATCAGAAGTTGAGCTCGTTCGGATGTGTAAATTTGGGACAAGTTCTTGCAGACACTTTGCCATTTTGGAAAGGTGCAGATAAGGACATCCTGGGCCCACTAAAAACCTAGATTGTGAGGGATCCGATAGGGACAATTCTTATCAAATGGAGATGAGAAAGGCTTCTTGGACTTTCAAAAGTACAATTTTGCCATGTCAAATTACACTTCTACTTTTTTATTGGTCCATCTCATCATGGATTATGTACTTCTTTTGAAAGTGAATAATAAGGTGGACCAATGAGAGAAGAGAAGTACAATTTGACATGACAAAATTTGAGCATCAGCCTGCCAAGCCATCCTCACATAAAGATTTGACCCGGGTGTTCGTTCTGCAGCTGACCATTAAAAGACTTAAATTTTTCACTTTACACTTATATTTCTCTTTTTTTATTTTTATTGGTCAATGAAAAAAAAAAGACACAATACACCATCTAATGAAGAGTAAAAAATACAAATGCAAAATACAAAATTCAAGTGTACTAAACTTCTCTTAAAAGAATCCGAAAGACTGGTCCCCTGCGATCTGAGCTGTTCTATCGTCTCTAATTATCTCGAGAAAAGTTTAAAGGCACTGACGTTAGTACAATAATACCAACTTTAAATACACTTTGGAAAGCTCATTGATCGACCTACTTATTATGCCACACTCTGCCTTCGTTTTTTTTCCGAGCCCAACTTTTATATTTTACAACCCAACTTTTTATTTTGATGTCCAAACTTTTCTTTTTAGATACAACGAGCTGAATCAAGCACCCCATTAGACGCTAAAATAGAAACTTGAGCGGCCAAAATAAAAAATAAAACTCCAAAACATGGTTTGCCGAGTCGGAATCGGAAGGCGAATCGGGTTGCTCCTGATTCGCTCCGATTCCCCCCGAATCGGTCCGAATCGGACCGATTCGCATGGGTATATTATATATAATATATATAATATGATATATATATATATTGCAGATATATTATATGTATTACATATATGATATAATATTATATATATATTTATATTATATATAAAGGGAATCGGGGCGAATCAGGCGAATCAGGGATCGGGTTTCCCCTGATCCGCTCCGATTCGGGGGAATCGGGCCGATTCGCCCCGCCATGACAAACCATGCTCCAAAATAAAAAAATAAACTCCAAAATGGAAAAAAAAATGATACCGTGCAAGACAGACCAATACACTTCCTTAAGTATATTTAAAGTTGACATTACTACATTGAAGGTCAGTGCAGTAAACTTTTCTCTTCTCTAAATGCCACAGCCAAATGTTTCCGGAAGACTTACTGCAGATGAATAAGGTGTGGTTGGCCCCTTAGAAAAAAAAAAAAATCCTTGTCAGGGATTAACCCTCAGTAAGTGGTCCCTGTGAAGATCACCGGACTTGCATCAACATCACAACAGATAACTCAAAAAACCGCACATACAACCAATGAACGAGAATACATACCCTCACAGATTCATAAAAACGACCGATGATGCTTTTTCCAGGATCAAATACATATGTTGCGCGTTGGCAAAGCAAGCATATCACCATTTGCAACAGCAGCAGCTGTCGCGGGACCGTCCGTGGATAAATGGGTGGGTGTTAGTAAGGATACCCGCGAGTGCATTCCATGCCTTTCCAAGAGATCATCTTCCTCCGGTCCCTCCCCCTGTAAGATCTGGCAAGTATTGTTCCAGTGACCGGCTTGCACAATCCGACATCGATTATGGAAGTACTCCTCCTTGCAACCGAGCCATCTTTCTGCCGATCAAATTGGAAGTCAAACAGCATGGCCAGGCAACGGACTTGGTGAGCCAGTACTTCGTTTTCATAGTCCAAAGGAACCATCTTTAGAATGTGCAGGTTGACCTGCAAGCAATAGGAAGAGGAGCGGGGGAGGATCAGTGTTTTGAGTGGGTTTCAAAGTACAGGATGACCGGGGCCTTGTTATCAGGTTGCTTTCTCCTCTTACAACATACCTCAGCCTCCATCGCACAAAGTTCGTTGAACCACTTGGCACCCTCGTTCCCGCCCAGCGCGGAATCACCTGCTGCTGGATCAGTTACCAAGTTTAAACTGAAATGTGGAGGCCTAAGAGGGTACTCCATGCCAATCTTGATCTGCCAAGTTAGAATTCAATTAGAACTAATAATGAGAGAAAAGGAGGATAACACAAAAAATGTGAATTGTAGTTACCTTGGCCTCTAATTTGATCTTGTCTACATCCCTTCTATGAAGTACCAGATGGAATTCCCTAACAGCATAGTTTTCCCAGGATATCTTGGCCTTCTCATAGAGTTCCATGTGCAAATTTTCTTCTGGCTCCGGACATGATTTTTCCACATCACTCTCACTGTCCAGTATCAGTTCTGGGCTTTCATGTTTTCTAAAGCTTGGGGATTTTCCCATGCTTGAAGGTGTCATGCTCTTCGACATCAATGTCAAGCTTCTGGAATGGTGAACTTCTGTTAGGGGAGTGGGTCTAAGATCTTTTAGTGATGAAAACTGTACTGATGAGGGAAGTTCTCCATCTTCTGTTGCACTCTCTACCTCTTCCCTTGATGTTGGATGTCTCTCTTCTGAATCAAGGTCCAAGGAATCTGTAGGTTGTTCAGTGGCCATGGTAGAGTCACATGACCCTGGGTCAGATGTAGGTTTAATTATCGACCACTGCTCCAATGTACAGATAGGAGAATGCAAGGCCCATGGAACATCTCCAAAGGAAAGATGGGGCCATTTCATCTTTGTCAAGGATTCAAGTTGCTCCCTGTGTGCCAATAAAAGAATGCAGACCTTCAAGATAACATATAGTGGTGATAGTTTCTATCAAGGACATTAGAAACTTCGGAATAAGGAAAATTCATAGAAGCAACACTATGAACAAAGCTTCAACAATAGAAAGCAAATGCCATCAAATACCCTATAGCGTCAAGATTGTAAAATGCTTATCCTTGATTAAAAGCTTTGGGCCCTTAAACTGTTTCAACACATAGCTATAACGCTAAGGAAACAACAAAAAGAGTGTTAATATATAACATGATAGAAACTAGGCCGTCAGTAATACATCACAGCAATTTTCCTCCTTACTTCCAACATCCCAAGATCCCAAAATTCATGGAGCAGTGACTCACTCAAGAGCCATCTGTGCCTTTTTCCGTAAGCGAATCCTTTTCACAAATGTCTGTATACGATTCTGATGGCGGTAAAGTGCCAGTCCAGAAGGTGCAGAGCCACTTTTTGCCGTTTCATTGCTTGAAGCTTCACTAAATGCAAGTAGAGGAGATAATTCTGGCAATATATCCATCCCTCCCAAATGTTGAGCCCACTTATATGGTCGTAGATTTCTCCTGTCAAATGTTACAGAATCTCCAGCGTACAGCTTTGCAGTCTGAAAAACAGGTGAAATTTTTGAGGTTAGAGAGGAAGAAAAAGCAAAACTGCATATGAATGCATCCCAAAATAGCTGGAAATTTGAGATCTACCATATCCAGAATAAGTTAGGGTTAACTTCTGCAACAAGTGCCTGTGTCATAGTGCTTTAAAATCACTGAATGAATCTTAGTAAATACTGAAGACAGATGCAACAATCTGCCTTTTTTTTCTGAAATACTATTATACTAATCTTCAGGCAAATCTAACAGTAAGTTTTCAATTCAGGACTCATATTACAAAAATTGGTGCAATACCGGGGTATATCAAGCAAAAGCATAATTCAGTGACAGAAAGATGTCATTCTTTGCACAGAAGTGCAGAGGCAATGAGGATTCATGTGGAAGATAATATCCTCGTCTTGAATGCATGAAACAATATGACACTATAGCCATGAGAGAAAACATTTTAACCCACAAGTTGATGTGTATCCTATATGTCTAAACAAGCCTTGAAGACGTTAGTACTGATGCCCCATACTTGTGGATCCACACTTCTAAATGCCAGAAGCAGAGAAGATCGAGCCAATCAAGAGAGGAACAAAGAAGGGGATGAAATAATATGTAAATTAAATTCTCACAGATCACAATTTAGATGCTAGATGTATATCCAGAAATGACCGCTAATTGCCTTGAGACAAATTTTAAGAAAAACAGCAAACGTGCAAAAGATCAGTTGCACAAGAGTATCCACTACAGTTAGCATGTCAGCTCCATAATGTATGTGCACCTCATTGGTCGATTATCATACTCTGAAGGTATTTAACACCCCCCCCCCCCAAAAAAAAAAAAAAAACAGAATTTAGGTGCAAATTCTGTCATATTTCCATAGAGTGGTCTAATTTCACATTTTTCCTTACCATGACCAAAATACTAAATCGTGATAGAAAATGAAAGGAACTGGCAAGGAGGCTCGACAAATCATATCAGGTATAAGCAACGTGAATCAATATCCTGTAGACTAGCATAATGAAAGAAAATAAGTATACCTGATGAGGAAGATAAAGGCCAGTGTCATCAGGAAACAAGTTGCTTAAGATACTCTTAGTTCCTTCTTCAGCCCCTTCAATCCCGACACACACCACATTCAACTTAACAAGGTATTCAAACCTCAAAGAAATCAATTTTGAAGGCTTGGCATCAGAAGATTCATCATCATATATGTGAAGGATAACAAAGAGTGGGTGTGTTTGGTATACGGCTGAGTTGCCAAGGTTGTCCTTGTTCAGGAGCTTCTTAGGCCTTTTCCTTCTCCTCTGGCCATCATCATCGTCATCGGGTACATCATCCTCCAACCTATTAACCTCTGATTCTGCTGGCGTACCTGAACCATTAGAAGATAACAGGATGAGACAACTGCATAGGAAAATATTTTTGCACAGAAGCAAGAATTTAGACCAGTGACAACAATCAGATCTTGAGGTATTCAATAATACATTTGGTAGGACACATATGATCTTTTAAATTATAAAATATTTCTTTGAAAAGATCCACATGTAAATCACTCGATGCAAAGTCAATATACCAAGCAATTTGCATCACGCCTCACATGTGCATTCACACGAGACTTCCCTCTCCCACCATCTCCCATTGAGTGGTCCTCGCACCCAATTGCTTCTCTTCTGAAATCCTAGCCCATTTTTCACATTTTTGTTTACACACTCAATAATTAACATGCAAGTGTCAAGAAATCCAGAATGGAACAGTACACTATACACGATATAACACAAATCATAACCAATCTCCAACGAGACCATAGCTCCACCATAATTATACTTTCTTGGTACCGCATCCACCAGTCCCCACGAAGATACATCCCTCCAAATTTCTCCATTTGTAGGAACGTGACATAATGAGGCCCAAATGGCAATTAGTTCTGACAGCACCTGAAGGCTCCTTTAACAGAAGTTGGAAGACCGAGATACCAGGATGCTCAAGCTTAGATACTTCACAGGCAGGTCAGTTCAGTATATCATAGTTGGACTTGGCAATAGGCAAGTACAATCAGAAAAGATAGTGAAGCATGTTACATTATTTTGCAACATTCAGTTCGAGAATGATGCATGTATATTAAGCTAGACACAGGACACATCGTTTTTAGTGAATGTGCTGGTTTCCCAAAAGTTTAACAGCAGGAAAATATAACTTCTAAATGCACATTACTGTTATGGGAAACACTATGCCTTAAGAAATCATTGCTTCCTGCCCAAGATACTGCTAATGTTAAAAACTGTAAAATAGTGGTTTAGAGAAACTGCATTGCAAGTCGGCAAAGTCACAATGACACAGTTAAATACGTCATTGTCAAAGAAACATAACTGGTGATGGAACATCTTAATCGGTTTCTGCAGTTTTGCTATATACACATAGTATTATAACTAATTAAAAGACACTAATAAGTTTAAAAAATGCTTGGTTACAACATTAGAAAGGCTGCTGGTCATAGTATACAATCCTTTAAAGAACAAAATAAAGAGAGTTCAAAGTAGTGTCCAGATATTTCTTTAAATGCTCCATCTATGAGGTTCCTTCTTAAATCTTAAGTCCCACCTGATGAGATTCCCATCGATCTCCTAAAAGGGAACGCAAATACGACTGGATTATCCGAGTATCGATCTCTAATTTGTCTGCCATTCTTAAAACAGAGACCTGCACATTCCAATCCATTTCTTGTGTCTCCATGTCTGAGGAGACCTCATTCTTTCCTCAGAATATTGGAGAAGTTCACATCAGACCTTTGGTAACCTGCGCAAAAGGGGCCGCACAGAGGACTGCTCTTTCTGCACACATGTTTCAGTCACTGACGGGGTTTGCTGACTGAGAAATGCTTATTGTCCTCCATGTCTTGCAATAAAGGTGATGTGGATTGCTTGACAAGCAGTTCTATTGGTTGAAAGAGAGAGAGAGAGAAAGGTCTTGTCAGATTCTCAATTAATAGGATTGCTTTCCAAGCAATCCACATCACCTTTATTGCCCTCTGTGTCTTGCAATAAGCATTTCTCTTGCTGACTATGTTTTACCAGAGCAGCCAGCAGCTCATTCAACTGTGGTGCTCCAATGGGCACCATGAACCCTAGCATCCTCAACTGGAGAAGTCATAGTGGGTGATGAGCTCTTGCATGCAGTTGGCCGGTGCTCGTGTCCTCCCTTTTTAAGCCATTGAGTACCCCATCTTGTTGCCTCCTGTCCCTCCTCTGCTCCTTCCATGTCTCCATTGCCCGAGATGCCCCAACAATATGCACAACACTGCCATCAGGTTGCTCCCCACACAAGTCAAATGCCAACACATTCATCGCTCTGTTTTTGGCCTCCAATAGTGCCATTGCCGCTGCCGACAAGATCCAACATTGATTTGACACCTTTCACACTTTCGTGCTCGACAGATGTCAGATTCTAAACTCCTGTTAGTAACACCAGAACAAAAGGCAGAGAAAGGTAGTGTTTGTCTCCCTATTCCTTTTCTTCTTTTTACTCCCTATCCTTTCATCTAATGAATCTATTCTCAAGTTTCTTCTGAAGACATCTGAAAAGAATTTTCTCCTAAATTTCAATCAGCTAGATCTAATTAAGCATACAAAGATTAGCCAAAGGTTTCAGATGGTCACCCTACTTGACAACAACCCTCTACAAAAGCAAGTAAATACCCAATCATTTTAAGTTCCAATAGCAGAGGGTCAGTCAAAAGCAAAATGCTTACTACCCCTCTGGACAGGTAGTTCTTACTACCCTCTAAAAAGAAAGTAAAATACGCTATCATTTTTAAGTTCTAATAGGTCCTGGATGTGTAGTAAGCATTTCTCCAATCAAAAATGTCCTTAAAGAACAGTTAGTGAGTAGAAATCGACCTTCCTGTCTACAATTTAAGCTTACAACACAAAGGAACAGTCATAAAAAATTCCACTAGTCTATGAGAACAACCTACATGGAGAGAGGACAAGATGCAGAGGGGCAAGTTTGATACAGAGGTATGTAATCATTCTATGGCAAGTAGCAGACGAAGGGTCAGTGAAACACAATCCCATGTACTATCTCTTCCGGGTACTGGAGAATGAAACTATTCAATTTACATTTTAAGATCACATAATACACGTTAACATATTTTTCTGTGGGAACTGACAACTTCACCATTAAACAGATCTTTCTTCTTTGCCCTCTAACCAGACTATTAAGGAAAATACCATAGGCCAAAAATCATGTGATTACAAGGACGCCACTCACTTAACCTTGATGCAGACAGAAGCGGCGGAACCAGAATTCATCTGGGCCTAGCCCAATGCCTGTCAAAATTATGAAAATGACGTGTGTGCATCAGGTGGCATCACAGAGGGCTCTAAAAGAAAACACAAAACAAAAGATATACCAGACCAGAAATGTTGTTGTCTTGTCTCTTGATCGTGAGTGAAACCACATGACTGATAGAACATGTAGTGGATTCACCAGTGACAGACTTTTAAACATCTGATAGTTCTTTTTCCACATCATCTTGTGGTTACTGGTTATAAGCACATGAACGATAAGCTAATTATCTATAGATCAACAAGAATAAAAAAAGCGTCTTCTGATGACTCCATGAATGCTGCAGATTAAGGTGAAGTGCAAGTTAATTGCATTAGTTTTCCCAGTATGATGGTGGAGAAAGAGATCTGTCATTGACATCATATCATGCTATATGATGACTTTGAAAGGATGTGAGTTTCCAAAAATATATTAACATACCAGTATCTTTGTTTGCTTGCTCTTGGGCAAAAGCTTGAGCTTCCTTGATGCTTCCTTGAACTTCAAGTTCTATATTTTCCCCAAAGGCCTCTTTCTGGGATAACAACTGTGAGAAAATAACATAAAGGGGAGGCGATAGTAACTCTGCTGCACGATTCAGTTTTAGCTTCTTAGTATGCAAAACCCCCAACTGTTGTTGTACTGGTAAAGATGCCTTCTTGAGAGCTTTCAAGTGTGAGGGAAGGCTTGATAAGAACTTTTTCCGACTTGCAATTGTGTCCAAAAGATTCTTCTTGTGTTGTTCCAATTTCTCACGAAGTTTGCAGAGCTCTTTTCTCTGATGTACAGAAGTCAAAAGGAAAAACATCTCACAACTTTATATCAGAAAGGCAACACAGGCAGCTAGAAATAAAGAGCAAGCAAGTACAACTAGGAGAAATTAATGTACAAGGTTTTAACACTTCCGTTTCAAGAAGCCACTAAAACATAAACCTGAGACTAGGCTTTCACCATTATTGTAGATTCTTCCATTAAATTAGACAAGCTCTTGTTATTACCTTAGTTTATGACAAGACACCAAAGGGACAGAACCATTAATGTAGCTGACATAAAATTTTGGTGCACCTGAAGAGTTTCTATTCTACACTCAAGAGGCATTTACCATGTAGAAATGAACACATTCACTACATCAGATCCATTAAGAACCGAAGAAGCAAAGGCTAAAACTTCTACACACACTTGTAAAAAGTTAACATTCAGAAAATTACATGATTTAAGTGTAAGGTGCCCCAGAAATTGCATGGTTCTCCAATGGGCATGAATTTAGGACTACATCAATGTATAGCATAATAAACATGAGTTGAAAAGATGAACAGTGCATAGAATAGTTGAAGAATCTGATGGTGCAGAAAGTGGAAGTTAAACAAGAATAATTCTTGGCCAAAGAATAGAGCACACTACAATCCAATAATGTAACATATTTGTAAACCTGGATAATTCAGATATAAATTCCTGCTGCTGTTCTGATTTTTGGAGGAAACTGTACCTCCCCCACCCAAAAGAATCAAACATAGGAGTGGAAGGCATAAGTATAGATTCCAGCAGGTTATCCCTATACATAAACACCTTCTTGTATTCAATCGGTTGATTTTTTTTTTTTTTAACGATGGTAATCAGACCATTGAATATTGTAAATTTTGTATTTTCTACATCTAGAAAGAACCTGAAAAGTCATTGGAGGTGATTATGCATTTTAACTTTGTTTAAAAAAAAAACAGATTTTAGTGATCTGCCGTATGCAAACTACCTCATTGCACAAGTTTCCAGTTTCCACATTTTCTAATTTATATTGGCAAAAGACTTTTAAATGTCTGCATCAGAAGCTACAAAGTTTCTACGTTCTGAAATTTTCATATTATCAATCTTTATCCTGTTCGATAGCTGAAACATTATACCAGAGTGAAATTTCATGATCCTTTAACATTCTGCTCAATTTTTGCTGCTGAAAGATATTCCCCCTAGTATTAAGCAATTCACAAATCTTTATGCGAACAATGAATGTGTTTCAACCATTAAAGAGGTGTGTTTATGTGTATATGAGGTTTTACAAACTATGAGTTTTGCATAACCCACTATTGCTCTAGGGAGTGAGCCTTATTACATAATCAGCTTTTGGTTTCTAAGGATCCTTACCATATCACTGAAACAGTAACTCATCTACCTAGATGCAGTCTAAGAGAGTCTTGTTATCCTGTTAGGCTTCCCTCCATCAAAAACTAGATGAGGTCGTCTAAGTAGTTCAATTGCATCTAGAAATCTGCCAATTGACTTTTGACTCGACATACTGGTCGTCCTGGGCATTCTGCTGAAATTAATTCGAATAATTCAACTATACATCCTAGAGAGCGATGATATATAATTAGAACATCACGTGAACCACGCCATCCACTGACAGCGACATTTGGAAACCACCTGAAGGTGGAGAACGCAAATAGGGATGGAAATCTTAGATACAAATGCACATCCAATCATATTATAAGAGGATTGATCATTTATGGCTCCAACAGTTAAGACACACATACCTGGTGCAGCTCGTAGTTCAGCCTCTTCAGCATCAGATCGTGCATGCCGTCACCCGACAGCACGCCGCCCTTGATGTCGTCCGGCGCGTCCCGGAAGAACTCCTCCTCGGGCACGAGCTCGATGTCGGGGTACTTGGAACGGAAGTCCTTGCAGGCCTTGATGGCCTTGAGGTAGTGATTCTTCTCGTACATCAGGTTGTGCAGCTGCAGCGTCGTGAAGTCCACCGGCGCCTTGGCGCTCTCCGTCTCGGCCTTCACCCGGTCTTCCTCCAGAAGTATCGATCGATTAACCTGAGACAAACACGAAAGTCACCGACAAATCCATGAAACCCTAAACCCTGAACCCCAACCCTAGCGGGGAGGAAAGAAGAGGATGGCGGGGAGAAAGGGGGGCAACCTGGCGGAGGGTGATGAAGATGAGGGACATCTGTGTGATGAGCTCGCGGAGCTCGGACTTGGGGCGGCCTTCTTTCTTGATGAACAGCATCTTCGCCGCCAGATCCTCCATAGCCGCACGGCTTTCCTCCAGCACGTCGTGCGGCGTCTGGTTCTTCGGTCCCATCTCGACGGGGGCGTCCTCCACCTCCATCGCCGTCCGACTCCTCACACCTCCGTCGCCGAGCTGCACCCTCCCACCACTCCCAGTCCGGACGCAGCGGGGCAAAACTCTTCCAATCTCACCACTCACACCAAGGTGGCCGCGAAAAAGGTTGGAACTTGGAACCAGTTACAACTCCAAGTGCTAACTGTGAAAATTACCGCGAGATCCATGACTACGTCAAGTGGTAAAGATCTTGGCTAGTGGTAATAGGTGTCTTAAGTTTTGTCAATCGCTATACAAAGTTTTGTAGTTCACATTTAACCTTTCGAGGGCATATTTTGGGGAGAAATGATAGAAAATAACATAATATTATATAAATAATCATCGTTAAAAATATGGGTAAATTAATTATGAGTCTTTGATTGTAACAAAGAGGTTCTTATTATAATAAAATTTATTAATATATATTGTAATATGAGATAACATTTTTTTTTTTTTGATAACGAGAAAATTCCGTCCCGTGTGACTTTGTGGAATATGAGATAACACTTATTGTAATGAGTTACAA
This sequence comes from Colocasia esculenta, assembly GCA_014218235.1. NCBI lineage: Eukaryota > Viridiplantae > Streptophyta > Magnoliopsida > Alismatales > Araceae > Colocasia > Colocasia esculenta. Next base: position 7,353,925 of record CM024766.1, on the reverse strand, counting down.
TTTTATCGAAGATTACAAAATAAATTAAATATATGATAAAGACTCCTAATTAATTTACTTTCAAAATATTTGTAAAAATAGTTAGAAAACTTGTCACATAAGGGATGCCTTATAAAACTTTTGAAGTGGTGCGCCCAAGATCTAACTCGCTAAACATACCTTATTTAATAATCATTATGTTTTGAATAATTGTTTATAAACTTTAGTCATAAAGTCTCGAGAAAAATTTAGTGTACTTGAGTTTTGTACTTTGCACTTTTATTTCTTACTTCTCATTGGATAGGTATATTGTGTTTTTTTCTCATTGATTAATGAAAAAGGAGGAGTACAAATGTAAAGTGTAAAATTCAAATACACTAAAATTTTCTCTAAAATCTTATCAAATTAGTGACTTAAACACTCTATGAAGTACTTGCAGAGGTGATTGAGTGAATAATAAGAGATCATTCACTCTTGATATTTAACTATAGAATGAATATCTTATGGAATCATACTTGAAAGTACATGGCCATGTACATATTGGAAAAAGAGCTTTTCATTTATATTTATCATGAGTATTAGGTGACATCTAGTTAATACTAAAAGTGTTTGATAATAAAACTATACTTTTGTATTGTTGGAACATTTGATGGATAAAAGACTATAGTTGCGTGGTACATGTAGATAAGTAGGTTCCAAAATGGGAGTCTTTCCGCATATATCTGCTAGGTTTATGATGTAGTCCTTAGTGGAATAATCATATAATGATTTTTCTTCTTTTTATTATATTGAATATATATCATTTTATGATATATAATTAATTAATTTAAGTAATTCAATAATAGATTTTGGCTTAGTGGACCAAAAAAATAGACTAATATTTAGACCTAGAGAGTCACATATAATATAGTACTCTTCAGAGGAGTTGTGACGTTATTTATGAAAAATATCTAATTTGTGAAAATTGTTAGATGTATAGAACTAATTATGACACTGTAGAACCCTAGGCCAAGCAAAAAAATTATCTTGGCCATCCCTCTCCCTGGGATGCCCGTCTTCCTCTCTCTCTCTTGGTGCTACATGGTGGAGCTAATGTTTAGGAGTTCGGATCCTCCGAGTACATGGGAGGATCGGACTCCATCAATTATCAATGGGTTGAGAGATCGGACGGAAGTTTTGTAAAAAAAATTAAATTAAAATATAAAAAACTTTTTAAAAAAGATTTTTTTTGCAAAACTCACACCTAATCTCTCACCTTATTAGTAATCGATGGAGTCCGGTCTTTCCATATACTGAGAGGATCCGAACTCAATATTTAGTCGGTGCGTGGAGATCACAAAAGAAAGATCGTCTGCTCTAAATGTTTGTGTAGATATCCTTGGAGAACGTGCATTTGCACAATTCACATCTCATTGATCTACAAAGAAGATTTGCAATCTCATAAAGGCAAAGAACAATTTTTTCCTCACTATTTTCTCATTTAGATTTACTGGCACTGATATCACAAGAAATCACATGCTTTTGCTGCGCTCTAAGAGGTGATTCATACGAATCTACTCCCCTTGATTTTGGAATCAAATAAATGAAGGTGCAATTAACCTCGTTGAACCATTCACCTCTGTTAAGAAGATAATGGGTGGTGCTGACACAGAATCTCCAATATGATTGGAAAATTTTGAATGTGGTGAACAAATCACATGTAATTGGGGGGGGGGGGGTTGATGAACAAATTACATGTAATTTTGATAATACAATTCCATTAATAAGTTTAAGTTTTAATGATAACATAATTAAATGATTATATCTAAGAAGTCAAATATCAAAGAATGTAAAATTCAATCACAAAAGGCTTGATGTGAAATCAACTCCTAGAGACTTAATGTAGAATCGACTCGTAGACAAAAGCAACTCTCAACTCAATTTAACAAAATCGAGTCTTAAAGATTCACCGAAGAAGTCGAGTCTTAATGACTTGATGAAGAAATAGAGTCTTAAAAACGTAACTAAGGAATCATCTCAATGTCTTGAGGTAAAATCAACCTCAAAATACAATCGAGTCTCAAGTCATAGTATTGACTCTCAAAAGCTTAATGAAGAAATCGACTCTCATAAGATTTGAAGTAGAATAACACTTAGGAGAGAATCGCCTATCAATTTAGTTAAAAGAATTGACTCTTTGAGTCACTTAAAGGTAATGACTCTCAAGAGAGAATCGATTATCAAGTCATAATTAATAAATTATCGATTCTCATAATAGAATCGACTCTCAAGTCTCTCTTAAGGAAATCGAGTCTCAGAATAAAATCAACTCTCAATACTTAGATAACAGAATCAACTGTCGAGTCTTATTAAGGAATCAACTCCCATTCAAAATTTACAATCTCATCTATAATCGATTATTGCTTAGTTTTTAGGTGATATAAAAACAAGTCTAATAATTTTGTTTTATTTTAAAGACATCTTTATCTAGACAGAATTTACTTTTTGGGCTTAAAAGAATGTTCTTTTCAATCAATGAATTGCCCTTACAAATAAACAAGTTAATGGAAACATTTTATAAGTTCTCATAGTATGACTACTCTGTCAAAAGTTCTAATTCAAATTGAGAAGCATAATAGAGTTTCCATATTCAAACTTGCATTTACTGCTCTCTAACGAAAATGACCTTATGCAAGTGTCATATATTATATTTCCTTATAAATTATTTTTAGCCGAAAGACCACAAGGATGGATACTTTTGCATATACTTACTACTAACAGAAGATATCCTAGATATAAACAACACAAGTCATTTCTCAAGAAAATATTTATGAGAAAGAGATGAAGATCTTCCATGCATTAACTATCCAAAAAAACAATATAAGATATGTCACAATAGAACAACACAATGAGGCTAACGTGTGGCACATTAGTCATGATGGATGCAAATTTCTTAGCCATTTAGAAGAGAATTCACAATTCAAGAAAAGAAGTCCAGAATGACTATAAATATACAAGGTTTTCAATAGAGATAGAAACACATATGCATACATTTGAAAAAAACAGACAGAAATGGGAAAGTGAAGAGCTTGTGTAAAAATCAAAGAAGCAGTAAAAGATCACCAGTCAAGTGCATTCAAAGCTCTTCTTCAAAAGAGGAGAAGTCTTCAGCATGCACAACAACTGTAGTCATCTTCAGCTGAAGCCATACAACATCTGCCCACATTTTAGTTCTCATTCATTTGATCTATGTGTCGTAGGTATTGAGCCTTCATTCTTGCTATAGATCAAACTGTGTAGAGATATTAGTTGGTGGCTAACCTTGTTATGTTGACCTGCTATGCTAGGATTGAAGCCAGTCAGCTATCTTTTAGCTCAGACATAAAAGTGACCTGCTGCGATATATATCATTGAGCTAACTTTTTGTTGGGAAAAAGAAGTGGATGGTGTGTCACCTGTTAGAAGGGTATTCCAAGAGCTACTTTTTGACTTGACAAATGAAGAACTTGCTGTTGTAGGTGGTTAACGAACAATTTTTAGGACTAGACGTAGGGCTAATATGATCAATGCCAAATCAAGATAAATCTTTATACTAATTTATGTGATTTGATCTTATTCTACGCAATTGTTATTACATGCATTAGTAGTTCGGAGGTTCATGCACTTCCACAACTAACAATTATTCAAAAGTCCTCCAACATCTAAATTTAGGTTATCAGCGTTGTTAACGAAATCTTTCAAACACCTTAAATTGCCTATTTGATACAGTTTTAATTATAAAACGAGAAAAACCAGTTCACCCATCCTCTAAGTTAAGCCATAGTCTAGACAACATTGTGTTGTGCTGATCATCCTTTGACTTTTGATAAATGCATAGAAGAACTTGCATGTTGTGCCCTTATTTTCTCTCTCCTATTCACGATCCTCTGTCTCTCCTTAAATTGAGCTAATATCGGGTCAGACTAATTTAACTGTTGGAAGGTCGATCTTAAAAACACTTTTTTCGAGATTGACTCTCTTTGCAAGTCGGGTTGTCCTTATCCGACAAAGGGTAGTCATTCCCCCCTCAACATAGAAGAAACGACATCCGAGCTCTTAACTTAGGTCTCTTGAGGTCAACCTAGTAAAACGTCTTTAGACTGAGACCTACCTCATCTATTATCTTTTAAACTAGAGAAAGACTTAGTGCACTTTTGTATTACATTTTAAGTGCAATATAACTAGACAATAATTCATGTGACACCCCTCACATGGTAGAGTGATAAAGTGACAACCAAATTGTTGGATGCCATAATTTTGGTTGCCACGTAGATTATTACCTAGTCATATTACACTTAAAGTGCAATACAAAAATGTACGAAATAGTACTCTTTAAACCAACTCAGATCAAATTTGAACCTGGCTTAGAAATGGTCAACCAGTGTTATGACAAACATTTGATACCATGTAAGCATGGTACTTGTAAGGTTCTAGAAGCACTCATGATATCCAATAAATTATTTATTTACAAAATTTAATAAAAAAACCCTCTTATGACAAGATGCACTGGTCACTTGTCAACTGACTTAAATATCAAAAAAGAGAGGCCCACTCACCCGTAAAGCTAAAGTGATGAAGCTACCAAATGCTTCAACCCACCTACAAACCTCCACACCCAATGGGCCTTCACTAGTTTATAGTACAAAGCTCTGGCTGGTAAACCCTACACACAGACAGGAGGGATGCAGACTGGTGGTGGTGGTGGTGGTGTGTTGTGAACATGGGGATGCCCACTCTGTTGGGTAACAATCTGGATCTGCGCACAGTGTGGAGCTGGCTAGAGATGGCGGCAAACGGGGGACCCCAATGCCGGCGCCACCCCGCTAAGGTCACAAAAATCTGCCATTCCATCTTCTTGGCGTCCCACTGCTCCACCACTCCCCGGCGCTCGGGGTGCAGGGTGGGGGGGGGGGGGGGGAGGCGGGGGCGGGGAGAAAAGAGGGTTCCCCAACTCCCGCTTTTTCTTCTCCCAAGAAAGGCTATTACCTGATGAGCAAGTGCTTGGCTCCGCCCGCGTCGGCTGTTGCACGCGTCTGTGATCTCTGATGGTGGGGACTGCTGCTGCTGGGACTGCGATTTGCCATCCCTGTCTCCGTCCTTCTTTCTTTATCTCTCTCTCTCTCTTTCTCTCTCTCTCTCTCCCGCTCTCGCTTTTTATTCCCTTTCTTTTACTGCGGTTTTGATACAATGTTTGGCAGGATGTGAGCGCCCGCACTGGTGGTCCAGGCCAGGGATGGGTTGGGGGAGGACGAGGGGGGTGGTGAAGGGGCGGCCGGCCCTCTAATGCCGCCACCAGCTCCCGCATACCTTTGAAGGTACGCTCTGTTCTCACTCGCCGCTGCACGCCACCGTTCCACCTGTTTATCGTCTGTTTCTACCTCCTGTTTACCAGTCTCTTCCTGTTCCTTCCTCTCTCCCTCCCTCTTTCATGGTCCAGTAGAAGGGGGACGAGGGTAGGAGACAGTAGGAAAAGACACCCTTTTGCAAACCGTAGCAGAACCAAGGAGGGAGACGTAGGAGTAGGCCGTTGTAGCAGAGGGAAGCGTCTGGATGCCGGGAATCGCTTCTCCATCGCTCTCAGAGGTAGGGGACAACTGCATCCGTGTTCCAGCTCACCTGCATCGTGTTGGCGTCGGGGTGGTTATGCTTTGGACCATCAAAAGTTAATGCTTTTTGTTATTTTGGTCCCTTTGCAGGACGATAAGAGGGTGATGGAAGTGCAGATCTGAGGCGCTTGCATTGCTGATGGAGTGAACACTTCAGTAGGGAAGAACTGCAGTCGCCCACCTGGAGAAATTGATGTGCATTTTCTCTCTTAATCTCTCCTGGGTTCTTTGGTTCTGAAACAGGCATGAAGCGGGGCTCCGGCACCTCTGTCCGCAGCAGATCGGGCACGTTTCCAAGCCCTTGCACTCCAAACTACTGCCATGTTAGTGGAACAGCGGGGTATCACAAGGGGTGGAGTTCGGAGCGGGTGCCGCTGCCCGGGAATTCAAGTAGGAGACAAGGGAGCAGTTCAGCTCTACTAACGTTCAGAAATGGGAGGGCGATGCCATCGAAGTGGGAGGATGCTGAAAAATGGATCTTCAACCCAATTTCTAGCGATAATGGAATTGGAAGCCCCTCTGCGCTGCTGCCTCATCATAGGCGCCCAAAGTCGAAAAGTGGGCCTCTTGGGACTCCTGTTGGGATAGGCAGCTCCTGCTCATCAGCATCACCACTGACGGTCAGGAATTCCAATTCCACTTCTCCTTTTCTCACCGGTGTTCTTGTAACAGAACGTGGCTGCTGTGGAAGTGTTAGCAGTGGAAGAGTCAAAAGTGGCAACGAGGCCCTAGGGAGGGTGAGAGAGGGAGGGAGGAGGTCATATTCTGCTCATGCAGACCAGACCATAATGCAATCTGCAAGCGTTCATGCATGGTCAGACATGTTAGTTGAGTCATCTTCCTCTTTTCCCAGCTCTGAAGGTATGCTATTCCATTTCTCTTGCTGTTGGCTTGCTATTTGGGTTTATTAGGACATACTGAAAGGATGTGTTATTTATTCCTACGGTGATGAAGTTGTGTCGCCACTTTGTAGCTTCCAAACTTACTATCACACATGGAATAATTTTATCAAATGATAGGATGCGCTCATTCTTTTTGTTTTGACCTTTTATATTGTCAATGTGATAGATTTAACGATTAATCAGTTCTGCAGTTCTCTTTCCTAGATATCTCATTTCCTTGTATTAGAGCTTTGCAAGTAGATAGATTATTGGTTTCAAAGTTTGCCATATCGGATTTGGTCTTTGTCTTTGAAGTGGGAGAGAGAAGAGATCTCAGAGAGGTCTCGGTAAAATCTTGAGAGATTATACCTTGGGATATCGGGATGCAAAAAAGTGGATATACACATATAGGATATGCGATAACAATAATATCATTTTTAATAAAAAACAAATAGTAGGATAATGCGAAATTTGTAATGAATTTATAAGAAATAATTAACCCAATGAGAATTTATAATGGATTAGCAAAAATTTGAATAAGCAGGAGTTAACATTAATGAGAAATAAATATTCCCAAAATAAAGCAGGAGTTAAGTAGAATCTATAGATAAAACCCAAAGCATTTATAAGAATTAGACAGTCAGAAATAACAAGAGTTAAAAGCAATTAAGCAGGAGTTACCAGGAATTAGAAATGAAATAGAAATACATTAAGTAGGAATGAACTTGGATTTAAATACTCAAAATATTATTTCATATAATTTTCAGTTCCTCAGTTTTTCAGAGTTAATAAGAAATTGAAAGCAAGAAATTTTAGTTTTTATATTTTTTTTCCAGTTTTTCTATTAATTCCCATAGGAATCAAAGTTAAGCAGAAAAATCTGAGATTCATATTGAATTACTAAACATTTAAAGCAGTAATTACCAACAAGAATTAAACATATGCTGGTGATTATTTAATTAAACCAAATCAATGACAATAGAAATAATCAGTGATTATTTATCTTGAACATTTGTTGTTAGTTTCATTTAAACAAGAATTACCAAAGTTTAAAGTTTAAGATTTACACAATTAAAAGTCCATAATATGAAAAAAATCAGTAGGAATAAAAACTAAAATCCAAAGATTTAACAGGAATGAAATAATTGGCAACCATGAGGCTATTCTCCTGTCAAATGCATATAGTTCAAGTGGCAAATTGGGCTGTGTAATAAGTTCTTCTCACATTTATAACTTGGGTAAAACACATCGTGCTTCTCAATAATACAATGTTATTTGTCATTAAATATAAGGCATTCCGATTCATCTACATAATTGCATAGAGAAGCCAGTGCACAGCATGCAAATTCTAGAACCCAGGGTACCTTGCAACCTAACACTTACTGTTCAATGAAGCCATGGACTTGAACTCTGTAAATCAGATTAAAGCTATAGTTGCTAGACATCAGATGTAATAAAGTTGGTAATATATAATTGATGAGACACAGAGTGCTTGCTTCAGACAGGACTTTAGACATGAGACTGGCACACTGGATTATCTGTTAAGTCATCAGCTTGAAGAATCAGGAGGGCTCCATTAAGCCCATAACTATCTTGTATCACATTCCTCGAGTGGAGACCATTGATCTGCGGTCTGCCTAGTTTCATGATTCACATATACATGGGAGCTGGATCAACGGGCCACCACCCAATGTTCTTACAAGAAGAGTTTATTTTGAACATAGTTGTCAAGGAGCCCCAAGGCGTTCTTGGGGTCTTTTAGTGCCTAAGCGCTTAGGCGGCGCTTAGCCGTCCGAGGTGGTGCCAACTTGATATCTCCCTCCTATATGGAATTTAAGTATCTAAAGGTATATAATATATGAATAATCAAAATACAATTATGTAATAAATATGTTAATATGACATTATAATTAAAATTAGAACATAATATTCACTAAATATTAAAAGCATAATAAATTAAGATGGTTCTCGAATAATTAGGATTTTTTTAACATTTAATGATTGTGACAATGTTTACAATCTAATGAACAGTGTGGAGTTTGAGGCCTTGAATTCTTCAATGTGCAAGTACGCAGAAGCGGATCGACCTGTGGGAATATTAAAAATTTCATAATTCAAATAAACTCCATGGAACACTAAAAATATAAAGTCTGGTGGAAAAAATCAAACGTGCATGTGACTTCTCCAAGGGAGTCACTATCCTACTGACGGGAATTTAGATGCTGTCAGGAGGAGGGTGAGCTCTTTGGAGAAGTCACATGCACATTTGATTTTTTTTACCAGACTTTGAATTTCTAGTTTTCCATAGGATTTATTTGAATTGTGAAAATTTTAATTAGGCTAAATTATGAGGGATTAAAAAGTTGACATTTTGATAGAACCATCAAAATTGTGATTTTCTTCTTAGATGAAAGAGTTGACTTTTTATTAGTAAAAGATATTTTTTTTTTGATATTTTATTGAATTCAAATGGGGGGTATTTTTTTATTTACATGTAATATCTTAAGTAAATATAAATCATATGTAAACCATTTACTTGAATGATATTCAGGGAAATAAGACACAACAAAGCATGCCTCATAGGGTCTAGGCCACCCAAGGCGCCCAAGTGGGTCAAGGCGCTCGCCTAGCCTGCCTAAGCACCGCGTTGGGATGCTTTTTTGGGCACCTATAAGGTGGACCTTCGCTTAGCCCTCAGTTGGGAGCCTAGGCATTGCTTAGGCGGGCGTCTTGACAACTATGATTTTGAAGGAGAAACTTTATTAGTAATATAATATGTGGGCAATAAAACACAAGGAATTGTTGCATAATGCATATGGACCTTTTTTAAGATGAAAATTGCAAGCTTATCACTACTACATTTGTATTTGCATGCATATCAATAAAAATCAGAAGTGTGCAAGAAGATCACAAAATGGTCTTTGCTGCGAATGTTTTAATGCTCTTTTTACACAAAGAATGGTGCGGAAAACCATTCAGTAGTCATTTGCACACAATTGTCCTTTTCAATGATATGTTTGCAAATACAAATTCAAGAGTGATACATCTGTGATTCTCATTTTAACAATTGTTATCTGCAAAAACCCCAAAGTAAAATTATTAAAATTGGTTTATGTTTAATTAAAATATACTTGTATAAGGGAATTAATATACAATAGGAACTTGAGTTATGGTAACTAGTGTGGCAATTTTTTTGAATATTTACATAAAATAAACAATTTGTAATATTCAAACAATATATTGTCACTATGAGGTTCTACTAGAAGTGTAGAATGTGAAAAGTCAAATTCCTTAGCACTGACATTCAAAAGTTAGATATATAATCTCTTCAACTCATGGTATGCAGTCTCGCGAGATTCTCGGTCTCGGCCCCTCCCCGAGAAACGAGATGGCCGAGATATATCTTCAGGGTTCAGGCAGGGTTGTCAGGACTTAGGATCCTCTTCAGGCAGGGCTGTCAGGACCCCTTATTTACCTGAATATCATTTAAGTAAATGTTATAATTTTCATTTACTTAAGATATTACATGTAAATAAGGAAGTACCCCCCATTTGAATCCAATAAAAATATCAAAAAAATCATATCTCTTACAAATAAAAAGTCAACTCTCCCATCCAAGAAGAAAATCGTGATTTCGATGGTTCCAATCAAAATAGCGACTTTCTAATCTTTCATAATTTGTTATAATTTGGCATATCTAAAAATTTCATAATTCAAATAAACCTAATAGAATACTAAAAGTCTAAAGTCCGGTAAAAAAAGTCAAACATGCATATGACTTCTCCAAGGGAGCCACTCTCCTACTGACAGCACTTAGTCTGTTTGAGACCTCTCAGGATTTGGTCAAACCTAAGTTATCATCACCTAAACTCATGAGATTTTTCACTTTCTAATTGAAAATAAACTAGAATCCTAAGGAGAGAAGAATCAAAATGCACATCTCGAAGCCCAATTCTCACACTCTTGTTGTATGATATATGTGAACCTATGTCATCCATGGTTGAGGCTTGAGAATGTATGTAATTATCTATACTCCTTAAGGAATTATCCATGTGAACCTATGTGATCCACACTTTTATGTTATCCTGATCTCCCGAGATCTCTCCGAGATCTCTCCGAGATCTCTTCTCTTTGACCCTCCCGAGACGAAGCCGAGATCCGATATGGCAAACCTTGCTTCAACTAATGTAGAGGTGCTTTTACATAGACTGGAATGAAGTACAACTAGTGGACTGCCACCAACTCCACGATTTCAGTACTTGAGGTTCTTCATCCACCAAATAATCATGTATGTTAACACTGTGACAGCAGTCTACAGGCCCCAATGTAGTGCTTTTGAGAAAGTAGATTCTAATGTCTGATATGAGGGCCCACAAGTGGCAGTGTTTGTTGTCAAGCTTCATTGGTGTTCCCATGTTTTGGAGTGATGGGTGCTTGGGATGAAGGTACTGGGATCCACAGTAGAACAGTTGATAGAAAAGTGAGAAATTCTGGTGTCATTTTGTCAGAGAGCTACTGCAGTGGAGACGGAGGGGGAAAATGTCTCTAGGGAGAGCTTGAAAGCTGCAGGCATAGCATCCAACTCACCTGGAGTAAAACTAGTTTAAGTGATAAGCTAGATTTGCGTCTCTTTGGGGATCCAAGAAATTTGGAATGATACAGATAAGCTAGATTTGCCAGCTTAGTGCTTAGGCGACTATGTCAGATTAGGGTAAATAAATCAAGATCTCAAGTTACTTGTTTTATGAAAGACTTCTAATTGGGCTGTCTGATCGCCCAAGACTATGATAGCTCAATCAAGAATTATCAAAACCACCTAAAGTAACATAAAATTTGTGGGGAGTTGGAGCTGGTTTTGTGGAGTTCTATCAAGGCTCTTCTCTTTGTGAAGGAATCCCAACATTTCCTGGATGGTCTGAAAGTTCACCTGAAATTCCGACTAAAGGGTCAAAGATTCTTCACACCTTTTTACTGATAGGCCATGTGCTTCTACACCTAGACCACAAAATTAGCACATAATATCTCAATGTGTGCTCTGGTTTCTTTTATAAATCATAGTCGTTATCCTTCTGTCAAGCATAAGGCACACCACATGAAACCACCGACTTTGATTGGTGACACACCCACACCCACACCCACACCCCCTCCCTCCCTCATAGGAGCATGCGAATGAACACACCTTCATTATGATAATGATCAATGACTCTACTGGTGCTGCAAGCTCAAATTTTCTGGGAAATCCGTTCTTCGAAATGTAATTGCCTTCTCCTAATTACCTATTTTTAAAACCCTTTGGCTGAGTTGAGGGTACTCTTCCAGACTGGAGAAATTGAATTCTGGTTTTCAGTCTGCCACGAGGCTATAATCAATAATGTCTCTCATAGGGCTTGGGGAGTATTACATTTTTTCATAAAACATCATGTTCAGGAATAATTGCACAGAATCACTTTCCTAGAAGGGCTAGATTCTTCAATTTTAGGTTCTTAACCCTCATCCCCCTTAGTAGGTCTGCTAATGATCTACCTCGTCTAGAGGAACATCTTTAGGACTATCTTTAGTGCTACCCTCAAGTTATTGCATTAGATCTGTTCTACTTGCTGCTGTCATTTTGGGTGTAGGAAACAGAAGAAAGTTCTCTGGAATGCTGGAGTGCCGAGTTGAGCAGTGTGATGCTTTCTTCCAATGAGAGATTCTGGTTTTATGTAGAGACATTTATTCCTGTAGAATAGCAAGAGTACAATTTGGTTCCATGGATAGAATTCAACCACTAGCATTGTTATCAGTGGGCATTTGATGATTCATGTGGTTTTAATGGTTCTAGAGTCAAAGATCCAAAACTTAATGCTCCGGGGCAGGGATTTATTATGGATCCTTGTCTTATATAACTTCACGACTTCATGTTTGACCCAACTGTCTCCTATATGATTTTATGCATATAATTATGTGAATCTTCCCTAGCTTACATGGCATATGTTCTCCTCCCTCTCTTAGTGCTTAACTAAAATGTGTTCAAGGGTAAGAGAGTCAGAACAAATGATGATTGTTCTACTAAGAAGATTTAAATAAAAATGCCCTGAATTTATTGTATGGTTATATATGTTCATTTGTATGCAAACCATGGTAAGTGTTTCTTTGACTGACAACAAACCGCACCTTTTTTAAATCAAGGTAGACATGCTTGTTGTGAATATCAATAAGTTTGACATACTTCTGAACCCAGATGATTTTTTTTTACCCATGTAGATGAAAATTTTGAACGCACCAAGGATGCAGCCACCATGATTTCTCCTGTCATTCTGAGAAAGGATGTGGGTACACAGATGAGCTCTGATGGTAGTACCCCATCCTCTCCCAAGGAAAGGCCTCACTTCTCACCTTCACCATCATCTTCTCCTACCATTGGAGAACTGCAAAGGCACTTTTCAAAGTTAGAGGTCAGAGATGTTCAAGTAGATGATCTGGTAACGGTGAGTAGATGGTCCAAGGGGCATGCAGCCCATGGTGCTGATAAAGATACAGTAAACACTATAGAATGGAAGAAGAAAGTGGTGGAGCCTAGGGCATCAGCTTGGGAAGTTGAAGACACAACAAAATGCATGTCAAAGTGAGCACATGTTGTCTTCTATATGTTTTTCTCTAACCCTATAGATATTATTTTGCTAGACCTGAAGTCTTTGCAACAGCTTCCTTGTAACCAGTACATAGATCTTTACCTCCGAACATGTTTCAATTTGCTATAGTGCTATTATATCTGAAAGCCCAGAAACAGGCAATGTTGCTTTTGTTTGATGCATTGAGATGTGTCGATTTTATTTGCCTGGAACTTGAATATGAGTTACATTAAATTTTTTGAGATAGCCGAAGTTTGTTTCTAGGTGTTATGACTTTGTAGTGCCAAAAATTTTCCAAACTTATTCCACATGAATATGCATAAAATATGAGAAGCTCAATCAATGAGAATAAATGCAAAATACCTTATGGGGGCATGTAATTCATTCTATTGAGAATGAGGAAATGTGAACATTTTTTCCCCCTGAAAGTGGGTGGTACCACTAGTATATTAAAGAAAAAGAATGTACAAGTATAGGCAGTGTACACCAAAAGACAACTCCCACCGCTATGCAATTGAAAGCCACACTAAGGTCGTGTGGAGACATTTAACCCCCCTACAAAACAAAAAGAGAGGAAGTAGAGGAATCCACATTACAAATTGTGGCCGCCCATTCCTTTAACACAAATAGCATGAAAAACAGCTGCCCCATCTCTAGATACCCTTCTAAAGATCCGACTGATCCTCTCCCCCTAGCATCCACAGGGTGGCATGAAGGATGAGTTACCACACCGTTCTACCTCCTCTGTGAAGCCACTGTCTCTTGAAGAAATGTGAAACATAAAGTCTTAAGGTAACTTCCCACCATTTGGTGAATGCAAATGATGCCTCTTTGCCAATTATATCTGCCACTTGTAAAGTTTCATCACTTTATGAGACTATCACTGCTTCAGAGCATTATTGCATGTATGGAACATTTGAAAGTCATGATTTCATAATATCCTTGTTTGATATTGGATAATATCAGTCATAAACGAAGGCATCAAGCTGACATGCAATATTACGTAATTTGCAGATCTCTCTCAATTTCTTTGGAACGTCCTTTTTACAGGTTAAAGAGGGAAGAAGCCAAGATCACAGCCTGGGAAAACTTGCAGAAAGCCAAGGCTGAGGCGGCAATAAGGAAATTAGAGGTTCTCTTCTGCATTTCACTATTTCTTCAACACAAAGCGTATTGAATTCCTGGTGTTGCCATAGTTCCTCGTATCATGCAGCAGTTTCCTCCTTTCTTTTGATTCAAGTTCTCTCAGAATTTTTTTACATTGGTTTGGCACATTCATGAACATTCATGGTCACATTGATGTATATATTCCACTTAACATCTAGCTTCTGCATGCCTAATCTTGTGTCTTACAGTTTCCTCATTGTCCATACAAATTCTCCACTTTCCTTTCCTGGCTGACTTTGGCCATTACATTTTTACTTTATTTTAATCCAAAGATCACAAATTTTTAGGTGCAAATCGACTAAAGCCTCACAGCATAAGAACCATTATGTTTACCTTGTTTGATCATCTGATCTAGCCATCTAGGTGCATATCTAGATATTTTCTTGGATATTTTTGGTACATTAACTCTCTCTACAGTTAAAGTTGACTTTAGTGCATTATGTTATAAGCTTTTGCCTCTTATTAGTTGTGTATCCTTGTTTGCCCACATTTTCCATCTGTTAGGTGATTCATGCATTAGCTACTGCAACCATTTTCATATTCACGATTCTCTATATGCCTTTCTCAGGTGAAACTCGAGAAAAAGAGATCTTCCTCAATGGATAAGATCGTGAACAAACTAAGGTTGGCTCAAAGGAAAGCACAAGATATGAGGAATGAAGTTACTGCTTGTCAAGTTGATCAGGTTGGAGGAATGGTCAGGAGGGCCCCATCTTTCCGCATGGCTGGACAGATGAGTTCCCTCAGTGGTTGCTTCACCTGTCATGCTTTTTGATATTGTGGCTCTTCATAAATCTCTCAGTTGGTGCCTTGCACAGGTTAGTCTGCACTTCCTTCAGATGATAATCTGACAGTGGAACTCAACATTCGTTGGATCAGTCTATGTGTTGGCTGATTGGATCAACAAAATAACTATCTTTGTAGCATATGCATGTAGCCTTGGGCTCTGGCTGTTTGATTGCCCCTGGACTTCTGGTATAAAAAATTCTACGTCATCCAGGGTGAGAATAAGGAACAAATAAGAATGTGGTCTGTGTTTATATGAACTGCCAAATCTTCAACGTTAATTAATAGATCGTTCACTTGATCCCAAGCACTTAAAAATAGTTGGGAAAATAGTTCCTGGATGCTTAGAATACTTTTCTTTTCTCCTGGATTTCGTCCCCCCCCCCCCCCCCCCCCCCCCTTTCCTCCATTGTGGAATAGGTTCTGGGGACTATATTCCCATCCACTCGACACTATGCCTACTATCTTCATCAATTCTATCCCCTTTCTACATGAGAATGTAAAACACATGTTTCTACTTTCCAATCATTTTCCTAAAGCTTAGGCATGTCTATTTGTTTTAAAACCATTTCCTGTGATTTGCACTTTATGGAAAATACTTTCCATGATTCCTTATTTCTCTAAAAAATATGACGATGCAAATGCCCCCTTGATCAAAAACTGAGTAGACAGAGGCCACTTTCAGTTTCTCTTCCGATCCTTTTTGTCAGGAAATACATGGAATCGACTTTTGCAGCCTTTTAACAAAGATACATGGGATGTATATTGATGGACCAATCATGAACTCAGCAGCAGCAGCTTGCGTTTGTAGAAGATGCTTTATTTCACGTATCATCTGAACGAAATATGCAAATAGCTGTTTAATTAGATCTTCAGATGCCATTCTAGTTTGCATTGATATCAGTATATTATAATTTCAGGTTAAAAGGACCCTCCTATTGAACCACATGGAGGCATTCAACTTGTTTCTGGGTCTAATTTTCCTTTCAATTGTCAATTGCTCATATTTTCCTGCCGAGTGAAATGAAATGACCAGTTATTCTTGTGCTTCTTTAATTTATTTGTTTTGTTAATGCCTTTCTTTTCTTCTGTGGCACAGGTCGGTTTGAGCGCCATCAAGTTGGTTCTAGTCCATGGCCGGTGAATGTTCATTTGTTTGTACCCTATTGTTGTCAGATTGTCAAGTTAATATCTCAGTCAAACAGTGCGTTGAACGCCAAAACTTTTCATGGGATGGCTATTGGTCATGATCATTGTCCTTGGGTGGGTTATTGAAGGGGAGACTTGCCCCTTGGTATGATGTTTTTACATGCTACGGTACCAGTGAGAGCATTAGGGCTAGGCGTATCAGTACCCTATGTGCCAAAAACTTTTAAGGAAGCTGACCACAAGTTACCAGCATGCACCTATTTACCTCTTTCTTGTTGTCTGAAAGCATTTTGTTAAAAAAAAAAAGGAGATTGGTTGTAGGTATGGCTGTGTTCTTCCTTACTGTTTTACCAGAACTTCATTTAAAAGCATCATAGTTGGGTAAGGCAGTGTACAAATAAATTTTGTTGTTGGATTAGTTGAAAAGAAGCTCAGTCCTGCTAATTTGGTTGGCGATGTGGGTTATCGCCAATTGACTCGTTGCTGGGTTTTCTCAGTACCTTTATGGAATGTGTGGTGGTACGATCCTGTTTGGGCCGGAGCCAAACGGGCCTCCACTAGAATGAGAGAGGAAGGACGATTGCTGGTGAGGGCGAAGAGAACCTGCAAAACCAGAATGGGATCAGAGGCCCGGTGAAGACCGGGGGAAACCCTCCGATGCCTAAGTCAGTGGAGAGCTTGTAAGGCAGGGGGTTTCGGAATGCGAGAGTGTGTTCGCCAGGGGAAGAGAGCGTACCGTTGCATGGTACTGCACCTGTGCCTTTATAGGCGTTGGTGCAGAGGCCAACGTGCGTAACGTTGGGCAGATCGTGCCTGAAGAGGCGCTTTGACGCGCGCGCGTAACGGGAGGAGTTATGACTCCGATGCCCGTTGGGCTGCCAGGCAGTTCACGCCACTTGATGGTGGAGAACGTGGCCTGAGGCGGTTACAACCGTTCTGGAAGCCAGAGAGCCTGCTCGGAACCCTTTGGAAATGCTTTCCGAGCAGGTGACCCTCGTGGGGGATCGAACATGCTGTTCGGTAACATCGAGGGTAGTCTCATGGAGCGAGATCACTGTTCTGGCTCGGGAGCTGTTCATAGCTGTTCGGCAAGGGAAGGCGGCTGATCTGCTCGGAGGTACCCCGTATCGGAACCTGATAGCTTCCGATCACGGGAGTCACACAATGGAGGTCTTCGAGCCATCCTGGAGAGGGCGTGCTCTTCGATGACGGTGCCACGTTGGTTGACAGGACTGGAATAGGCCGTAACGAGCCATCATGGGCCTAGGTGACCAGATTTGGCCACCACACTTGCCCCCCACGCCCACGAATGGCTCGGTGGGACGAGGGCTTCGAGGGCGTCGCTTCCGCATTTAATGCGAGGGCCCGTTACGGGATGCCGCCGCTTAGGGTCCTGTCAAAACAGCTAGCCCATCATGATGGGTGCAAAGCCGCGCCATGTTTGAGGTGCCGCCGCTGCGTTCGAACGGTTGCCAACGACGTACCCGAAGGGGCGTTTTCAAAAATTAGGAGGAGCGGCGTTTTAGGGCCCGCCTCGAATTTCGTTCCCTCCTCTTTCCTTATAAGGAGGGGACGAGACGAGGGCGGGCGCTACGACTCCCAGAAACCCTCCATCTTTGAGCTCTTCGTGCTTCCTTGCCTTCTCCTTTCCCTGTCTTCTGCTTCGTCCTCTCGCGCCGTTGCCGCTTTCTGCAATCCTTCCGGCGATGGCGAGCAAGGGGAAAGCCGCTGCCGGAGCTAGCGGGGTGACCGTAGCAGTGCCGAGCGGGCCACGATACCGCCACTTCAGTGGTCTTCGTGAGCGCTTCCGGATTGGAGATGAGTACGAGATCGTTGACGCCAGGGAAAGCGACACGATCCTGGTGAATAAACCAGGTTGCCTGCTCCTGTCCGTGGACCATCTGGAGGCAGGCTTCCGGCTGCCGTTGCCGGAGGTGGCGAAGGCGCTCCTTAATACTTGGGGCGTTTCGCCAATACAGCTGACGCCCAACACCTGGAGGTACATCTGTATCTTTGGTGTTGTCTGCAAGTTGAAGGAGATCCGGGGCTCGGCGGACGTCTTCCGAGCACACTTCAAGCTGTCTGCTTCGCGGGCGTCGGGAGCAGACGTCTATTACGCCAAGCACCGAACAGACCGGATGCACATCGGCCTGTCCAGCAAATATTCCAACAACAAGGGTTGGATGGACAGGCTGTTCTTCGTGCGCCATCGGAGTGGTGCGGAGTGGGGGTTCCCCACAGTAATTCGCCCCGCGCAGAAGGATAGCTTTCCGAAGCTTATCCAGGATGAGGCTAGGGCATCAGATGCCCTTCTCCGAGCAGGTGTTCGGAATGGAGAAGGGTATGTAACCGAGTTCATGCTCGTTAAGTATGGGCTCAGCAAACCATGGAGTAAGTATACTGTCTCTCAGTGGTTTACTCTTAGTTTTGATGACCTCATACTAACCTTTCTTCTTCCCATCTTCTTTGTGCGCAGCGGCTGCGGAGCTGGAGGCCGGAAGAGATGAGGAGGCGAATGACGGGTTCGCCGAACAGATCCCTGTGGTAGCGCACAGGGTGTATGAAGGTGACGACGTCGACGCTGTTGCTCGGGTTCCTTCCGCAGTGAGGGTCGGTGCCGCAGTGACAACGGCACTTGTTGCTCCATCAACTGCCGAAGGGCGCCCGAACAGGTCGCAGGCTCCTGAGAAGGGGCCTGGAAAGATTCGGTTGAAGAAGAAGGCCACTAGAGAGGTGGTACCGGCCGGAGCTCGGGCTCCTCGAGAGAAGGACGACCACGCGAGCCGGCCTTCTGCGAAGAAGAGGCCCGTTCTGCTTGACGAGAGCGCGGAGGAAGCGGAACAACTCCGTGCTCGAAAGAAGCAGCGGGCGGTCCAAGATACTCCTCCACAAGATGAGGAGGGGACCGAAGAGGAAGAAGAAGGGGCGCAGTTACTGCTGCGCAGAAAGAGTAGGGCCGTACCATCGGCCGATGAGGGGGTGCCATGGGTGGCTCCCGCAACTCGCCCCGAGGTCGCACAGAAGATGGCGACCGAGCTGGGGCTCATTTTTGTAAGCGAAGGATCTGAGAGTCCTGTCGCTGGAGAAGCCGGGGGCTCCCCCTGCGCGGGAGATAGGGCGCCCTCCGGTGCTTCCAATGCTGGAGGTGCCGAACGCGGTGTTTCCAGCAACATCGCGGAGGTATCCTCTAGGAGGAGCGGAGAAGCTACGGCGTCACCTGGTCGGCAGGAGGAGGACACTTGCGCAACAGGAGCTTCCGCGCCTGCTGGGGTGGTTCCGAGCAGCGTGGTGACAGCAGCGCCTCCAGAGCCAGGAATGGCTCCTGCAGCAGGGACCATTGCGGAAGCGGCCGCAACGGCGAGGGCGTCCGAAGAGGTTGCCACTTCAAGGGGGAGAATCCTGCCCCCCCTGCCCCCCTCCGAGGTGGTTGCTAATGCAGAAGCAACCTCCAAAGGAGTCGAAGACATTGGGGGGGAGGCTGCGGGTGCTGCCCGGGGTGAAGGGTCCGAAGACGATCGAAGGCCTCTTAGTGAGGTGCTTCTGAGAGAACCTCTTGGAGCTCCTTCGGTGGCAGCGCTGGAGGCGACCCTTCGCCGGATGGAAGATACGCCCAGGGAGCTGCCCGCGAGCCCCACTGCTTCTCGTCTTGAACGGTTGGCAAGGTGCTTGGACCTTCCTTCCGAACAGACTCCAGAGAAGTCAGTGGAAGGGTACCAGCCGGAGTGGCAGACAGAAGATGGCCTGAGTGACGTCGACGTAGAGATGCTTGCGGACGAAATGTCCAAGTCGTTGGCCACTCTGAAGGCTTTAGCTGTTCGGGGCCAGAGACAGAAATATCTCTACGAGGCGCAAGTAGCCTTCTGTGATGACCTTTCGGCGAGGCATAAAGCTCGCGAGGCGGCGCTGGAGGAGGAGGTGAAGGGCCTCAAAGCTGCTCTTCATGCCGCGCAGCTGGATGCTACCTTGGCGCGGGCCGAAAAGGACGCCCTAGCCAAGGTAGTAGTAGATGCGGAGGCCCGTGCCGTTGCTAACTATAAGGCTGGGCCAGAGTACAAGGAAGACTTAGAGCAGTATGGGGCTCGCTGCTACAAAGTGGGCCTTAATGCTGGGAAGGATGTGGGGGAGAGGCTTTCCTGGGCCAAACGCGCCCAAGAAGCCTTCGAGGCTGCTGTTCGGGAATGCCGACGCCGCACCCAAGACGTCCGCTTAGATGGTGTGCGGTTCGCACAATTTCAATCTGGGCGGATGCCTCCTTCGGGTGAGGATGCTGGTCCTTCCGAACAAGCTCCTTAATCCCCTTGCCTCACGTCTTCTTGTACTTCGCTTTTTGTAACATCGGCCAAGGAAGGCTGTTTTGTAAGCACAAGAATTTCTTATAAATGAAATCCTCTGCTTTACGAGTTTTTCTGTAGCGTCACTTTCTCTATCTTCTCCTTGTTGTGGTTGTTCCTGCTCGGATCGGAATCCGTTAGCTTCGTGAGTATTGCATGTAAGACACAGATCATTGGGTACCGTAAAGGGGGTTCCGACCAGGTATCTATGCTAAATGCTCATGAAGCAACAGGAGTAAAGAGAAGAGAGGTTGGATGCTGAAAGAAGGCTTTTATATATGATAAGCCTTAAGATTAGAGACATGCCATGTCCTGGGAATGGCCTCGCCACTAGGAGTAGTTAGCTTATATGAGCCTTTTCCAAGGACGTGGGTGACCTGATAAGGTCCTTCCCATTTGATGGCAAGTTTGCCGACTGCTCTTCGGGGGTCCGAAGCCGAACAGCGGCGCAAGACCAAATCTCCCACATTGAACCGCCTCTCCTTGACTCGCGCATTGTAATATTGCGCAAGCCGTTGTTGATAAGAAACGAGGCGAATGCTGGCGTCGCTTTGTCGTTCGCCCAGCATGTCCAAGTTCTCTCGGAGAGCACGATTATTGGCGGCTTCGTCGAAGTGGGTTGTTCGGATGGTGGGAAGGGCTACTTCCAAAGGTACAACTGCTTCTGAGCCGTAGGCTAGGTGGAAAGGTGTTTCCCCCGTAGCTACCCGAGCAGTTGTCCGGTGACACCAAAGGACATTTGGGAGCTCATCGATCCATGATCCACCTGCAGCCTCTACTCTGGTTCGAATCCCGTGCAGCAATGTTCGGTTGGCGTTTTCAACCAGACCGTTAGCTTGGGGATGAGCGACGGAGGTGAAGTGGTTGTAGATCCCGAGCTCGGCGCACTTTTCCTTGAAGAAGGTGCTGTCAAACTGTTTCCCGTTGTCAGAAGTAATCACTCTGGGGACGCCAAACCTGCATAGAAGGTTCTTCCATACGAACTTCCATGCGGCCTGTTCGGTGATTGTGGCAACGGGTTCGGCCTCGATCCACTTGGTGAAGTAGTCGATGGCCACAAAAAGGAACTTCTTGCGCCCTTGGGCCTCTGGAAAGGGGCCCAAGATGTCAATGCCCCATCTGGCGAAGGGGCGCGGCTCGAACAGACTGTGAAGCTGTTCGGCTGGCTGCTTGATGAGTACTCCGAACTTCTGGCATTCTGGGCATTTCCTGACGAAGGACATGCAATCCTTCTGAAGAGAAGGCCACCAGAACCCTGTTCGGATGAGGCTGCGTGCTAGCGTCCTGCCCCCCAGATGGCTTCCGCACAACCCCTCGTGGACTTCCTCTATGGCCGCGAGGGCCTCCTCAGGGTTGAGGCAACGTAGAAGAGGTCTTGCAAGGGACCGTCGGTACAGCTTGCCTTCTACGATGGTGAAATGCTGCGAGCGCATCCTGACTTTCCGAGCTTCATCCTGTTCGGAAGGAAGCTCGCCTCGGAGAAGGTACGCCAAGAGAGGGTCCACCCAACTTGGGGTCGGTGGGCCCGTTTCTATGGCGGCTATATCAATCTCTGTGCTCGGCACGGCGAGCTCTTCAATGAAGACAGAGCGAGAGGGGGTGATGTCGCCTGAAGATGCCAATTTGGCCAGCGCATCAGCTCGCGCGTTCTGCTCTCGTGGAACATGTATGACCTCGAAGTATACGAGGCCCTCTGTCTGGCTCTTGACCTGTTGGAGGTATTTAGCCATGCGAGGTTCCCTTGCTCCAAACTGTCCGCTCACCTGGCTGGCGACCAACTGGGAGTCACTAAAGACTCTAAGCCGAATGGCTCCGAGGTGCCTAGCCATGCGGATACCGGAAAGCAAGGCTTCGTATTCGGCGACGTTGTTGGAGGCTGGAAAGCGGAAACGGAGGGCGTATTGGAACTCTAACCCCTCTGGGGAGGTGAGGACCAAACCTGCCCCGCTTCCGGAGACACAAGAGGATCCGTCCACATAAAGCTCCCATGGGGGCTCGTCTGCCAACGGTGGATCCTGCTCGGCCGGAAGGGTGCATTCCGCTACGAAATCTGCTAACGCCTGCGCTTTGATCGCCGTCCTTGGTCGGAAGCTGATGTCAAACTCTCCCAGCTCAATTGCCCACTTAACCAACCTACCGGAAGCCTCCGGCCGCTGCAAGATGGATTTCAGCGGTTGATCGGTAAGCACTGTAACGGAATGGGCCTGAAAGTAGGGCCTGAGCTTCCGTGCAGCTGTGACAAGAGCAAGGGCAAGCTTTTCTGCTCTGGGGTACCTCCTTTCAGCTTCTTGGAGGACCCTGCTGATATAGTACACTGGATACTGTGCCGCTCCTACTTCTTTGATCAAAACCGCACTGATGGAGTGTTCGGTGACCGAAAGGTACACGAACAAGGGTTCTCCGAGCACAGGCTTTGAGAGAACAGGAGGGGTTGCCAAATATGCCTTCAGCTCGGTGAAGGCAGCTTCGCATTCGTCAGTCCATAGTACTTGCCCCCCTTGCTTCGAGGCGTTTTTAGGGCCTCGGAGCAACTTGAAGAAGTTAAAACTTCTTTCTGCTGCTCGGGACATGAACCTGTTCAGCGCGGCAAGACGTCCTGTTAGACGCTGGACGTCGCGCGCCGTCTTCGGACTGGACATCTCAAGTACGGCTTGGATTTTTTCTGGGTTCGCCTCTATTCCCCTGTTTGATACGAGGAACCCGAGGAACTTACCCGACCTAACACCAAACGCACACTTGGCGGGATTGAGCTTCATATTATACCTTCGCAGAGTTGCGAAGGTTTCCTGGAGGTCAGAAATGTGATCGGTGCTCGGAAGAGTCTTGACCAACATGTCGTCGACGTAAACCTCCATGTTTCGCCCGATCTGCTGCTCGAACATCTTGTTGACCAGCCGCTGGTAAGTTGCGCCTGCATTCTTTAGACCAAAAGGCATCCTGGTGAAACAGTATAAGCCTAGGTCTGTGACGAACGTAGTGGCGTCTTGATCCGGTGGATGCATGCTGATCTGGTGGTAACCAGAGTAGGCATCCAAAAAGCTGAGGAGCTCGTGCCCGGAGGTAGCGTCCACCAGCTGATCAATGCGTGGTAACGGGAAGTTATCCTTGGGCGTTGCCTTATTAAGATCTTTGTAATCTACGCACACACGCCATTTGCCATTGGCCTTGCGTACGAGGACCACATTAGAGATCCATCTTGGATATTGGGCTTCTCGGAGGAGCCCGACAGTTCGGCTTTTGGTCACGTGATCCTGAATCACGATCTGCCGCTCTCGGTTCACGGGTCGCCTTCTTTGCTGTACTGGCGGGATTCGTGGATCCAACCGAAGGCGATGCACCATGACCTCCGGGGGAATGCCTGGAAGCTCGTCATCAGACCAAGCGAACACGTCCAAATTAGCGAGCAGGAAAGCTGTATAGCGTTGCTGCTCGGCCTCTGTCAACAGGGCGCCAATGTACAAGACGTGTTCGGGGTCGTCGTCCACTTGAATGGGGATTAAGTCTTCGGCAGGCGTCCCCCGACTAGTGGAAGGCTGATCGGAGGTTGGAAGAGCTGGATCAGCGAGTGGTTGCTTGTCTCTTAGAGAGAGGACATAGCAACGGCGAGACTCACGCTGGCACCCGAGCACTTCGCCCACTCCGCTCGGAGTAGGGAACTTCATCTTCTGATGGAGAGACGAAGGTACTGCTTTGATGCGTCCGATCAGGCCTCTGCCCAGAATAGCATTGTATCCAGGCATGTTGTTGATGACCAGAAAGTCAACAATCTTGGTCACAGCCTTTGGAGCTGTCCCCAAGGTGATCGGAAGGCGAATCCTTCCCATGGGCTGGACCGAAACTCCCGAAAAGCCGAAAAGTGGCGAGTTTACAGGGGCGAGTTGATCGGTTCGCAGACCCATGAGGACAAAACAGTCGTAAGCCAAGACATCGGGGGCGCTTCCATTATCTACCAGAATTCGGCGCACGTTACAGTGGTTGATGGTGGCCGAAACGACCAGCGCATCAGTGTGTGGGGTCGTAACCCCTACAAGGTCTTCGTCCGAGAAGGTTATAGACTCCTCGGGCTGTGCGCGTGCGGGACTGGCAGGATATGGGGCCGGCCGAACAGTCGGAGGCCTGTCTACGACATGCACTCGCCTTGCGTAGTCGCGTCGGCTTCGAGTGCTTTCTCCACCTGCGCCAAAGCCTCCCGCGATCACGTTGATCTCCTGCCCATTGGGCTCGTTGTTGATCGGCTGCTCGGGAGCGCGGTCTTGGCGACGGGGGCGCTCTTCATTCCGGCGCCCTTCGTTCCGGCGCACGAACCGCCCAAGGTAGCCGCGCTTGATAAGGTCTTCGATTTCGTCCTTAAGCTGGCGGCACTCGGAGGTGTCGTGGCCGTGGTCGCGATGAAAGCGACAGTACCTATTTTGATCGCGCTTCCGGGGGTCGGAGCGCATTCTTTGGGGCCACCGAACAAAAGCTTCATCCCTGATCTCTGCCAGGATTTGTTCGGGGGCCACAGTGAGGGGGGTGTAGTTGGTAAAGGGGCGCGGACGACGCGGAGAATCGCCATTGCGTCGTCCCTTCTTCCGATCACGGTCGGAGCCGTTGTCGGAAGGCCGCTTTTTTTCCGACTGCTCCCCCTGTTCGGCCCTGCTCGCCGCCAGGCTCTCCTCGCAGGCCGCGTGGCGCTGCGCGATGGAGAGCAGTTCGGCGAGGGTGGCGGGCTGCTGGACGCCAAGAGTCCTTTGTAGAAAGCCATCACGAGTGCCTTGAATGAGAGCACTGGTGGCTAGGGGGACGTCCAGACGCGAGATGCGAAGCGCCTCTGTTCGGAACCTCTTGACGAAGTCCCAGAGCGCCTCGCCTTTCTTCTGGCGCACAGCCAGAAGGGAAGCCGCCGTTCGCGGCTGTGATCTCCCGCCCAGGAAGTTGTCCCTAAAGGACTTCTTCAGCTGGCGGAAAGAAGTAATGGAGCCCGCAGGGAGGGTTTCAAACCAAGCCCTGGCGGTCTCTTTTAGCGTTGCAGGGAAGGCCCTGCACTTGGCCGCATCTGATGCTCCGTGGAACACCATGTGCGATTCGAAGCCGTGGATGTGATCGGCCGGGTCTGTTGTGCCGTCGTAGGGCGCGATGGTGGGTAGAGGGAGCTTGGAGGAGACCTGGGCCTCCAGGATCTCCCTGCTGAACGGGGAGCGGAAGTCCAAGTCATCCTCCGCTGGAGCCTTCCCCTCCGCACGCTGAACCATCGCGTCCACGCGGCGCTCAAGATCAACCACGCGCTTGAGGCGCCTGGCGAGCTCCTGCTCGGAGTTGGCGGGGCCCCCTCGTCCAGAGGCGTGGGAGTTGCCCCCCACGACTGATCGTGGCGGCCGAGGGGAGATGATAGAGCGTCGGGGCGAACGCCCGCGGCGCTCTGGTGCCCGTTCCTCCGACGGGGGCCGGTGAGACCGGCGCGGCGACTCTGCCTGCTGCTCCTGAGGCACCGGGGGGACGCGGGAGTGGCGGTGCGACGATTCCGCCTGCCGCTCGCGCGGCAGGGAAGCCGCCGGAGCCGCAACCCCCACCAACTGGGCCTGTAGGGCGAGGCAGACGCCCGTCAGCTGATGCATCTGCCCCCGAAGCTCTGCCACTTCGAGGGCCGTCGCCGGTGCGGCAGCCGTTGGTACTGGGACGTCGTGATTCGCGCCGGTAGCAGCGCCGGCGACGTCCCTAGGAGGAGATTGGCGACGAGAGGCCCCTCGTGATTGGCGAGACCTCGTCGCCCTGCTTCCCACGTTCTGGTATGAGGATCGCCCTCGAGCCATGGCAGCGTCGCTTCCCACAGACGGCGCCAAATGTGGTGGTACGATCCTGTTTGGGCCTGAGCCAAACGGGCCTCCACTAGAATGAGAGAGGAAGGACGATTGCTGGTGAGGGCGAAGAGAACCTGCAAAACCAGAATGGGATCAGAGGCCCGGTGAAGACCGGGGGAAACCCTCCGATGCCTAAGTCAGTGGAGAGCTTGTAAGGCAGGGGGTTTCGGAATGCGAGAGTGTGTTCGCGAGGGGAAGAGAGCGTACCGTTGCATGGTACTGCACCTGTGCCTTTATAGGCGTTGGTGCAGAGGCCAACGTGCGTAACGTTGGGCAGATCGTGCCTGAAGAGGCGCTTTGACGCCCGCGCGTAACGGGAGGAGTTATGACTCCGATGCCCGTTGGGCTGCCAGGCAGTTCACGCCACTTGATGGTGGAGAACGTGGCCTGAGGCGGTTACAACCGTTCTGGAAGCCAGAGAGCCTGCTCGGAACCCTTTGGAAATGCTTTCCGAGCAGGTGACCCTCGTGGGGGATCGAACGTGCTGTTCGGTAACATCGAGGGTAGTCTCATGGAGCGAGATCACTGTTCTGGCTCGGGAGCTGTTCATAGCTGTTCGGCAAGGGAAGGCGGCTGATCTGCTCGGAGGTACCCCGTATCGGAACCTGATAGCTTCCGATCACGGGAGTCACACAATGGAGGTCTTTGAGCCATCCTGGAGAGGGCGTGCTCTTCGATGACGGTGCCACGTTGGTTGACAGGACTGGAATAGGCCGTAACGAGCCATCATGGGCCTAGGTGACCAGATTTGGCCACCACAGAATGATAAGGACTGAAGGATTGTGATGATATCTTTCAAGAGTGTTAAGTTTTTGTCCACTCAGCTCACTACCTTATCATCATCATTGAGAGGACAGGTACTTTTTGTTACATGTCATTCATCAAGAATAACACTATTCTATGAAAAGGAGAAATGCTTATTGCAAGACCCATCTTGCAAATAAGGTTGAAGTTGATTGCTTGGAAGTGAACTCAATTGGCTGATAAAGCACCAAGACATCACTTCCATGCCTATTAGTTTTATATACAAGTGGCCTTTGGGACCTTCTCAGGTTTAGCTATCAGTAGTTTGTCCTTGTGGTGAGAAGCTGTTTACCACCTTCTCAGCCATGCCAAAGAACCTCTTTGGGCATGTTTGGCTTAATTTCCAATTGAAAGCAGTTATGGGCTTTTAAAAAAAACTCTGCCCCAGTTATTTTGGGGGAAATAGGGCGTAGGGTTGTCCTTCACAGTTCATTCCGAGGCCATTGTTGGCTTACAAACAAAAACTCTCCAGTTTGTGTAGGGGAAGTTTGACTCTTTGTAAGTGCACAAAATGAGTTATAATTAACTCTAACATGTGTGTCTTATGTTAAAAGTGGAAACTTCCAAGCATAGGCTTTGCCAAACCAAACATGCCCTTGATAAAACAGATATACATTAGTCGTAGTCATAGCTAGCCTTTAATTTTCGGTGAAGAAATAAAATTTTCCTGAACAATTTTCATGGGTCCCCAAGGTCGGCCCATCTTGGCCTGATTCGTGCCACATTCGCAATGGCCCAACACAGCAGTACAACCTATGGTGACCTAGAGGGGCAGATTGATTGTCACACGCTTGGGCTGTTGTCATGCGCTCAGGCGCTAGAGTGGTTGTCATGCGCCCACATTTGCGTGAGGAGTTATGGCGAAAAACTTGGACTGAGATGGCTATGCGGAGTGGGAGGCCATTGCATGATCAAGGGTGGTCAGTGCATATTCAGCACTAATCAACATGAACAAGGGAAATGCGGCAACTCTTCCCTCGGAGCGAAGACCACGCCCCAACCTCTTTGCTTTTGTCGTATAAAAAGAATCTTATAGTCATAGGTATAGGTGATGAAACTAGTGAGGTCTTTCTCATTACTTCTCTTTAAGGCAGACTTCTGACTTAAGCATCAAAGGTCGACCCCGAAAGTCTCATCTTGGGACTGACTTCTTGTAGGCCCAAAGAGGTGTTGACCCAACTTTGTTTCCTGCTCTTCATTCATCTTTTGAACACTTAACCTCAGATCTTGAGGTCGGAGTATCTTGGCCCTTGGGGTACTGAACTAGCTTCATTATTAACGTTGTATGTGGGAAACGAAACATTTAATATGGTTCCTACCAGAAGCGATCAGAGGACATCGACCACTAGGGATTTGAGGTAACTGCCAAAACTCCGAGCCTTCGGTCTCCTCCGATCAGTTCCATTCCCTATCTAAACATGTGGTTGAGCTCAGAGAGGCCGTGAAGGGGTTAGCGGCCCTCCCTGAGTTGGTCGGGCCCTCACTCGTCAACTAGCATTCTCGTCATGAGCAGGAGACACTTCTGAGGTCGCCCAAGACCCTCTATGGATGACAACTCTAGGACCTCCTCCCTCTGGTGCGTCAAACACTCAGGCCAGTTTCAAGCGGCACCTCTCCTTCACCTCAATCGAACCTAGTGCACCCAACCTTGGCTGCTCGGCCCCCTATGCTGACATTGATGGCTCCTTCCTCTGAGAGAGAGTTGGAAAAGAAGTTGGAGGAGATGTGGAAGGAAATCCAGCATCTGGTTGAGTAAATTCTTGGCTCGAATTCTTAGGTGACTCATGTCAAGTCTCCTTTCACTGAGGAGATCCTCTCAGCTACGCACCTTAAGTGTCTAGAGATGACCAACATGTAGCCCTACGATAGGAACACAGATTTGTTTGACCACCTTGACTGCTTCCAAAACCCTCCTTTCCTTCCAAGAATTGTCGGAGGTGAAATGTCGAGCTTTCCCCACCCACTTGGAGGAAAGTGCCACCTCCTGGTTCAAAACTTTGGCTCTTGGCTCTACCTCGATGTTTTAGGTGCTAGGAGCAAAGTTCCTAGAGCACTTCATTAAACATGCTTGTTCGGCCAAGAGCTCGACCTTCCTCCTCACCATCCGCCATAGATCAGAGGAGTCACTGTGGGGGTATGAGGCGAGATTCCATGCTAAATCCCTACAGATCTCGGGGATAGATGTCTTAACTACTGTCTCAACCCTCATGGATGGCACGATCGACATTGACCTTCGGGGTTCATTAGCAAAGAAGCCTCCCACAACTTTTGCCAACCTCTTGAATAAAGCCAATTGATATTCCAACTGAGAGGCTATCATGAAGGCCCACATGCCTCTTGCCATGGTTAAAGAGAAAAGGAAGTAGGCTAATTATTACTCCTGGACGAGAAGAGATCGAGGAGAAATGACCAACATGATCATCCTCGCCATGGGAGGCCACTAGCACCAACCTTTGTAGTCTTATGTTCCCAGGACAAACCTTACCTCCGCTAGCTGAAGAAGATGGAGGGTGACCCAGACTAGTCAGATAAGACAAAGTATAGTGAGTTCCATTAGGACCATTGGCACACCATCGATGAGTGCCGATAAGTCCGCTACAAGAACTAGGCTCTCATTCGAAGGGTGTCATTGATAAGATCTTTGAAGGTTGGCCGTGTCGATGTAAAGAAAGAAGGCAGGACCCCAGCCCAGATCAAGAAGACAATCGGCCCGTCAAGGGAGTCGTCATGATGATCATGGGCGGCTCGGCTAGAGCGGGAGAAAGTTTTAGAAAAGAAAGGTCTCATTTGCGCGAAGTTTACCAAGTGGAGGAGAAAGACCTCAGACCGAGGACGAACAAGTTGCTGCACGTTGCACGATCACAATATGTCCATAATGATCAATTTTGTGTGATTAACCAAAACACAAATGAGTACATTCTCTGTAATAAAAGAAAACATGAATATTAAGTGAAGTGATTAATATATTATTGATTGAAGTGATTAATATAATTTTATACATATAAGCATCATGCTTATCTAGACAAACAATTCTTGCTTAAAAAGATTCACTAGTTTATATTCACATATCAGTTAAGAGCATATCTTTATGTTTAATAGAACTTAAAAAGATTCATTGATTTATGTTCACATATTGATTAAGAGCATATCTTTATGTTTAACAAAACATTGGATACAAATTTCATGATTATCAAGTTAAATCCATCATGAAAATTAAGTTATCTGATATAGTGGATTTTGCTTTGAATGGTTGCATTATTTTAATGAATTTCGTGCCCGCATTTTCAATGCTTGAACATTTAGTTCACCTTCTTTTCAAGTAAGTGATCTAAAGACTCGTCTGGGTTAAAATTAATAATCTACTTATTGAACTATGATTTGTATCCATCTCTCTCCAAATCATCTATAGTAGCTTGAACATGTTAAATCTATGTAAGAACAAAATTAAATGAAAATAAGTTTTAAGTGATATCATAATTAGGATCAAACACTAGGAAAACCAAGTTTCAACTCCCAGTCATATAAATCAAGTCTCAGATAGAAGAAAAATTAAGTCTCTATTTTAGAAAGAAAAACGAGTCTCTTAGATTGAATAGAATAAGAGTCTCAGGAGATAAGAAAAAATCAAGCCTTTGAAATCAAGTCTCTGACTTAGTTGAAAAAACAAAACAAGTCCTACACTCGGGCAAAATCGAGTCTCGACTCATAGGAAAAACAAATCTCACGCATAGTTAAATTCAAGTCTGGCTCATAAAATAGAAATCTCATCTTAAATAGATACACAAAATTGAGTTTTAGACTGAAACCATAAATTGAGTCTTTGACTCACATGAAAACAAGTCTTAAGACCATTCATAAAATCGAGTCTAAGGGCCAATATAAAAATGGGTCTTTGACAAATCAAGTCTCAGACACCTTCATAGAATTGAGTCTCAAGTTCAGAATTGGCTCCAGTTAAAATCGAGTCTCTATCTGAAAATTAGAAAATGAGTCCCACACTGAAAGATAAAATGAGTCTCACTCACATCTTGATAAACGAGGCTTAAGACAAAAACAAGACTCACAAAAATGACAAGACTCAAAAATGAGTCTCTCATACACAAGAAAGAAAATGACTCTCAAAAGAAAAATGACTCTTACAAGGACCAAACAAGTCTTACACTCAAAGAGAAAATACGTCTTACACACAATTGGAAAATGGCTCTGTTTTTACCTCTCTCTCCCATGTTTTGAAATCGAGTCTTACAGAGAAAATGACTCTAACATAGAACTGAGATATGAGTCTAATATTTAAAAAAATTTGTTATATGACTCACTGAAATCACTTAAAAAATCATCAAGCTTATCATTCTTCATTAGAAGAATTTAAATGAGCTTACTTGGCTTATAAACATTTGTTTATTCCATCTAAATATCAAGAATATCCTGTTAAGGTAATAAACAAATTGTTTAAGTCTGTCAAAACTTCCTATTTATCCAGACTTATGCATGAAAGAATTTTGGATTCAAATTTGTATTTAATGTATATCTTGGAACTCTAACAAATAATTTGAGAAGATATCTTGAATAGACGTCTTTGTATTATTCTTGTATAAACAATGTGGACCATAGCCCAAAGATTAGAAGGGGAAGTACTTTACAGGTACCTATGATTGGCAGAAAATAGTTTAAGTGATATAAGTTGACAACATAAGATCTAAAATTCATTTATCGTCCAAGATAAAAAGAAGTGACAAGTCAAGGGAAAAGCTCACGATACATTTGACAGACAACAAGCCAAGATATGATGGAAAGAAATTTCTATCTAATAGATGGAAAGTATGCACACTGTAAATAACTCAAGATTGTTTCTAACAGATGGCAATTTAAGACATAACAGATAGTAAATCTAAGCCATTCAGAAGACAAGAAGAAGATGAAGAAGTGCAATCTGAAGAAAATCTTAGGTCATATTTATCATTCAAGTTTTAGAGAAAAACAACTCTTGGAAAACAAAATATACAAGCATATCTTTAAAAGAGCATTCATCATGAAAAAAATAGTTGAGTTGATTAGAAAATCCTTTTGAGAAAAAGTAAGAAAGAGAAAGAAAAGAGAGTGGAAAATAGAATTGAGCTGAGCAGAAAAGCATTCTATGAAAAGAGAAAGAAAAAGAAAGAGAGAGAAAGAGCTACTAATATTCGTGCTGTGCAGATAGTTTAAACATTATCAGCATTCAAAGCTCATCTCAATCACTTCCTCCTCTTGTTGCAGCCTGAAGAGTATTAAAGAGAGGAATAAATCTTCAGCGATATAAGCTAGCCTTCATTGATTTGCTGAAGTCACACACGATCAACTACTCTTTCATCTTCTCATTTATTTCTAATCTGTGTATTAAAGTATTTAGTGCATTCATTATAGCCACTGTTCGCCTGTATAGAGGCACTATAGAAGTTGGCAGAAAGATCCTTGTAGGTGACCTATTAGGGTTTAAACCAGTGAATATCCATCCTAGCTCGTAATAAGAAGAGCCTGTTGGGTAGTCAGTGAGTGTGCTTCGCACTCATAAAAAGAAGCGACCTACCTTGTTACTCATAAATAGAAGAAGACCTGCAAATTTTAAAAGAAGTGAGCACACTCGGGATAAATCTTGTGTTATATTGTATGTGTTTATTTTTAATCTCTAATACATAGCACTGCTTGTATTAGAAGTCTAAGGACTTAAAACTGTTTTTTGCTGCAAAGTTCACACACACTTAAGTCGCTTTAGATCTCTATAGGGTCATCGATCGATCTAAGTCTTTTCATATTAGTTAGAACATTTTTATTATTGGGATTTTGCATTTAATTTTTAAAATAACTCATTCACCCAGTCTGGGTAAGTCATAGCATGTAGTACACAAGTCATATCCTTCTCGGTTGAGGACCTCAAAGATGTGAAGTCGCCCAATGCTAATGATTTGGTCGTATGGGTCACAATGAATCAGTATGATGTAAAAAGAATTTTAGTTGATAATGGAAGCAATCCCAATATCTTGTTTTATGATTGTTTCCAGAAGTTAGACATCCCTCTAAGCTGGGTAAAACTTATGAAGACTTCGATCTATGGCTTCAATGGAGCACTAGCTGAAGTGGAGGGGGGGGGGGGGGGGGTCATACTTCCCATATCCCACAGGATCGAGGCCTAGCATATCACCATCAAGGCCGACTTCATGGTTGTCCATATCACCTCAGCATACAGCACATCGACCTAGGGATCCTGGCATAAATTAGCAGAGTCCCATCAACGGTCCACCAGAAGCACAAGTTCCTGACTCCAACTGGGGTTGGGGAAGTTTGAAGAGACCAAGTTGAGTCTAGGAAGTGCTACAACCAAGTGCTTCAATATCAGAAGCTTGAGACAATGGCGATGACTGAAAAGTCGGAGATCGAAGTTGCTCCTCGGACCGAACCCACTGTCGAGCTAGCCACCATCCACTTGAAGGGGATCTTAGATCGAGCCATGATAAGTGTAGATCTAATAAAAGAAGCCCTCAATCTCCTATAGGCCTTCTTGGAGGAGCATGTTGATGTCTTCATATAGTCGGAGGAGGAGCTACCGGGAATCG
This sequence comes from Colocasia esculenta, assembly GCA_014218235.1. NCBI lineage: Eukaryota > Viridiplantae > Streptophyta > Magnoliopsida > Alismatales > Araceae > Colocasia > Colocasia esculenta. Next base: position 7,320,169 of record CM024766.1, on the reverse strand, counting down.
ACCTCGAGGTGATCTCGCATAGACTCAACGTCGACTCGGCCATGCATCTAGTTAAGCAGAAGAAGTGGGTCCTTGGGGCTGAGTGCCAAGAGGTGGTCCGAGAACAACTTGGTGTCAAGAGACAAAGTCGATTGTTCTAAGAAGTACAATACCCCACTTGGATCACAAACGTCATCTAGGTCAAGAAAGTGTCGGGCAAGTGGCACTTGTGCTTGACCTCAACAAGGCATGCCCAAAAGACAGCTATCCTCTACCTCAGACTAATCAGCTTGTCAATGCAACCTTGGGGTATAAGCTCTTGAGTTTCCTTGATGCATATTCGAGATACCACCTGATTAGGACACATCTGGCTGATGAAGAGACTGTGTTCATCACCAACCTCGGCGTCCATTGATACACCCAAATGTTGTTTCGGATGAAGAACGTTGGCTCCACTTATTAGTGGCTACAGTTGGTGAACCGCATGTTTGAGCCCCAACTTGGTAAGAATGTGGACATATACATTGACAATATGCTGGTGAAAAGTTGACTGGCTAAGGACCATCTGTCCGATCTTTTCCAAACCTTCTTGGTGCTAAGGAGGTACAAATGAAGCTCAACCCCAAGAAGTGTACCTTCAAGGTGACATAGGGGAAGTTCCTCGTCTTTCTTATCAGCCAAAGAGGAATCGAGGCCAACCCCGACAAGGTGCAAGCTGTCCTCGACATGCAACCTCCTCAAAACATCAAGGAGGTGTATGCCTCAATAGCCAACTAGTTGCCCTCAGTAGGTTTCTATTAAAGGCGGCCAAGCGTTGTCTTCCATTCTCCGCAACCTTGAAGCCAGCTTGAGCATTCAAGTGGATGGAAGAGTGCTAAGAGGCATTCGACGAGCTGAAGGTGTACCTCACCTCGGTACCAACTCTCTCCAAACCCTTGCATGGTGAAGTACTATTTCTTTACTTGTCCACCACTCCTCGGACTATCAGCTCCATGTTGGTGTGAGAGGAAGGTCGGGGGTAGAAACTTGTTTACTTTTTCTACAGAGTTCTATAAGGATCATAGCTTAATTATCCTCGGGCCTACAAGGTGTTCCTCGCCCTCGTCATTGTGGCCAGAAAGCTGCAACCCTACTTCCAGTGCAGGCCATTTTTGTCCTTACTGACCTCCCACTCAGGCAAATCCTCCAGATGCTTGATGTCTTAGGCGATTGCTGAAGTGGGTCGTAGAGCGAGCTGGGGGAATACGATATCAGCTTCTCTCCTAGGACCGCCATCAAAGGACATGCACTTGCTGATTTTGTTGTTGAGACAACCCTGCCTGTGGTGCCCATCGATGATATTCAACCTTGAGCTGAGGAAGCGACCACATTAGTACAATGTTGTAGCCTTGCTATGGACAATTCATCTTGATCGGTTGGCTTTAGAGTTGGCTTCATCCTCACTCCACCAGGGAAAAAGCCTCTAGAGTACGCTATCTAGTTTGCCTTCTTAGTTTTCAACAATGTTGTCGAGTACAAAATATTGATATTAGGGCTAACTATGGCTCTCCATCTCGGTGTTGAGAAAGTATGTGCCTCCTCATGGTCGGCTAGATCATGGAAAGCTATAAAGCCAAGGATGATCATGGCAAAGTACCTTTCCATGGTAAAAAGTCTCATGTCACGGTTGTTGTACTTGACATTACTCGAGTGTCAAGATCTAAGAATATTAAGGTCGATGCCCTTGCTCGGCTGGCTTCTTTCTAAGAGCTCGGCCAATGACGTTCAATCCTACAAGGGGAAATTACCTCGCTATGTTTGTGGGAAGCACAACTTAGAGCAGACCTAGAAAGATCCTATAAAGGATTTTCTACTTTATGGTTCACGCCCAAAAGACAAAAAAACTACTCGAGATGTCAAGTGATGGGTGGCCAAGCTCGCCATCATCCAGAGTGAGCTCTATAGGAGGTCCTTAGGTCTTCCGGGCCGATCGAAGCTGACTATGCACTTTGAAAAGTCCACAAAGAGATTTGTGGTCGCCATGTTGGTGCAAGAATCATGGCAAGGAAGCTTGTCCATCATAGGTATTGGTGGCCAACAATGACACATGATGGGACAGACTTGGCCAAAAAAAATGTGAAAAGTGCTAGGCCTTTGTGAAGTTGCACCATGTCCTGGCCGCCTAGCTCACTGTCACAGTGGAGCCCTACCCCTTCGCTTGGTGGGGGATAGACCTCTTCAGACCATTCCCATCGGTAATAGGAGGGCAGAGATTCCTAGTCGTCGCAATAGATTACTTCACCAAGTGGGTCAAAGTTGAGCCCTTATAGTAGATAATGGAGAAAGCTATTTGGGACTTCATATGGAAGTTCATCATAACCCACTTCGGGTTGTCTGGTGTCTTCATTAGTGATAATGAGATGTAGTTCTCAGGAAAACTCTTCAAGGCATGGTGCATTGACCATGGTATAACTCAGCACTTCACCTTAGTCACACCCCCTCAAGGCAGCGGGTTGGCATAGGTCACCAATCGTACCATACTACAAGGGTTGAAAACCTGCCTTAGGAAAGCCAAAGGGCGCTGATCAGAAGAGCTCCATTCCATCTTATGGTCTTACTGAACCGCCCCACGGTCAACCATGAGCAAGTGTCAGTCAACCTAGCTTTTGGATCTAAAGCGGTACTTCCAATAGATATCAGCGAGCCTTCACCTTAGGTCTAGTCCTATGACCCCGACCTTAACAATGAATGGATGTTTGGGAACATTGAACTCGTTAACAAGATCAGAGAAAGAGCCTTGATGCATACGACAACACTTCAACAAGTGGCGGCTAGAATATACAACTAACAATTTCGAGGAAGATAGTTCCTAGTCGGAGACCTTGTCCTCAGAAGAGCAGAAGCCTCAAACTTGAACAACACCGTTGGAAAGCTTCCTTTGACCTGGGAAGGCCCATACAAGGTAGCTGAGGTCCTAAGACATGCTGAGGCCCATACAAGCTTGAGACTACCTCAGGAAAGCCTATCCCTAGAATGTGGTTTGTAAACAACCTTAAAATGTACTTCGTGTAACATCTTCATTTCCATCAAAGATGTCTCTTCTCAGTAATCCATTGAGGTCGGATGTGCCCTGTGCTATCATCTCTAGATAATAAGTTATTCACCTTACGAACATCGATTAAATTCCTTAGTATATTCAATTAAGTGCTCCCTTTTTATCGATTGTCCCAAGGGACACTCAATAGACTAAGTGTTCCTTCTAATCAATTACCTTCCTATTGGTCACATTCCATTGTTGGTTCGTATGAATCGAGTGTTCCAACTAATCGATTAAGTGTCCCACTTAATTGATTAAGTGTCCCATTTAATTGATTAAGTGTCTAGCTAATCGATTAAGTGCTCCTATTAATTGATTAAGTATTCCTGAGTAATTGATTGCATTCCCATCGATCATGTTCCTATTAATCGATTATATTTTTTGATAATCAGTTGTTTCCTTGCCGACTAATTCATGCTTAACTATTAAGAGCAGACAAGTCCTGTGTTGCCATGTCTCACTCCACTTCCTGAGGTTGGACATGCCTCGTGCCGTCATCTCTCACACCAACTATCACGGTCGGACATCGTAACACCCTTGATATTTAACAAAAAGGATAGAAACACAATATTAAAAAGTGTGGAGGTAAGAATGATAACACTAATAAAATAATATCAAGTTACTTGACATGTAAGAATTATGTAAGGCAGTGAAAATCGACCAAGATAAGTAACCCATGGCTAATGGTTTAGCAAACTTTAACTCTAGGTAAATAGAAATCACCACCTAGCCACCTCGGAAATTGTGTCTTCTATCTAGAGTGATGCACTGGTTGCTAAGCCATTCCTTAAGATGTCTTCCAACCGACTTAAGTTGCTTAAGTAGCTATACATACATGTACCCTGAAGGCTTTCTTTCTTTTCTCTCTACGTGCATGGGTGCAGCCCAACATGCAATGAAGGTAGGAAAGAAGGAGATCCTTTCACTATCAAGATTCTGAGTTTTCTAGGTTAAGGTAAGTATCTCTAAGCAAGTCAAGTTATGAAACTATTATGCTCTATAGCTCGTACTGCTTGTATTACTCTTTGAGAGATTGATTTTCTTCTTGATATAAATTGCTGTCTTCATTGATATTCTAAGCATAAAGCCATGTTCATGTGTTTTCACAAAGTTATAGTTTAGAGTCTTCTTTGAACTCCAATATCATGATTTATATTTAATGATTGTCCTTGAATTCATCCTTGTAGTTGCTTGTGGAGAAGCTAGGGTTTTCTCCTTCCTGAATTATCTATTTTAAGAATCAACTCCCAATGTTAAAGTCTGTTAGAAATCGAGTCTCATTATTAGCCAAAAAATCTAGTCTCATGGCTTAAAATCGAGTATCACGTTACTAAGATAAGAATCGAGTCTCGTTGAGAATCAAGTCTCCTGTTAATAAGCTAAGAATCAAGTCTCTTAAGAATCTAGTCTCGGACATTATAAGAATTGAGTACTAGCATTTATAAGAATCGATTCCTAGACTCATAAGAATCGACTCCTTGAACATTCATAAGAATTGACTCCCAGTAACATTTAAGAATCGACTCTCATAATAAATCGACTCCCAGCATGTATTCATAATTGACTTTTACTTAATCGACTTTTATTGAATCGACTCTCTTATTGAATCAATTCTCTCACTTAGAATCGACTCCCCATCTTTCATGAGAATCAACTCCTTGCTTATGAAATCGACTCTCAGACCCAGTCAGAATTGACTGTTACCTGCTTGATTGAATCTAGTCTTAATGAATCGATTCCCAGCCTTGTAAATCGACAGTAACCTGTTTTAAGGAATCGATTAAGTCATAGATGCAATAATCCCAAGCTATTAAACCTTAAACTCTTATCCTTTTTCACTGATTATTCTTGATGAATTCCCTTTTTTTGAGCATATTTGGAGCTATTCTTGCTATTCTTGTACTATGTTATTCTTTGAAATTATCTTCTATAAACTCTGAACTAATTCTTGGAGTTCTTGGCCATTTATATGCATGAATTGTCAGTTGAGTATTTATATGAGATCTTAGATCCACTTGGATAAATGCCTATGTGTTGGGGCCCGATCAGGTCCTGAGAGGAGCATCCGAAATACTCTTCCTGACCAGGTGGGAGTTAATGATAAGATGTTTTGGCATGACACCATTATAAGCTAGATTGTTTACCTGATTGACAATTCTCACTGTCTTGTTGTTTGCTATATGAAATGAAAATCTTGAAAATGCTTGTTAATAGCCAGTCTATTGTATTGTTCACGCTTGTACATGATTGTTACACAGTTACTTATTCTTGCTTACTTGAATCCTTTCTGAAATGCTACATTTTTTTGTTATGACTAATTCATCCAACAATTATCTAATTTGACTTTGTTTAAGAGGGTAAATTCTACTGGGCATTTGTGCTCATCTTGGATTTCTTGTTGTTTTTTTAGGTAATCTTCAAGACTAGGAGCCTACTAGAGATGGGATGTGTAACGCCCCGACGCGGAATATCAGAGCGAGATTACAGTTATTAAATAGTACAGAGCGAGAAAATAAAGCAAACCATTGCACAATTGGATAATACCAAATAACTCCAATTTCATTAATAATTCAACAATCTCCATTACATTCACTAATAACTCATCATCTTCATAAACTGACTCATACATCAACGTATCAGAGCCAAAACTAGGGCCCAGAGTACTTTATTGAAAATCAAACTATTACATAATGACTAACTAACTCACTAACTCTTAACTATACTAACTACTACTAGATAGCGTCGATGGCTGAAATGGTCACTCCTGAGCATCTCCCTCAGTCCCGTCCTCGTATGTGTGGTCGTCTCCATCCGACTCACCTGAACACATTAAATAAATACGCAGGATGAGCGAATAACGCCCAGTAGGACTTAATATCTCATGAACACAAGCATGCTTTAAATAGTTAATGTTTTAAAGACGGGTTAACTAGAGAGTAAAGTCATGTAGAACATGTCACGATAACGAGAGAACAATTGCAACTGGCACAGGGAAAATAGTACAACGAGAACAATAATAGAATGGCCATGTAACGATATAACATGTAAATTGCACAACGGTGCACTAGTAACGATCACGCTTGCACTTGTAGAGATAGCACTTTTGATTGTTATAGATTAATCTAGATAGTAAACTGGCGCTGGATGCATGCCGTAACACATCCTATGATCATTTTAACTCCCATGGGCACTGGCACTTTTCGGGTGCTCCTCCCAGGACCTGATCGGGCCCTATTGCGCTGGCATTAGTCATTTCTTTTATCTTAGACAATCACATGAATGGCCAATAGAGTACCAAGAAGAGATAAGAGAGTACTAGACGAGATAGATGAGAGAGTAGAGAGAACGTGAACAGATGAGAGTAAAGAGACTGTAGATGAGAGGGGTACAATCGTAAAACGACGATAAACACGATAGTAACGGTTGCACAGCACCAAGTCAGGTGCCGGCAATCTGGTAGAAGTCACAACCACCCCTTAGCCGGGCTGTGTACACGGGTCAGGTGGTCCGGTGTGAACTCAAGACGAGAAGAAATATACTAAGGCTTGGATCGTACTGATCCCTAAGAGTGTAATGGGTTTTAGGGTACAACCAGCTCGTTGACTAAGGACGTGCGCCAAAGCCAAGAAGACTTACGGAGGTCTTGACAAGGAGTCCCTGGTCCAATCGAAAGTATTCCCGGTGGAGAGGTGGTCCAAGTCAAGGGAAAGTGTGTAAAAACGGGTCCGTCGTGCCTCGAGTGCTCGAAGGCCGAGGGAAAACGGTAACGGTAGATAAAATGCGCGAGTAAAAACGAAAACAATTGTGTTTAACAAAATAGGGTAATTTAGTCATTTATTTCGATAATTTACCGAATACATTATTGCATAATTTATCAAGGTCAAATGGTAATTTGATAATGTTGTGTGTGCGTAAGTGTAAAAAAATCTTGAAGATATGACAAGTCGTGCAAATGTCATTTTAATGTATATCATTAATGTCAATTATTATTTTACCAAGTCGAATTAACTATAACATGGGTTAATCATGGCTAATTAAGAAGTATATAGACTAATCAGCAGGGATACAAGCACAATTATTAGTTATGGCAGAAATTTCAAGAAGGCGACGGGGGTGCCCGTCGCGGTCATATCGCGGTGGTGCGGCCTGGCGCGACAGGCGAACCGGCCGGCCTGGCCTGGTTCGGGTTTGTGAACGCGGCGGCGAGGCCCGTCGCGTTAATGACGCGGCCTGAAGGCCGACCGCGACACACCCTTTATCGCGGCGCATCGCGCCGTTGCGATAACAGGGGCGGTCCAAGGTTTTTCCCTTTTTCTCTGTGTGGACCCTTCTTGATACAGGGTCAATCTAAATTCAGTATAAATTCGCACGGTGATCCAAAAAGCATGAAACCAGTTTCAAACGAAAGTAGACATGTACATCTATCAACATGCATGATTAATTTGAAAATAGACAAGGTTTAGACATGCATTGATCAGGTTACTTTTTGGTGACCTAAACCGACGCAGTCAGGGTTCAACGAATTAATTAGAGAGGTATACATGACTAAAAATTATGAAACCAGGGGCGTTTAAAAGCTAACAAGAAGTAGTATTTATGATAATTTTATCATGATCTGAAGTCAAGCACGAACGGGGTTCACAAGCAATCATGAAGGGTAGGGTGCATGTATCTGATAGGGATTCCATGATTTAATTCTCCCTCGTGGGAGATCGAAATCGAGCAAGACCAGGGGTGTTTGAAAGATAATAAGATGCAGTATATCTGGAAATTTTATCATGGCATGAGAGCAAGTACACATTGGGAATTATAGAAAACATGAGATCTCAGTTCATGAGAACAGCAGGACTTCACGAATTAAATTCGCTCAAATGGATGAACGAAATACAACGAAACCATAAGGCTTTTGAAGAGGTACATGAAGGCTACCTAGGGTAATTATTTCACGATTTTTGCTTGAGAGATTGCCTACCGTTTTCGTGAAGGAAGAAAACCCTAGCTTGAATGACGAAAATAAGAGAACCCTTCTTGCTCCAAGCCTTCTCCTTCCTTGCTCCTTGGTTCTCCAGCCTTCCCTTCGTCTCCTGGGTCTCCAGCCACGAACTATGGGTGGTAGGGACGAGTTTGGGGGTTGTATTGGGTTGCTATTAGAGTTTCACTCCTTCTAAAACTCCCCTTTTTTATTAATTCCGAATTTGCATATTTATCTTCCAATTTTCTCTCATTTATCCATCTAATGGGGAGGGGAGAGATCTTAATTTTGGGGTTAAAGAGTTAGGATGGGTTAAGGACTCTTCTTTTGGATATATAAGAGTTATTTAACATTTATCTTAACCCTTTACTATTTATTTAACATTTATCTTAACCCTTTACCGGGACACGCCTCGAGTGCAATGTGCTTGTCTCACACAGAACCTGAGGTGCCCGACTGAAGAGGCATTCTGGAATAGGCGCCGGACCACCAGACTTGGCAATCACACAAACTACGATACACAAATATCATAGTTAACTCATCACCGGTCACCATGTGACCTCCAAGCCAACCTACACCGACATATATATAACCACAATAATATTTTAATAACTGTGCTTGTCATTGGTCATCTCATAACCTCCATAGCAACATAAAACACAATGGATGTTAACCATAACCAACATAACCATTAACTAACCATACACTAACTTATGCCCCTACACATGCTTTTACTAACATTCAATGACTCAAACCACATTAACTAATAACAAATAATCAAGGCTAGGTTCACATTGGAACCTCACTGTCCAGCCACTACAAATATACCACCGAAGCTGAAACGTGACGGACACAGACGTCGCCTTTCAAATCGTGAAGGCATGCCCAGACGCGATTCAAAGCCTAATGCGTCAAGGCCCAATATCGTGACAGAATCGCGATGGCCCGATACATCGCTTTCATGCAATAACCGACAGTCGGAGTTCGAATCGCGACGACGCGATGCGTCGCAACAAAGCCAATCAATACAGAACCCAATCGGAAACAGAAACGCGACGCCTCACCACGTCGCGTTCATGTCATGAACGCGACGGTGAACCCCGTTGCATTTCAAACGCAATAGTGAGCTCAGCTCATAGGACGAACCCACCTTCTCCATGGGAAACCCACACATACATGATTCCAATACCAAACAAAAGCATTAAACAGGAAATCTACAATATGGCAAACTACCCTAACATGCTTTCCACCCTTTAAACCATTTAAATCAAACTAAAACAAGAGGGTAGTCTCCCTACCAACTGAACAAGCCCGAAGAACGCGGAAACCACCATATCGCCGGTGCATCCACCCCGATATGCTCCTCGCGTGGACCCGCGCCGCACGAACCACCAAACTCCGAAAAACAGTACAGGAGGCGCCACAACAACCTCCCCTTCGCCTGGACAGAGCTCCTATGCTCTTTCTGGGTGAAACATAACAATTAAAACTCATTTCAAAATCGCAATGTAGGCAGACGTCGCATTTAACTCTTAAATGTGACGACCCTAACCGTCGCCACTCAAAGCCAAAGCGCCGCTAAAACACAAAGGCGGTTCTGTGAATCGAGACGGGATAGACTGTCGCATTTCAAAACGCGACGACATGCCCTGTCGCGTTCACAACCAGTGAACCAACAGGCTATTTGGGCTGAAAGCCAAGGCCCACAACGCCCACACAACGCACGAAAACCATAACGAAGGCTCAATGACCTCTTCTTGAGCACCACACATACAACCCGTTAAACCGGATCTGAACGATCATGCTATTACAGGAAGCCTCATGGAGGTAGCCAATTTCAAGTGCAAAATAGTAAGTCACTAGATCTCTATCCATGCGATGCACGAATATTATCAAATTTGAATAAATATTTTTCTTAGTTAGTATATATATATATATAATTACTAAAAAAGGAATACAAAAATTTGATTAAAAATCTATTTAGAGAATGACAAAATAACTATTATTGTGCCAAACAAAATTATTTTTTTTTAAAAAAAAATTCAGCCAATGAAAAGTTCACTTCCACTATGTGTTTCTAGTATTTAAGCATAAAAATTACAAATTTATTTCTCACAACTATCGATTTCATTTTCATCTTTCTCAATTTTGATTTGCTTCTTCTTAGATGGAGTAATATTATCTCTAGACAGGTTTTGTTCATAATCATGGTCTGAAGTTTTACATTTATAACATTATCTCTAGACAGGTTTTGTTCATAATCATGGTCTCTAAAGACTATTTATACTCTCCATCACCTATTCACACATAATCTCCAACAACACCAATTGTAATTTAGAAATTAATATAGGACACTAAGTTTTCCACTAACATACATGTTAGATCTTCTGAGCAATAATTTTTTTTAAACTTTATATGTTAAACATATGGTGGAACAATTTTTTATCTTGAACTAAAAAAATAGTGAACTAAAGTGTTGAATTATGAACATATAAAGTGTTAAATATACAATCATCTGAACTATGATCTAAACATATAAAGTATGATCTAATTCTGCATATAAACTATGATTTAAACATATAACATATGATCAAAAGGAACATCTAAAATATGAACTAAGGATGATGTAAGCTAGCATTTAAAATATGATCTAATCTATTATCTAGGTATGTAATGGGCGGTCTCTTCACGGAGTCCATGTAATGGGTGGTTTTTGTGCGATGGAGAGAGAGAGATCATGAGAGAGAGAGAGAGAGAGAGAGAGAGAGAGAGAGAGAGAGAGAGAGAGAGAGAGAGAGAGAGAGAGAGAGAGAGAGAGAGAGAGAGAGAGACCACAAGAAAAGCGCCATTACCGATGGATATTTCCGACGGATATATATCCGTTAGAATTTCCGACGGCTAGTCCGACGGAAAATGTTCAGTCGGACAATCCATCGGAACTTCTGACGGAAATATGTCCGTCGGAAGCATCTGTCGGTAATAAAATATTACCGACGGATTTTCCGACGGAAATATGTCCGTCGGAAGTTCCGTCGGTACACCCGCCTTTTCCCTCTCCCGCCATCCCCACGAAACCCTCTCTCTCTCTCTCTCTCTCTCTCTCTCTCTCTCTCTCTCTCTCTCTCTCTCTCTCTCTCCGATGCGCCCCTCGCCACCTGCCGTGCCACCGCCGCCGCCGTGCTCCACCACTGGTGCCTCCATACCGCCGGGTATGTACATCCGCCCCCCCTCCCCCTCCCTTCCCCACCCCCGCCACCGGTGACCCCCCCTTCCCCCAACCGGTGACCCACCCCCTGTCGGCCCCCCCTCCCCCTCCCGTCCCAGCCCCCCGTCTCCTGTCGCCCCCCCTCCCCCTCCCTTCCCCAACCAGCGACCCCCCCCCTTCCCCTAACCGGCGAGTCCCCCCTATCGGCCCCCCCTCCCCCTCCCGTCCCAGCCCCCCCTGTCGCCCCCCTCCCCCTCCATTCCCCACCCCTGCCACCCCCCTTCCCCACCCCTACCACCCCCTCCCTGTCGGCCCCCCCTCCCCCTCCCGTCCCAGCCCCCCCTCCCCACCCGGCCCCCCTCCCCCTCCTGTCAGCCCCCCCCTCCCAACCCCCCACCCGGCCCCCCTCCACCTTCAGTCCGGCCCGACCCAACAAATTTAATAAATATTTTGATAAAGTATTAATATTTTTTGTTCAAAAAGATCCTATGTTAAAGCTTGCATTTGTTTGTCCGTATCATCCGCATTTGTCGACCTCCTTTGCCATATACTATCCTTTAACTTGAGCTTGCAGCAAAGCCTCCGAGTAAAACATCAGACATAGATAGAAATCATAATTGCATGTATGTGTGTCCATTGCATCTCCCATTTGCAAAGTTGATCAAGAAATGCTGCGGTGTCCAATGTGTGACACATTCTTATACTCTTTTGCTTCAGTCATCGGTTTCATAAAATAAGATGGCCCAGTTGTGTATCTTATGTGATGTTTCTGATATTTAGAGTACTTAATTCTTTTATTCTTTTGTTGTGGTTAGGTGCTTAGGTAGGTTAAAGTGTCTCATCGTCCCTAGTTCTTCATAGTTTTGCAAATCAAATAATATAAAAAATTTCCCACAAAAGAAGTGTGGCAAATTTGAGCTGCACCATCAGCCAGGTTCACCTTGTTTTGGGGTCCAAAAAGGCGGGTCAGCAAGCCCACCATCTAGACATAGCAGTAACCCTGGGCCTGTTGGTTCCATTCTAAATGGATCTTATTTTAAACAACTTGCTCGTCCAACCAGTCCTAAAATAGAAAAGAAAGTGATTACAATTTAAAATATAACTACAGAAATTAAAGCATCTCAGTTTAATTAAAACATAGTAACATATCTGCTGAAGTATTTCTAATCCAATCTTGTGAGCAAATTAAAGCCTCCAATCTTGTAAAAATAGATTTTAAGATAGAGGAGAGAGATAGAGAAAAAAAATATATAACGATGATGTGCAGTTCTTACTTTAATTTAATTCATTTGATTAGTATTGTACTTCTTATATTAATATAATTCATTTACATGTATGTGTTAATTTATTTTAATATTGCACTTGTTCACATGACATATTTTGTTTTCATATTCCTTTCATATTTATGTGGGTTTTAAATTTGATCTATGTATGTATAGTAATTTATCACTGCACACACCTCACGAGAGCGTGTTAAGACCGTGTCAATGAACCTTCCCGTTCAAGACTTTGGGATTGATGTGCACAAGTCTTATTTTCAATGATGAGAACGTGTATATCTAACTCAAAGTCTTGAATTGTCCCGTTTTGGACAGTCTGTGAATGTTTGATCGCAGTTAGGTGGTTATTTACTATGTGTTTGTATTATTTGTTGAAAATTTCGGGTGCTTCTACTCACTCCCTCTCTGATATACCTTTATTGATTTAGAAAATTTTCTTAACCACTTATTAGTAAGTGTTTGAGAAAATATCTTAATCAATAAATATTTTTGGTATATCGGAGAGGTGTGGGGAGATGCTACCGAAATTTTCAGCAAATAATACAAATACATAGTAAATGGTCATCTGAGTGCGATCAAATATTCACAGATAGGTAAAAAGTGATAATCTAAATAATATGTCATACCTATTCATTTTGACTTACTCGAACGGTGTGAGGGTGTGTTGGATTTTAACTAGTGACATGACCTTTAATCTGTGTAGGAAAAATATCTTATGAGAATCGGTCATGGATGTACCGTGGAATAGTTAATGGAGTTGTGACAGAGGAGTTTAAAGACGGAGTTGACAGTTTCATTTAGTTTGCATTGAGTAATTCATCAGTAGCAGTTGATCCGATGGGTAACATCTGATGTCCGTGTTCGGCTTGTAAGAACAGAAAGTGGATATCGACATGGGATGTGCAGCATCATTTGTATACGAGAGGATTTGTTGCCCATTATGAGTTATGGTCGTCTCATGGTGAGTTGAATATTCAGTTGTCTGAACCAGCTAACTTTGCCTCCACAAGTACGTACGTAGACATGGTTGTCGATGCTGCTGGTCGGAGTTCAATATTCATGAAGATCAAACAAATGTAGAAGTGCCGAATGATACAACTCAGAGATTTTATCAGTTACTTCGAGATGCTGATGAGCCATTATGGGATGGTTGTGAGAAGCATACACGGTTGTCTGCAGTGTCGCAGCTACTAAATTTGAAGTCTGAATTTCATATGAGCGAGAGTTGTTTTGATCGGATTCTCTTACTCCTCAAGAGTATTCTTCCTCAATCAGAGAGGTTACCTGATGATTTTTACCGTGCGAAGAAGATGGTGAATGATCTAGGGCTTGGTTTTATGAAAATTGATGCATGTCCGAATCACTGTATGCTGTACTACAAAGATGATGTAGATAAGATATCATGTTGTATTTGTAAGCATGATAGATTCAAGCCTAAGAGAGGAGATAAGTCAAAGCAGAAGGATGTTCTGTATAAGTCATTGCGGTACTTTCCGTTCACACCCAGATTGCAGCGGTTGTTCATGTCCCCGAAGACAGCTGGACATATGACTTGGCATGCAGAAAGAGTCCGTCGTGATGATGGTGAAATTAGTCATCCTACCGATGGTGAAGCTTGGGCTCATTTTAGCCTTACTCATCCTTACTTCTCAAGGGATTCACGCAACGTGTGGCTGGGTTTATGCACAGACAGTTTCAATCCATTCGGAGGCTCGGTGGCATCTTACTCATGTTGGCCAGTATTCCTAACACCATACAACCTTCCGCCAAGCATGTGCATGAAGCGTGAGAATCTGTTTCTTTCATTGCTGATTCTTGGTCCAAAAAGTCCAGGAAAAAAATATAGACATATATCTTAGACCGTTGATTGATGAGCTGAAATTGTTATGGTCAGATGAGGCTCTCTCTTATGATGCATCCAGAAAACAGAATTTCAATTTGAAGGCTGCATTAATGTGGACAATAAGTGACTTTCCAGCATATGACATGTTATCTGGCTGGAGCACACATGGGAGGTTGGCATGTCCTTATTGCATGGAGGATTCTAAATCATTCGTGTTGAAATCTGGGTGAAAATCATGTTGGTTCGATTGTCATCGTCGGTTTCTACCGAGTGACCATCCTTTCCGAAAGCAAAAGGATTCTTTTATGAAAAATACAATTGTGATGGAGGACGTAGATATGGAACGGGTGTCTGGTGGAAACATGGCGAGGCGGGTCCAGAACTTACCGACTGTATCACAACTGGCTGGTAGTACCCGACAAATCCCCGGCTTTGGGAAGGATCACAATTGGGTGAAGCAAAGCATCTTTTGGGAATTGCCTTATTGGTCAACACTTTTGATACGACATAACCTAGATGTCATGCATATAAAGAAGAATGTTTTTGATAATGTGTTCAACATAGTTATGGACGTCAAAGGCAAAACGAAGGATAACGTCAAGGCACGAATGGATTTGAAAGTACTTTGCAGACGTACAGAACTAGAGCTGCAACATGTTAGTGGAAAAGTGGTGCAACCTAAAGCTTCATATGTTCTTGGGGCCAGACAGATTAAGGAAGTGTTGCAATGGTTGAGGCAATTGAGATTTCCGGATGGATATGTCTCGAATATTGCCCGTTGTGTAAATGTCAACGAGGGGAAAATATACGGAATGAAGAGTCATGACTGCCATGTTTTCATGCAAAGACTGATGCCAATTGCTTTTCGTGAGTTGTTTCCGAAGCAAATATGGGGAGCAATGACTGAGCTGAGTCAATTCTTCAGGATTTTATCTGCATCAGAACTCAGACTTCATGACTTGCAACATATGGAGCAAAATATAATATAATAGTCTGCAAATTAGAGAAGATATTTCCTCTAGCATACTTTGATTCAATGGAGCACCTGATCATCTATTTGCCATATGAGGCTAGGGTCGGAGGACCAGTACAATTTCGATGGATGTATCCGTTTGAGAGGTATATTCCTATGTCTCAATTTATTCACATTACGATGATTATTTATATTTCATATGTATTCATTTGAATTATTGTCGTAGGTGCATGCACGATCTTAAGATGAAAGTCCGCAACAAAGCACAAGTTGAGGGCTCCATTACCCAGGCGTACCTTATTGAAGAGATATCGAACTTTTGTTCGATGTACTTTGACACGGAAATACGAACCCGACGCACTCAACCTCCACGTAATGATGATGGTGGAGATTCTAATGTGTCTGACCGACTCTCTGTATTTAAGTGTCCCGGACGAGCGTTCAGATATTCTTCTACTCGCGCACTCGAAGACAGAGAGTTGGTAGCTGCAGAGATCTACATATTCATGAATTGCGCAGAACTAGACCCCTACATTGAGTAAGCTCTCAACACTAATGATGTACATCATTTGCAAGCAATACTGCAGAACTTAGAGGTTGTGTGACATTTACATTACAGAGAGTTTGACTCGGTCATACTGCAACAGAATCCACGTCTGACTGACGTGCAGGTTGAAAAGGAACGGGAGAAGTCTTTTCCTACTTGGTTAATATCTCGAGTAAGTGTCTAAATATTTTGAAGCATAAGTGTTATGCTCTTATGCATACTTAGTTGTTGTAATTTGTCATTGTCTGTCCCTATTTTTAATAATAGGTTGAATAAGGTTTTATTACTGATTCAAGAGTACAAGAGATCAGTTATGGGCCCTCGAAGATTGTACGTGTCTATCCAGGCTACATTGTGAATGGATACTGATTTCACACGAGAGATTATGGATGGAATACGTCTACGATGAACAACGGCGTATGTGTGAAGGGAAGTGCTTACAATGAAAATGAAATAGACTATTATGGCATTCTCGAAGAAGTCATTGAACTGCAATTTTTGGGACAAGACAACAATGTATTTCTCTTCAAGTGTCATTAGTTTGATCCGACATCTATTCGTCATGACACAACATATGGGATTGTCGATGTCAAGCATAAGTCCAAGTTGAGTACGTATGAGCCATTCAGTCTGGCGGCACAAGCCCAACAAGTTTATTATTCAAATTATTCATCCCTCAAATTGAGAGATTGGTGGGCTGCATGTAGAGTGAAATTAAGGCTATTCCCTGAGTATGAGCTTGCCTCGGCTGATGATGAGCTCGAAGGTGTTAATGACAATTTTTTTCAATCAGATCGGAGTGACACACGAGAGTTGACGACTTCTACGCAGTTCAGTGTTGATGATATAAATGAACCAATTTGCTTATATAAGGATAACGAACAAGAAGAAGTTGACCCAAATGCCCTTGAGGTGGAGTCTGATGAGGAGGAAGAGTCCCCTGATGATGAGGACGAATTTGAGGAGGATGACGAAGATGACGCTGAATTAAACATATCTTTAGCATCTGATGATGAATATAGATAATATTATAAAATTTTGTAAGAACCGAGTGTTGTTGCTAATTATAAGTTATTCAATAGCTACTTTAAATTTGAGTGCTGATGACATGTTATATCTTTATTTATCTCAATAGAGATATGGTACGTGGAGGACGAAGTGGGAGGGTTTTCACCTCCGCAGGCCGAGGGTCCGCCTCCTCGTCCACGCCAGGTATATGTATATGTAAACACAAAACTCTATATATTTTTGTTCACATTAATCAAATATTATCTAACGTACATAAAATTTTGCAGGGATTGCCTCCCCGTCTACGCCGGCGACATGTATATGTATATGTAAACTTGATCACTGTATTTTTGTTCACATTAAATTCTTATTTTCTAATGTGTATATAATTTTGCAGGGACCGCCTCCCCGACCACGCCAGTAGCGCCACCTTTCCCTTCTTCCTCACCACCAGGTACATGTATGTTTCCATAGATTAGTACATTTCTTGTCTTTCAATTTATACAACAATAGTGTACTTAATTGTTTTCAACAGAGGTGGAGAGACAGCATCCAGCAGCGGATGATGAGGGGCCTCAGCTACCTGGACGGCAGCCATGTTGGATTTCGGGGTAAACTTGATCACTTCAAACTTACTATATTCGTTATTTATGTTATACAGTCCATGTACAAATTAATGTGCAATTGCAGGGGTAAGATAGATCCCGATTCTGCTTCCCGCTATATTACGACGCTGGTCCACACACACATTCCAGGACCAGTGGATGCATGGAGAGAGTTTCCGGTGCCCGTCCGGGATTTATTATATGACATGTTCACGATATTATTAATTTTTACTGATTTGAAGTCATTTGTTTAATTACTATCTCTATTAGTGCACAAAGTTGAGTAATTTTATTTCTAAACAGTGGAGGTACGTGTTCACGAGACCCGAGGATCTCCCTCGAGCTTGAGCCGTCTGGGAGTCTACTGCCCATACTAATTTAAGAAAGTCGATGTATGAGGCCCAGGACAAGGCAATGAAGACCACAAGCAGCCGAGATCCTACAGCTTGGCTGGATTACGGCCCTGTTTGGCTAAGGAGAGACTATTGGGAGTCTCTTTGTCATCGTTGGGCTACTGGACCATGGCAGGAGCGGTCACAGGTGGCAAAACGCAACCAAGCAACTCATCCGGAGAAGAATGTGCATACTAGTGGGTCCGTATCTTATGCGACCCACAGCCAAAAATTGGTAAGCATATTATTGTTCAATTATTTATTACATTAATTATTATTGTGAAACTAACTAATTTTGTTGAATTGTAAGCATCACGAGCTCGAGCGTGCCCCTACTTTTCGCTAGTTATTTGATCGGACTCATAAGCGGAAGGGGACCGATGACTATGTCAGCGAGAGTGCTCGCACGATTGCTGTAAGTCAAAATATAAATTTTGAATTCAATTAAGATATTAAAATAATTTGATTTCAATAATTTAGTTTTAATTTGTTCTACAGGAGACCTATGACAGGACGATGGTAGATCGTTATGCAGAGGGCACTCCCTAGCCAGACTTGGATCTGGAGGTTTGGGTCGACGTAGCGGGAGGGCCGTGGAAGGGTCGAGTGTACGGCTTTGGGGACAGCCTGGATACTACTCCAGTGTTGTCCTCATATGTGAGTTCAGTCGCTCCTCCGGCATACGCGAGTTCATCTGCTACGCCGCCCGACAGTGGTGTAGAGGAGATTAGAACCCTCATCCGGGAAGAGCTACGGGAAGAGCTACGGACGCACTTTGGCGTTATGGTCGAGCAGTTGATCTCAGCCATGCAGGGAGTACGCCCCTCAGAGCCAGCCCCTCAGGTCAGTATTACTATTAATTTCATATATTTTGAATGAAATGAAACCACTAAAGAAGGTCAAACGGGAAAAAAAGAAATCTAAATTAATAAACCTATAAAGAAGGTCCCTTTATACAATCAACTTATGGATTCCGATTTGGATTCCCGGATTGGGTTGGGCGTTCAAATGATGGATCTAAAAAAACCCAAGTCTAAATGATCAAAACAGGCAACCCGGGGGTCCAAAATCCCAAATAGGGATCCGAACGACGTGTCGTTCACTCTGACACGACCGTGTGGGTTAAATTGACGTGTGCGAACTGACGGAATCCGATTTGGATTCCCGGATTGGGTTGGGCGTTCAAATGACGGATCTAAAAAAACCCAAGTCTAAATGATTAAAACACGCAACCCGGGGGTCCAAAATCCCAAATAGGGATCCGAACGACGTGCCGTTCACTCTGACACGAATGGGTGGGTTAAATTGACGTGTGCGAACTGACATAATCCGATTTGGATTCTCGGATTGGGTTGGGCGTTCAAATGACGGATCTAAAAAAAACCGAGTCTAAATGATCAAAACACACAACCCAGGGGTCCAAAATCCCAAATAGGGATCTGATCGACGTGCCGTTCGCTCCGACATGACCGGGTGGGTGAAATTGACGTGTGCGAACTGACAGAATCCGATTTGGATTTCCAGATTGGGTTGGGCGTTCAAATGACGGATCTAAAAAAAACTGAGTCTAAATGATCAAAACACACAACCCGGGGGTCCAAAATCCCAAATAGGGATCTGATCGACGTGCCGTTCGCTCCGACACGACCGGGTGGGTGAAATTGACATGTACGAACTGATCGAATCCGATTTGGATTCCCAGATTGGGTTGGACATTCAAATGACGGATCTAAAAAAACCCAAGTCTAAATGATCAAAACACGCAACCCGGGGGTCCAAAATCCCAAATAGGGATCTGATCGGTGTGCCGTTCGCTCCGACACGACCGGGTGGGTGAAATTGACATGTGTGAACTGACAGAATCCGATTTGGATTCCCGGATTGGGTTGGGCGTTCAAATGACGGATTTAAAAAAACCCAAGTCTAAATGATCAAAACACGCAACCCGGGGGTCCAAAATCCCAAATAGGGATCCGAACGATGTGCCGTTCGCTCTGACACGACTGGGTGGGTTAAATTGACGTGTGCGAACTGACAACATCCGATTTGGATTCCCGGATTGGGTTGGGCGTTCAAATGATGGATCTAAAAAAAAACTGAGTTTAAATGATCAAGACACACAACTCGGGGGTCCAAAATCCCAAATAGGGATCTGATCGGCGTGCCGTTCGCTCCGACACGACTGGGTGGATGAAATTGACGTGTGCGAATTGACAGAATTAGATTTGGATTCCCGGATTGGGTTGGGCGTTCAAATGACGGATCTAAAAAAAGCTCAAGTCTAAAGGATCAAAGCACGTAACCCGGGGGTCCAAAATCCCAAATAGGGATCCGATCAACCTGCCGTTCGCTCTGACACGACCGAGTGGGTTAAATTGACGTGTGCAAACTGACAGAATCCGATTTGAATTCCCGAATTGGGTTGTGCGTTCAAATGGCGGATCTAAAAAAACACAAGTCTAAAGGATCAAAAATATTTTCTAATTAAACTTGAGGAATAATCACATGTTTTAAATTTAATTTTTGAAAATAATGTTTGTATATTAATTTTTATTAATGTTTCTCATAGTAATTTTTTTTTAATATAGGATCCTCCGGCACCTGACGATCAGGAGATGGGGAGGGCGGACGATTCAGTAGACTTGTCTTGATTTTTAGCATTTATGATTATGTATGATTTTATATTAGTTATGTTTTAAGATTTTATGTTTCATTGTGAGTACCTTCTATTGTGGAATGTATGAATATTTTAGCAAGTTTTGTAATTTATTATTGTTAATTTCTGTAATTTTTTTTAAAAAAATATTACACTTTTCCTACGGGTTTTTCGACAGATTGTGTCCGTCGGAAATTTGTAGTTGGCCGACGGAACTTATTCGTCGGTATTTCTGTCGGAAGTTCCGACGGAATAATTTCCGACGGATGTATTCTGTCGGAAGTTTTCGACAGTTTTTCTGACCTCTTTTCTGACAGTGTTCGGTCGGAATTCACTGACTATTTTACCGACAGAACATTATGTCGGAATTGCCGACGGAGTACCGACGTATTAGGTTTCCGTCGGTAATTTCTGACCAAAATTTTTCGATAGACATCTTCCGACGACCGTTCGACGGAAAGTTGTCGGAAGACACTCTTTCCGACGGATTGCCGTTGGATTTCCGACGGATTGTGTCTGTCGGAAATGCTGCTTTTTCTTGTAGTGGGAGAGAGAGAGAGAGGTTGCTGCCATATGAGTTTTTTTATTTCTGCTTTTGGATAAGGAGGGATTTTTTTAATTAAGAGAGATGAAGAAACGTGGATAAGGAGGGGTTTTTTTGATGAGAGAGAATGGAGAAATATGAGTTTTGTGAGTTTAATTTTTTTTTGCCACCTGACTCTCTAGTTTGGTAGGATCAAAATGTGTTTTAGTAATATATATAGATTTTCATTCATATCAAAAAATTACAAGTATGGAGACGCCCATACATGCCGCCAACGACTTGTCCCCTAAAAGGAAATGCAAAATACAAAGAAACTGAGATCAAGTTTGGTCTGCATCACCCTCCCCAGCAGCAACAACCTTGGCTTCTCCCTTGCATCGTCTCGACAGCATGGCCCCGACATTCTCGTGCTTGGGCGAGGCTGGCATCTCCAGCACCTCAGTAAAGTTGAGGTGCAGATTGGTGTGGGGAGCCTATATCCTCCAAGCAATCCTTATAGTTGTTGTAGAGCCTGAGCTAATAGTAAGGCACCTTTGCCTACACAATAAAGGCAATGAACTCCTTGCTAGTATGAAAGGACTTCATCGCCTTGGAACAGAGCGGCCTCGATCCCCCGCTCCATTTTTGCTCGAGCCTCCACTACTAATGCCTTCTCCCGCTTAGCTTGCTCTAAACCTCGCATGGTCCTTGGTCTTATGGAGCTGAGTCTTCAATCGTGCGACCTCCTTGGCCAGCTTGGCTTCCCAGCCTCACGACTCCTCGCATAGCTCTACGAGTTCATTGAAATGGACCCATATAAGATGGGAGGTGCCCAATGCCAGTGCCACCCCCCTCATTACCGTTTGGACGATCTCTGATGTGGGAGCTTCCACCATGTAAGCATGTATATGAGGGAGGAGGAAAGCATGCGACAACTCACCAATAATCCCAGGTCGTTCAAGGTGAGGTCGTCGGTGAGTTGCCACCACCGAGGCCAGGGTCGAGGAGCCTTCACCACCTCGTCAGCTTCCATTTTCTCCACGTCTGTAGCAAAGACTGAGCCATCTTGTGCATGGCTCGACGCTTCCTCAGGCTTCTCCCTTTCGGAGGGACCTTTGAGCTTCCCCCCTGTTGAGCTCTTTAGTGGAACTTTGGAGGCACCATCTGTAATGACCCTGAGAACCCGACCCTCGGCCCTAACTGAGGACCCGATTTTCGTGGTCGTCGCCCACAGATCCGGGGACTCGGAAGGGCTATAAGACAAGTCTAACAGGATATGTAAAGGAAATAAACGTCAACTACTGAACTAGGAGCACACTTGGAAGTAGAAAAAGGAAAGAGCGAGAGTACTGCGTATAGCTCTAGGTACAGTCCCAACAAGCAACAGGTACAAGTAAGCAAAGAGAAGAACAAGGCCCTTAGGGGCATACCCCGAGGGTCAAGTACAACTAAAAAAAAAGTGGAGCCCACTTCTAGCTACGGGGACAACGACTACCACCCCGCCTCCTTCGCCCGACGCACGCCCGGCTGCTACTGGGAAGTCTCACCTGGAAAAAGGAGGGATGAGCTTCACAATAGAAGCTCAATAGGGACTACCAATCACCTACTGGATCTAATAGGTGGAATAAACAAATATAATTAAAGTAAATGACAACATTTATACATTCTATTCTAATGCAGGAAAGTGCGGAAGGAAAGCTAACTAACTAGCAACAGTACGAGAACCGTAGCACGATCAGAAACTCTGTACGACCTGCACGTCGTGACCACCACATGGATGTGAACACAGACAGAGAGAACCTTGCCTGGACAAATGACACTAGCTACGGAAGCAACTACCACTAGTCAACCGGTCAGGAGTGTCCACTGACGTCTTACCCTCGACCAATGTCCTGACCTCCACATCTCCTCAGAGTGGATTCGAGGAACACAAAGTAACCACAACAGTAACCGCCGTAGTATGGCCGGACTACGGTCCCACACCTGGCCTCTCTAAGTGGTTCCGAGGCCACGAAGAGCGAGGCAGTGAGAAAAGGACTAGCTGACTTGTGTTGGGAAGAACTCTGAACGACCTTGGTGTCCCAGACCAACCACAAGAGCTCTGCAATTGACTCAACGCCGTTGTCCTAACCACCGTTTTCCCCTCCGCTCCAGAGTCCCTGACTCGAGCACGCTCGTCGTCCGGAGCACTTCCTCAATGGACGCACGGGGACTGGGGTCCCAGGTAAACGATAACAACCTCTCGCGGGACAAGCCCTCAGGTGCCGAGCACCGGGCGAACGACCAGTGTAGGATCATACTAGGAACTAACATTGGTGCCACGGGTACAAAAGGAACCAAGAACGGGCGAGGACTCGATGAGAAACAGACTCCTCACGAAGCTTACGTGTGTCTGTCTCTTGTCGCGGCGCCCAGGGTAGCGGAGTATTAATGATAGGGAATGTGATTAGGCAAAGGGTTGGGGGATGGAATGATGGGGGAGGTGGCGATAGGGGAAAGGTAATGATAAGGGGCTTGTAACCCATTGACTTCTCACTGGTTTGGTTGATCATCTGTGGGCTTCTCACCATTTCCTAGGCTCTTACCTATGGGATTCTCACTCAGGACTTAGTCCTTCTATGGCTTCTCACCACACTTTCACTTTTCACAAGTGGAGAAATCTCTCAAGGCTGATTTAAACTTAAGATATTCATTAGCTTTAGACTAGACCCCTTAACCCTTGTTATATGGAGTGCAGGCCCTTAAACGTGAGGATCTTGGTCTCAAGGACAGGAAGAAGTAGATGAAAAAGAGACGATGCGTTGTCCCCTAGCACCGGCCTAATCAGACCCGACACAAGAAGATCCCCCACTCTCCCTCGACTCACTACCTGAACTACTAGACATAATGGAAAAATGATGGACAAGTGACTCACTTGACTAGGAGGATGACTTGATCCCAATCCTCCCATGATCAAGATCGAGAGCTCCTTAGTGAGCGAGTTGTAGGAACAATGCTCCTTAAGCTTAGCACCCCTTTTTATAGCACGAACACACTATACACTTCCCCCTCCTCTGGTGGTCACCTTGAGACACCTCCATGGTTCAGACGTGATGTAACACCAGCGCACTAGCCCTAACATGACAACTTGGTGCACATGATTCGATCGACCTAGCACACCAAGTACCACGATGGCATGCATTGGTCCACTCCCAACACCAAGTACCTTACTCTAGACTTGGGTCTCATGATCGAGACCCAATTCTGGAGTGGGAGGCTCGTCATGATGGGTCCCTGTCGTTAGCCCATCTCAATTTGACCTGAGTCCATAGCCGCAATGACCCGAGCCCTATGGACAGCAGTGACTTCGTTTCCAGTTCTTCATTTATCTCTTGAGCACTCAAACTTGGATCTTGTGGTCAGACCGTCTAGGTCCTTATGGGTTTTGGATTGACTTCATCAAATCTTATTTCTTACTCTGATCGATCGAAGGGGCTACAAATGAGTGTTTTGCTTTAGGGTTTGAGATGACCCGAAATTGCATAATTAGCTTCTATAGACAAACAATTGATCTCTTTTTATGAATAATTGAGCCAAAATTTTCTTAAAGGTCTAGAAGGACATCTAACTGGAAGCAATATCGAGGTCGTGCTTGACAAAACATTTGGTTGGAAGTCACTTTTGTCTTTCATTAATTTTAACAATACAAATTAAAAAGGGCACTTTTTCTTTCTAATAACCAGATCTCTTTAATCCTGAAAAATTTGATTTGCCCCACATAATGGATGGATTCGAAGTGAATGTTCATGATACCAGTCCAGGATCATGCCCTCGATAAGGGGTGCTCATCATGTTCCCCACACCCACATGCATCCACATGCGTAGATGGCCGGAGTTGAAGAACAGCAGGAGGAAACCAACGTTCAAATATTGCTTGTGTAAACATACCCATGTGGCTGAAGACAGACATGGGGGGTCCCAATCTTCCTTATAAGTACTTCAGATTCAGATTTAGATGACTCAACCATTCTATGTGCTCCCTTTGGAACAAAGATGTCCAGACATAGGAAGATATGTATGTAGCTCACAAAATTGGAGCTGCTAGATATATATACAGGTCGAACTAGCTAATTGATTAGATTAGATGGGTCACCTGGCCCATGGCCTCTTTGATTATTGGATAGGATACGATGAGTTAGGATAGTATTAGATATATAAAAATTAAGATTTTTATCCTTATAAATAAGTCTCCGATATGATGAGCACACCCGTATTCAGTTATCTAATCGGCCCGAAGAAGATTTGTGATGAACCCAAAAAAGTAGAGACAAAGAACAAGAAGAACTGGTTACTAGGGCTGTGTAAAATATGGTCTAAACCGAAAAATCGAACCGAATCGAACTGACCGGTTCGGTTTCATGAGCTGGGTGGTTCGGTTCGGTTTTTGGCTGAGAAATCGAAATGAACCGAATACCTATATATAATTATATAAATAATAAAATTAAACAAAAAAAAGGTAGCGCAATGGAGGGTGGCTTCACGCGTCTGGTGGGCGAGTTCGAGTTCGAAACTCGCGACCACCAGAAAACCACTTTTTACATATTTTTGCCATAAAAAATGCCAAAAATACCATACAAAATACTAAAAAATGTCAGAAATATCATATTTCGGTTTGAACCGGTTCGGTTCAGTTCGGTTCGGTTCAAACAGTGAGTTCGGTTCGGTTCGATTTCTCCAAAAAATAGAGAAAATCGAACCGAACTGAACCATGAACACCCCTACTGACTAGTGCCATAAAATGGTGATATGCATGGATGGTGACCAGCTGATCGTCCAGCCCATCATCTAGCTAGCTACCTACTTGGATCTTCTTAATTTATGACATCCACATTGGAAAGCACCAATCTCTTGTAGCTGCTATTTTTTTTTCTCTCTCTTGGACAGACAAGTGTGGAGATCAAGATTTAAACCTAAGAGAGCTAAGATGTAAATTGGAGGGATGTAACCATTAAGCCGCTCCTTCTAACGAGGTACCACCTTTTCTTGTTTGCCGTAAAATATCAATGCACTTGTGTTGGTGCAGGGGTCTCCAGCTCACGAGTTGCTGTTTAATCGATCCACCAGTCCTCTCGGCGCCGTTATTGAATGCTGACAGGACCTGTTCTCTTCCCATTTGGAAATGAAATGGATCATTTAAGAGCATTTATCCTTACTGATATCAAAGACCAGGACCGGAGGACTGCCCACCAAGGACGTGCTTTGGTGTCCCTTTTCCAATCAAATCACTTATTAGACCTATGCAACTTTCACCATTCCGTGGGACTCAGGTCCATGTCGAGTTTTACTTGGTATGGTATGATTGAACCGTATCACATTGGTACGCTTCGATCCCCCCCCTCCCTCTCTCTCTCTCTCTCTCTCTCTCCACCATTGCCATCGCCCCCTCCCCTGTGTGGCCTCTCTCCCTCTCTCCGCCATCGCACTAGCTAGGGTTGCAAACGAGTCGAGTCGAGCCGAATATTATGTTGCTCAAGTTCTGTTCGTTAATTTTTAATCGAGTTCGAATCAAACTCGAGTTTTATCGAGTATTAAAAATAATTGTTCAAGTTTGGTTCGTTTAAATACTCGCGAGTTCGAGTTCTTAACGAGTATCTTAACGAGCCTAATTGAATTTGAGAGTCATATATATATATATATCCATATTATGTATATATATAAGTCCAAATCAATTTACAAGTAAAAAATTAATTGTTTATAAGACCTAAATATATCTTATTTCAAGGTCATACCCCAAGATCTTCATAGGTTACTTGTTTAATTATTTTAGTATAATGTTAAAAATATTTAACAACTATATTTATAATTTGTATAATTAAAAAATTAAACGAATTTGTTTACGAGCTTAAACGAGCCGAGTAGATATTTGCTCATACTCGGCTCGTTTATGAAACGAGCTTAAATTTTTGTTTGAGCTTGACTCGTTTACTTTACTAAAGGAGTCGAATTCGAGTAACATCCGAGTCGAATTCGAGCTACTTGTCAAGTGAATTAGTTCATCTATAGTCCTTTCTTTCATAATTTGTGTATTTACACCCTCATATTTAATCTTTTACATTTTAGTATTCATAAGTATTTCGTACCTTAATAAAAATTCTTTAAAAATAAATATTAATATTTTCATATTTATAATAAGAAATTAATAGAATTCGAGTATATTAACGAGTAACTAATCGAGTATTTTAACGAGCATATTATCGAGTATCTTAACGAGCTATTCCCGAACGTATTCGAGTCGAGCATATCTCTGTTCAAGCTCGACTCGTTTATGAATCGAGCTTATATTTTTGTTCAAGCTCGACTCGTTTATCTATTAAACGAGCCGAGTCGAGTTTTTATCGAGCCGAGTTTCGAATTACTTGTCGAGTGTATTGGTTCGTTTGCAACCCTAGCCCTAGCCCCCCCTCCCGTGGCCTCCCTCTTCCTCCTCCGATGCAACACGCCCAGCCCCCCCTCCCACGGCCTCCCTCTCCCTCCTCCCATGCAACACCCCCATCCCATACAGTCCTGCTCCTCTAATTAATGCACCCCTGTGCGCACCTCCCGCGGTCCTCCTCATCCAGTGCACCCCCCAATGTTTGTGCAGTCCTCCTCCTCCTCCTCTGTCCGGTGCACCTTGCGTCCCTCCACTTACCCCCTTGCGGTCCTCCTCCTCATCGGGTGCACTTCTAGTTATATATAAGTGCCCTACAAGCTGATTCACATGAGTTATGACATTTATAATCTTGCACTGATATCTTTTGGTTATATATATGAATGATATTTTATCATTTTATATTACACGCATGGTGATGTGATATATTGTGATGTCCATAGATCTGTGTAATAAAGATGAGAATCATGATAAGATCATGATAATGAGACCTATCCTCTTTAAACACAGACCGTAAATATTTTTGGTCATAAGTTACTCGAGAAGGACATCAAGATAACCGGATAGATTAGTATACTATATACCCGTCCATATGATGAAAGTAGCTATTCTTATAGATTTTTGTGTAGGGACACTAGGAGTATAGTGTAGGTGCTCATTAGAGAATGAGTTCACTAAATGATCTACTCTCGGAATGCTATATGGCTGATGATACCTAATTGTCAGACAGTGATTCTGTGGTCCAAGTTGTAGAACTGGTCCTTAGACTTGATGCACCAAAGATATTTTATTTGAGTAATACTGGACTTATAGGTCTAGACGTACCATATCTAGTATAGCCGGTTATTGAAAATGGTAGCCAACCCTACGAAAGTAATTATGTGTCACTAAATGATCATCCACTCTTGGTATCATAAGAGGAGTATCCCATGTAGTCTTACTCAGACAAATCCCTAGCTAGGGTCAATTGGATTGAGAGAGACAGAGTTCTCTAGGAAAATTTGATAAGAGTGAGACTTGGACAGATTTTGTAGAGGCCTGACTGCACCATGCCTAATATACGATCTTTAAGATATTAGATGGATGATGGACTAAAGGTAGACTGTAATTGCAGATAGAAAGGTCCAATGGAGTTGATTACTCGTACTGTCTGGGGACTATGACATAATGTCTTAGTACATCCATAGTTGATGAGTCGAGTGAATTATTACAGAGATAATAATTGACTAGGTCAGAAGGAGTTCTGACATGTGCAACTTACGGCTAGCTCGGTATTGAACCTAGAGGGTCACACATACACATAAGGTGGATGATGTGATGATAGAGAATTGGATAAGAGTTATCCAATAAGCTTTACAACACTGTCGCTAGGTTGGCGACAACAAACCATATCACCAAAATGATTCTGTCGATAGCCTACTTGTTGCCAGGACTTTTTGGCGACAATCAATCTTGTTGCCAAAGTTGGCGATAATTTACCTTGTCGCTAGGAGGGTCCTAGCGACACTCGACCTTGTCACCTACTGGGTTATCTTGGCAACTCTCTCAACCTGATTAGACAGACCCATTGGATAGAGAACCAAGGGTTATTGTATGATTTGTAGGGCTCTCTATATAATGTAGAAGGGGTTTTCCAAACACTCATAGGCTAGAGCACTGTGAAGAGACCCTCTTCTTCCTCCTCTTCCTTGCTTTATCTCCCTCTCCCATTCTTTTACTCTATGAGAAGAGAACCCAAGGGGGCCAACCCCCTCGTGGTGGTGGTGCTGCTTGTTGCTGTTGTTGCCTGCAAGCCTACCACAGTAGAGAGGAGACACCATCACAAGGAGAAGCATCATCATCGCCAGTCATCCACCATGTGGATACCACTAGTGGGAGTCTCGTGAGAGCTCCTTCAAATCGGAGAACTTGGTCTGTGCTTCAGGGGATCTACGAACTCCCCTAGGTGAGAACGTCTCACCCTTGTATGCATGAAGGCTCCATGCTACCGGACATCATCTCGGTTTGATAATCAAGTGTTTGAGAATCATTTTTTTTAAATTCCATTCCATTGTGCATTTGATGCTTTGAGGCATTTCTCAACACACACCCCCTCAACCCTGTGGTGCCCTCCTCCTCCTTTGACTAGTGCACCTTTTGCCCCTCACTTGCCCCATCGTTGTCCTCCTTCTCTAATGCACCCCCCCCACCACATTGTCCTCCTCCTTCTCCTTAGGTGAACCCTGCACCCCCTGCCCCTCCCTCTCTCCCCATTTCTCAACACCATGGCTGATTTGACCATGCCTAGGAGGTCCCAGGCACAGTCCGGATTGCCGTAGCACGACCAACCGTGAGCTCCATACACCATTTTGAAAGAGATGGATACATGTATTTGGTACTTTAATTATCTTAATTTTATTGGGAAGCTCTAGATTGAAGTATTTTTTGAGAACAAGAATGTAATTATCTAGGAGGGATGATCTGGTCCTTGAAATTTGCAAGAGTAATCATGCTGCACATTTTGATCTGTAAAATAATTTTCCTAGTCCATCAGTGATTGGTGTGTGGAATTTGAGAGACAAGAAAAGCCTCTCCTTGAGGTGTGAGGCTTACATTTTTTTTCCCCCAACTTTGCTATTAGGGACTTTCTTTTTTCTTAACTTTTATCATCCCCTGTGGATCAATGCCATATTGATTTATTTCATGATGGGACAGAACTTGTACACAAGAATGTGCAGTAAATATTGTTTATGTGCAAACAGGTAATATAGACGATGATATGCTTCCATATACCAAACTTCGTGATAAAGTACTTGGAAAGGCTCAATCTCAAATCCGCAATGAACTGTTGGATGGCTTAAGATGATCAAGAAATTGGATAGTGCCCCGCAACTACGAGAGGGGAATTTGCAAAGAGGAGTAGAGGATCAAGGGGTCCCAAGAGTGGCATCCTATGGAAAATCCTCTGATGCCTAAGTCAGGTCCCATCAATAGCTTAAAGTAAGAAGGTAAATGATTCATCGCTCCTCATAGTCTTAGTGGGTCGAAAATAGTCTAGCATCGACTAGTGTGATCTTACCATCTATCGAAAGGTTCTCATTGGGTTTCATGTGTCTTAAGCCCTCCTGCTAGTCTTGTGCAACATGGCTGTAGGTATGGTAGTGGCAATCGGCCTCTGACTTGCTCATGGAAAAGCCATCCATATGCAGGACTTGGTGGGTCCCTGTTGGCCATATGTGGGCCATCTCATTGGCCATGAGTAGGGGTGCCCTTAAGTCATCAACCTGTACACATGCCTTGCCCTAGTGTTAACACCGGGGAGTAGAGGTGATGTGGGCTGGGCCCTCTTGACGCATGTGGGGAGAGGTGCTCAATGTAGGTGGACATTATAGGGCTCTGGAGTTCTCCCTCCTTAGCATGGGGGTCAAGTAATCAGGCTAGGAGTGTCAGTCGCTTCACCATCCAGGTAAAGCTCTGCCGACTTAGTGGATTGTATGGTGAGAAATCCTCTTAGTTAGGCTACCGGGTTGTCCACTAGGCTAAGGCCTACTGAGGTAGTCATGGAGTAGGCCGAGCTAGCATCCCACCATTGTGTATTCTGAGACATTTAACTCAAATGTCGTCCTATGTCCCTTGGGCTAACCTTCTGGTGTCGACGTCGAGAGAAGGGGCCGTCCCTATTGGGGCCGACAAATCAAGTGCTTGTTGGCTTCTTATGGGCCTCCTTTGGTAACTAGGTTTTCATCTTGGTGGGCCGGGCTTGGTTCTTGAGACTTCACTAGATGGGCCCTATTAGATAATCAGACTATCATCTAATGGGCCGAGTTGAGTAACTGGGCCCTATGATTTAAGCCAAAAGGCCGAGATTAGTACCCAAGTCCTCTTCACTAGAGGCTGAGTTCAAACCTTATAATATAGTTGACATGCACCCTGGCCACATGTAAGATCATTTTGGAAGAGGAGGTGATTTAGCAAAAAGAGGAAGAAGGGAGTAGAGATTGAGATCTCCAAAATCTGGAGAACATTATAAACAAAAAATTCATTAAAGTCAATAATAATAGTTTGTCTCCTTAGAATATAATTGGATAGGGGTAGTCTCGCCAAAGTAGGCCTAGGCCTATAAGACCCAATAAGCTGAACACAACCCAAAAAAAGGATAGCCCTATTACTTAATCACGGGCCATCTAAGGAGAACCAGATAGTGAAGCCCGGCCTAGAGAAGTGCTAACGAGCCCCATGACACCACCCCCTAGGGAAGCCATTCCTAGCTCGGAAAGAGCTCATGAGAAAGGCAAACTGAGGCATGTGCATAGCTCCCAGGGCAACAACCCCGAAATGCACAAATGCAGGGGATTAGTTTGGGGCATGGTCTCCCAACTACGTAGGGGACCTATAGCTTAGGAAACTGACCCTTAATAGGGGAATCTTCAACCCAGGGAGTCTCAATCCCTTAAAGGGGCCCTAGACCAGCAAGGAGAGAGTCATTCCCATAGATCTTTAGCCTGATAAGAGTAGAATCGAGACCACATTGGGTCCTGATCAATGATGAAGTCAGCGGCCAGCCAAAAGGCAAGAGGCAAAAGGACAAAAGTGGCCAGGGCCAGGTGTTAATCCCGTGATCACCCCACCGTATTGGAACAAGCACCATGCTTCATGTGGACCTTCCTAAGAAGCATTATTAGCCTACTGTATGCAAAGCATGGCCCCTGCAGTGGGTCACCACACCTTGGGAAGCATTTCATCAACAAATCCCTCTACCGCCTTGTCCATACTTACCACCATGCTTGGCATCCACCAATGTAGAAGCTGACACTTATTTATCCCCTCATGAGCCCTCCTACGAAGATAAGCTATTCCACGTCACTCCAAGCTGTTTCCAAGCTATCCTAAGCACACTTATTGGTGGAGAAAAATCTTGACTTAAGCACTCCCCTTCTTCTGCTACTTTTCTGGCCACTGTCACTGACTTAAGCATCAAAGGGCGATCCCCTAGTGCAAGTTCTTTGGGTCCTCTTGATACTTGGTATTTTCTATGCAGATCCTCCCATGGTGTGCTTATTTCATCCTCATCATCCAAGGTCTTCTAGTGGATTGCAACAAGACTCTATATCGGCCCTTTTCCCTAGGCATCGTTTGTGGGAAATGAGCAAAATGCCCCCGTGGTGCGCAGAAGTAGCAACAACAATAGAAGGGGAGATAAGGTGAAGGCTCATATCGACGACAAACCAATGTACATTCATACTTCTCTCTCTGACACTGGTGCCAACCAAAACATTGATGCCCATCAGGATGTCCTAGAGGGCACCGCCCTCCCTAACGGGTAGGAACACCCCCATCCAATGGTAAGTCCTACTGAAATTTCTGCCCTTGGTAGAAAGGCAGACATGAATTTTGAATTGGTCAAAAGTCATATCGCCAGGGGTGACTGCCTATGCTGGTCCGAAACCAACCTACCCAGCATAGAGACTTCACGACACGACGACCACATAGTCAATGGCCTCTCCACTCTAGAAGGTAGATGCCTTATCCACAATGATATGTCTGATGCTCCACATCAGTCTACTCAACATGGAGACCAGGAGACCTCTTTGCATCCAACATAAGGAAGGTGCACCCTCCGACGATTAACTCTACCGCCAGCTGCCAACTAGGCAACTATGACTACCTCTGCCCCAGGCAGGCGGCGAGGGATGGAGGACATGTGGAAAACCATCTTTGGTAGGGATAATGCACTTGCTGCCCCCTCTCAATCCAATGATGAGCTGGCCATACAGCTCCCAAAGTTCGAGCACTAAATCACTGAGCTTAAGACCCTACAAGGCAAATGGGGAACCTACCCTAGTAGCTGTGAAGAGGAAGAATCTCCATTTACCCAGAAGATATTGAATGTTCCCCTCCCCATCAAGCTTTAGCTTCCAATATTGAAGCCTAATGCCGGCCTAGGAGACCTAATAGACCACCTCAACAACTTCGAAGCCCAGATGATGCTCCAGGGGGGTCTAAATGCCATCAAGTGCCGAGCCTTTGTTGCCACTCTCATATAGGGAGCTTTGGCATGCCGATCTTTCCCCCCTGGCCATGTCACCAAGTTCCACCAACTTAGTAGGATGTTCAAGGAAAGCTTCACCAAGAATGGCCCACCAAAGGTAGTCCTCGGCATGCTCTCCTTAAAGCAAGCTCTAGAAGAAAAGCTACAAGATTACATGAGCCATTTCCAGGGCCAAAGTCCTTCGAATCCCCCACCTTGAGGTCACTTTGTCAGTCAGTGCTCTCACTAGTGGCACGAGGGATAGGAAGCTCTAGAGTGCGTTTGTCCTTTAGCTCTCGACCACCATTGCCATTCTCATCAAGTTGGCTTTACACTATCTAGAGTGTGAGGAGGTTCTCTCAGCATGTTGTGACGAACCCAAGAGGAAGGGCGAGGGTGACTAGAAGTGCCCCTCTGACCAATCCTCTCGGTTGGATAAAAAGAAGAACTACAATAGTGACTAGAGGGAACCCCTAAAGAAGTATGTCCGATATATGCCACTAACCACAACAGTCTATGAAGTCTTCCAGAAGATCTAGGGAAAGGACTTCTTCTGGCGGCCCCAACTAATGAAGTCCCCTCCATAGTGGTGGAGCAAGGACAAGTGCTTCCAGTATCATCGAGATCATGGCCACTACACTGAAGATTACTAGCACCTGAAGGACGAGATCAAGACCCTCATTCGACCAGGCATCTAGACCACCACGTAGTCGATTGAAGGAGGTCCTCCCGTAACCATCTAGAAGAAGCGATAACAGGCCATGCAGAGTACACATAAATGTCATCTATGGAGGCCCTTCATCAGGAGGAGACACCCGGTGAGGAAGCAAGCGATATGCTCAACACACTAACCCATAGCAGGAAATAAAGACACAAGGCGCCCATGAGTTTATGAAGCAGGAGGTGATCTCTATGAGATCTCCCATGGTGATCTGCTTGTGATATCTATAACAATCGATCACTGTGACGTAAAAAGATACTTGTAGATAATGGAAGTGCACCAGATATGTTGTCTTATGAATGCTTTCTTAAGATGGATGAAGTGTTGGGTTTTCATGTATTATGTGTTATGTTTTTGATGATGCACAATACAAATTAATGTTATGTAAACATGGAAAGTGAATGTGTGAACATGTCTCAATTGATTGTCTAATTGTCCATCATATTTCACTAACAATGTTCTCAAATATAGGAGAGAAAGTGTGCAAGTCAAAGTGTTTCCCAGTTGACGAGCCCAGAGGGGGGGTGAATGGGTCTTTAAAAATTAATCTAGAAGATACCTGTAACTAAAAACATTCACACAAACGTTCTTCAAAGTAGGTTAGTGACAGTTAGTTGAAATAACAAACACACAAAGAAGACAATCACACAACACAAGGTTTATCCTGGTTCAGACCTCCTTTCCTTAGGAGTCCTACGTCCAGTCCCTGAGCAACAACTTAGGATTTCACTAACTAGGGTATAGTCCCCCTAAGGATGCTACAACACCCAGCTCAGCTGGTCTTCCTTCACACCCGAAGGGAACAACGCCCTGGATACCACACCAGGTCTTCCTTCACAACCGAAGGGAACAACACCCTGGATACCACCAGGTCTTCCTTCACAACCGAAGGGAACAACACCCTAGATACCACACCAGGTCTTCCTTCACAACCGAAGGGAACAACACAAAGAGAGTAAATGAAATTTAAGCCCCTAGATCAAGCTTTGGATAAGCAAGGATCTGAAGCAACTAGAACTGAGAGCAAAGAGATTTTAAGCAAGGCACACTCTCAGAACTATACAGGCTCTCTCAAGATTTTCACAAACTAGTGGAGAGCAAAAGAGCAAGAGCTAAGTGGAATGAAGGTTTTTTGCTCTGGACTTTCTTCAGAAGAATTTGACTGCTTGAATGCACGAGATGTTTTCTTCTGTTCTTCTGACTTGAATTTATATCTTCAATTTGAAATGTAGACGTTGAAGTGTCCGTTGTCTCTCTTTTGAGTAGTCGTTAGACTGAATGACATCTGGAGTCTTGGAAGCTTCCAGTCAACAGTCTTTTGATTGCTTGAGCATGCAAAGAGATGAGATCTTCAAAGATATCCATTGGCTTCTATTTGTTTAACGTTGTACCGTGAAGCTGGATCAGAGGTCTGCACAAATGTCAAACTCAAATAGCAGACAGCTAAGCTGTCTCTGATGTCAGTCAACGTCAACAGCAATAGACATGAAAATAGTAGTGCCAAATAGCTTAAGTCTAAAGGACGTTATCAGAGTAGGCACGATAAAGGATGATATGGTCTGCATGCATGCAGAGATACGTTCAGATCTCATAAATGCAAAAGCGTCAGAGAGATGTCTACGTGGACTTTGACTAGTCAACAAAGATCATATCACGTTAATATGAAATCGATGACTATATGACTTATGAAATCGTTATGAATAAGTCAGGTTGACCAGGTCGATGTGATACAGAAGAAGTCGTTGTGAAACACTTAACAAATCGTTATGAGGTCTAAAGAAATCGTTGTGAGTTACTTAACAAAACGTTGTACAAAGCAAATCATTGTGAACACTTATCAAGTCGTTATGAACTCTAAAGAAATCGTTATGGTAACATGAAGTCGTTACAATAAGCAAGTCGTTGCGAGTTCTAAAGAAGTCGTTAGGGTAACTTATGAAATCGTTACAACAAGCAAGTCGTTGCGCTTTCTAAAGAAATCGTTGCGACAACTTATAGAGTTGTTGCGACAGGCAAGTCGTTACGAGCTCTAAAGAAATCGTTACAGTGACTTATAGAGTCGTTGTGACGAGCAAGTCGTTACGGGCTCTAAAGAAATCGTTACGGTGACTTATAGAGTCGTTGTGATGAGCAAGTCGTTACGGGCTCTAAAGAAATCGTTACGGTAACTTATAGAGTCGTTGTGACGAGTAAGTCGTTACGGGCTCTAAAGAAATCGTTACGGTAACTTATAGAGTCATTGTGACGAGCAAGTCGTTACGGGCTCTAAAGAAATCGTTACGGTGACTTATAGAGTCGTTGTGACGAGCAAGTCGTTACAGGCTCTAAAGAAATCGTTACGGTAACTTATAGAGTCGTTGTGACGAGCAAGTCGTTACGGGCTCTAAAGAAATCGTTACGGTAACTTATAGAGTTGTTGTGACATCGACTTGTTTGAAATAACATGACTTTTCAGTTTTATAAGGAAATCGTTGCGATCACTTATAGAATCATTACGGCATCGATTTGT
Organism: Colocasia esculenta; assembly: GCA_014218235.1. Lineage (NCBI taxonomy): Eukaryota > Viridiplantae > Streptophyta > Magnoliopsida > Alismatales > Araceae > Colocasia > Colocasia esculenta. The sequence continues at coordinate 7,283,464 of CM024766.1, read as the reverse complement.
TTGAAACAACATGACTTTTCAGTCAGAAGGGAATCGTTATGATAATTCTATTGAAATCGATATGCTTATAAAGAAATCGTTATGACCTTCAATAGAAGTCGATATGGACTTAGAGAAATATCATGTTGAAAAGATTAAGGCTTCAGAGAAGTAGTGCATACCTTTATTGGCTTGTTTGACCTTGGTATTTTTCCTGTGCTTAAGACTTATAAAATATTCATTAGATATAATTGATAAACTTTTGTTTGGTTTTGTTGATCATCAAAATATGTATGTTGTGGTGGTACGATCCTGTTTGGGCCTGAGCCAAACGGGCCTCCACTAGAATGAGAGAGGAAGGACGATTGCTGGTGAGGGCGAAGAGAACCTGCAAAACCAGAATGGGATCAGAAGGGCCCCGGTGAAGACCGGGGGAAACCCTCCGATGCCTAAGTCAGTGGAGAGCTTGTAAGGCAGGGGGTTTCGGAATGCGAGAGTGTGTTCGCGAGGGGAAGAGAGCGTACCGTTGCATGGTACTGCACCTGTGCCTTTATAGGCGTTGGTGCAGAGGCCAACGTGCGTAACGTTGGGCAGATCGTGCCTGAAGAGGCGCTTTGACGCCCGCGCGTAACGGGAGGAGTTATGACTCCGATGCCCGTTGGGCTGCCAGGCAGTTCACGCCACTTGATGGTGGAGAACGTGGCCTGAGGCGGTTACAACCGTTCTGGAAGCCAGAGAGCCTGCTCGGAACCCTTTGGAAATGCTTTCCGAGCAGGTAACCCTCGTGGGGGATCGAACGTGCTGTTCGGTAACATCGAGGGTAGTCTCATGGAGCGAGATCACTGTTCTGGCTCGGGAGCTTGTTCATAGCTGTTCGGCAAGGGAAGGCGGCTGATCTGCTCGGAGGTACCCCGTATCGGAACCTGATAGCTTCCGATCACGGGAGTCACACAATGGAGGTCTTCGAGCCATCCTGGAGAGGGCGTGCTCTTCGATGACGGTGCCACGTTGGTTGACAGGACTGGAATAGGCCGTAACGAACCATCATGGGCCTAGGTGACCAGATTTGGCCACCACACTTGGGGTTTTGTCCTTTAAAAGCCTTCTTTTAAAGATGAAAGCAACCTTAAGCTGGCGGCCGCCAGCTTAAGATCACGGGAGTCACACAATGGAGGTCTTCGAGCCATCCTGGAGAGGGCGTGCTCTTCGATGACGGTGCCACGTTGGTTGACAGGACTGGAATAGGCCGTAACGAACCATCATGGGCCTAGGTGACCAGATTTGGCCACCACCACTTGGGGTTTTGTCCTTTAAAAGCCTTCGTGGGGGGGCTGTGTAGAGGTATTCTTTAGTCCCACATTGAAAGATAGTGAGAACAAGTGTGTGCTTATCAGCAAGAGTCTCACCTCTTCTCCCAAGAGGGCCCTTTTAAAGGACAAAACCCCAAGCATGGGGACAATACCTCTTGGGAGGCACACTTAAATCACGTCTCTTCATTGGCGCCGTCTGTGGGAACGAACAAGAGGCCATGCGCCCTACCCGAGCGTCTCATCTTCATGAGACCCGCACACCCTTATCCTCACTGGGGGGGCTGTGTAGAGGTATTCTTTAGTCCCACATTGAAAGATAGTGAGAACAAGTGTGTGCTTATCAGCAAGAGTCTCACCTCTTCTCCCAAGAGGGCCCTTTTAAAGGACAAAACCCCAAGCATGGGGACAATACCTCTTGGGAGGCACACTTAAATCACGTCTCTTCATATGTAATTAATTAAAATTACATGGGGACAGACTGGTCATCAATCTCCCCCTTTTTGATGATGACAAAACAGAACAATAAGCCTGGATAAAAAGTATCTGAAATTTGTTCTAAAGAAATGACATGCTAGTTTTCTTCCCTTAAAACTAGTGGATGAATATTTCAGACATACTAAGTATTTTCTCCCCCTTTTTGTCATTAAGCAAAAAGCAAACGGAGACAAAGAAAAGAAGAGAAAGATTGGTCCACATAAGCAAAGAGATTTTATTAATTCTGTGGAGGTACATGTAAGTAGAAAGCAGGAGACAAAAGAGAGGCAAAATGGGAGATGGTTTCCTATGCCTGTGCTTCCTGTTCTTCAAAATGGGTTTTAAAAACTCCAAAAGGTATAGAGTAGGATGGTCCCATAGTGGAAGTCATCCGTTTGAGATGAAGATCTAGGTGCTGGTAGAGAAGATCAGCATATGTATCCTTGTCCATGTTCATCTTGAGGAAACGCCGAGCCCCAAAGCTGGCACAGGAGAGGAACTGGTCCATTGTGATAGGATAATGGTTGTGGTTATCTCTGAGAGCTTTGTGCATCGGCACATACACTTTGTATCTTTCCTCCCAAACCTTGAAGGGGTCATCAATAAGATGAATGGAGTTCATATCTAGGAAGGTAGCGGGAGAAATGGCTGGTTTGCCTTCCCTGGCCTGAGCTTCATTGATGTCAAACAGCTGCTGAGCTGACAGGGGGTAGAACTTGGACCATTCAGAAGAAGTGAGTCTTTCACATTCAGACAGAATAGAGGTTAGAACTTCAGCACTTACATGCCCCTGGTGATATTCCCTAAATAGGAATCTAGGAAAAGCAACCAGGCAGCCTTTCTGCACTTTAATTCTGCCCATTACTCTGGCAAACCGTTCAAAGATAATGGATCCTACAGAGGACTCCATGACAAGGAAATGGACTTGTGGAAGAGCTATTTCTTCTGGTACTTGAAGGGTAGCAAAATCTACCTGGACATCTGAAGTATGAGAGATATCTGGAGAGAGAGAGATGAAATGGCCCTTTTGAACTGGCTGAGCTGAACCTCTGGAAGTCTATGAATATATCTGTAGTTGTTGAACAACACATAGTGCCTAACCATCTTGATTTCCTTTTGAATATAGGGTGCTCAAAGTTCCCTATGGTAGATCCTGAACCACTCTGATAGGGTCAGGGAGTGGTCCTTTGGAGGGAATCTAGCAGATTTGGCAAGACTGAATTTCTTTAGGAGATCCTTGTGACCTTTGCCCCACTGCTCTTCATATTTGGAGTGGGCAAAAGAGAAGATTTTGGATTTTTTGGATTTGGAAAGAGAAGTGTAGGGTAGAATGGTGTGCAAATGATCTGTGAGATTTTGAAAGGGAAGGTTGATGATGGTGGCAAAAACAACTTTGGAAAGGTATTCCCTATACAGTGGGGTATGTTTGTTGTCCACTGTGAGAGAAAACCACAAAGGTGGGTATTTGGGGTCAGAGGAAGAGGAGGAAGTAGAAGTAAGTTTCCTTTTCTTGGGGGCAGGACTAGAATGGTTTGCCCTGTGAGTATGTTCCCCAACTTTCAACACAGATCTGAGGATCCCTTCCTCAAACTCATCCTTTATCTTTTCCATAAAGGGAGAGTTGAGTTGAGCTCTTTCAGGTATGATAGTGATGAAAGAGGGTGGAGGAGTAGGATGAAGAAAGGAGTGATAAGAAGTAGGGAGGTCATCAACTGGTCCAAGGGAGGGACCAGAGGAGGAGGAGGATGCTCCAGCTGAGGATGCTGGAGGGGCCTCAGGTATAGGAGAAGGAGAAGGAATGGAAGTAGAGGAGGCAAGAGTTGAGGTTGATTGAGAAGGAAATGGAGTGGGAGAAGAAATAGGTCTAGATTGGGGCTTCTTGAAGGTCTGAGGAGCAGGAGGAGCTGTAGGAGCTGAGGGTGGTGATGGTGGAATGGGTGTGTGAGAGGGAGAAGAGGGAGCTGGGGGCTTGGGCGCCAAGAACTCTTCTGCCTCTATCTGCACAGACTCACTTATCAACGGCCCTGATGGCCCTGACCCTTGCTCAGATGGCCCTGGTAGCCCTGCAACTTGATCAGTTGGCACTTCTGGCCCTACCTCTCCTGGTTCTGCTGCTGCTGCTTCTGGTGCTGGCCTTGATGGCCCTGATTCTTGGGCTTGGTCAGTAGGAGGAGGAGGAGGAATGTGATCTCCAACCACCTTTATAATTTTCTCTAGCATCTCCTTCATGGTACCCATTTCTTTATTAAACAACTTCATGGCATTTCTCACACTGGCCAATTCCTTGGAGGCTGAAGCTTGGCTCATGAAGATTGAATTGGTGTCTGCCTGAAGAGAACATAAGATTTGTCCTTGAGCATCAAGTCTCTCTATTACAGGCTTCAGGTTGATTATAATTTTCTGCTTTACTGGCCTTTCAAAGGGAGTATTTGACAACATTGGAAATTCAGATTCTACTTCTTTCCCTTTACTCTGAGCCTCTGAAGCTGGAGAAGGCTCATCATCATCTGAATTGGAGGAGCTGGCTGTCTCCCCTTCTCTGACATCCTCTGAGCCACGAGGGATATTATCATTCTGGAGCAGAGCCCACTGGTTGATCAAGGTGATCTCCTTCTTCTGCTTCATTGTCCTTTGACTGCTCCCCCTGAGCAGGAGCTTCCTCTTCATTTGATACCTGCTCCCCCTGAATGGGAGCATCCGCCAGCACAGAGTCACCCTGACCATCTGGGTGCTCTAACTCTACTGGTACATCTTCCATTTGAACATCAAAGTGGCCTGATGCCACAGCCTCTTCAGCAACACGCCCACAAGCTTCAGGAGCACTTGAGGTGAAAGGAATCGAATCAATAATGTCTGAAAGAATAGATGCAACTACAGTTGAGGGTAGTGGGTCCTCAACTGGAACAATGTCCTCTGGGAGAATATCCTCAATTCTCCTCTCTGCAAAGATTTGAACTGATTCTTCTGGAAAATCTGAAGCTGTTACAGACACTCTTTCTTCTTCTACTGCACTTTCAGACTGGACTTCTGCTATAGAGGGGCCTGAAGATTCTGCTGCTCCAACTGCTGGAGCTGAAGTTGACTCTACTGGAAAATCTGGAATCATATCCGCTGATCCCATCTCCTGATGAACAACTGAGGTGTCGTCGATGATGGCTTCCCCTTTAGCAACAGAAGCCTTGGACCAGACACCATTTTCCTCAGAAAAACCACTCTTCTTTAGGTTCCTAGACCTGATTGCTTGGCCCATTTTCTCTACGACTGCCCCAGAAAGATCAACACCGAAGTGTTTGAAGATCTTGGTAAGTAAGTGGGCATAAGGCATGGACACATTGAACTTACTCTTGGTGTCCCAAATCTGATCTCTGGCAAATTTCATTCTTTCCATTATCACTGCGGCCATATTTATCTCCTTATTTTGAATGGCCCAGTACATCATGTCTGAGTCGGCCTTTGTGCAAGATGAAAAAGTTGCACTTTTGGGAACTAAGATTTGATAGACAATAAAATGAAGGAGGCGGTTGAAGGCAGATAGTTGATTTATATCGATCTTGCCGTCCCTCAGCTTGAATCCTGGCCCGATAATTCCCAAACCTTTCACTTGGGCGTCCACCGTGTGAACCCCACTAAATCCGGAAGACTTCACATTAAACAACATCTTCAGCAACTCAGGGTCTATCCTAATCATGATTCCCTTCACTGAAGAAACTAGAGACCCATCTTCCTCTGTTTTCATACACACGAAGAAAGCTTTTACCAGTCCGGATAACTGACCTCTGAAAAGGTGGTAATTTCTGTCCACTGCATCTGATTGATCAAATCTACCACGCTGCTCATTCCACTTTTCCTCAGATTAGCGACATCGACTTCTTTATTTCCACAGAGCTTTGTCTTCACAAAGGTAAACCTCTCCTGCTACTCAGGAGTGAGAAAATCGGCACTGTAGCCACCCAAACTACCGGCGATGACTGGTGCGGCCATGGATTCAGGTGGGAAAGGCGCTGGAGGGTTGAGACGGAAGGTGAAGAGAAGGAACCCTCAAGAAATTTTTGCGGGAAGGAGGAGGAAGGTTCAATTTTGCAGAGGGTTAAGATAGGAGTTGCTAGGGCATCGGCTCATGCGACAAGATAACAAAGGGGAAAAGGTAGACGATGAGATACGAATCGTTCTGCCATTGATTTTATGAATAAATTAATGCGATGTGGAAAGTGAGGCGCCAAGAGGCGGTGGAAAATGACAAGAGGTGTTGACTATTCAAACCGACTTCAATGAGAGAGCGGTTACAAAGAATAATTTGAATTTCTTTTGCTTAACGCCATGGAGGGAAAAATTACTTTAATTCTGAAATTTAATGTGCCATTTGTAAGCAAACTTTTATCACAAATTGCACATGCCTAATTCCCTTCTAAGAGATGTAAATCTCTCTTTAGGTAAGGCTTTTGTGAAAATGTCTGCTAATTGGCCATTTGTATCAATAAAGGATATTTCAATATTTCATTTGCAACATGATCTCGAATAAAATGATATCTAACCTCAATATGTTTGGTCCTTGAGTGCTGAACTGGATTCTTGGTGAGATTTATAGCACTGGTGTTGTCACACAGCAGTGGGATGGATTTAATGTTTAATCTGAAGTCTTCAAGTTGTTGCTTTATCCATAAGAGTTGTGTACAACAATTTCCAGCAGCTACGTACTCAGCTTCAGCAGTAGATAGTGCTACTGAATTTTGTTTCTTTGAAGACCAAGATATTAAACATCCTGCAAGAAATTGACAACCACCACTGGTGCTTTTTCTATCTAATTTGCATCCAGCATAGTCAGCATCAGAGAGTAACCTACTAAGTTAATTTTACAGTGTTTTGGATATCATAGACCTAAGTCATGAGATCTTGCTAAATATCTAAATATTCTTTTCACCGAAATTAAATGTGATTCTTTAGGATCAGCTTGATATCTAGCACACATACATACACTAAATAGTATATCTGGTCTACTAGCTGTTAAATAAAGTAGTGAACCAATCATACCTCTGTAGATCTTTTGATCTACTTTCTTACCATCTTTGTCACTGTCCATCCTTGTTGATGTGCTCATTGGTGTTGACAGTGGCTTGGTATTTTGAATCCAAATTTCTTTAAGAGTTCTTTTGTGTACTTTGCTTGACAGATGTGAGTTCCTTCCTTTCCTTGTTTGATTTGTAATCCAAGGAAGTAATTAAGTTCTCCCATCATGCTCATTTCAAATTCTCCCTGCATCAACTTTTCAAAGTACTTGCAAAGGGATTCATCAGTAGATCCAAAGATAATATCATCTACATAAATTTGGACTAATAGAATGTGTTGACCTTTGACTTTATGAAAAGAGTACTATCTACTTGACCTCTACTGAAACCATGGTTTAAAAGAAAAGAGCTAAGCCTTTCATACCAGGCTCTAGGTGCCTGTTTTAAACCATATAATGCCTTATGAAGTTTGAAAACATGATTGAGAAATTTGTGTCATCAAAACCAGGAGGTTGTTCCACATAAACTTCCTCTTTTATAAAACCATTTAAAAATGCGGATTTAACATCCATTTGAAATAATGTCAAGTTCAAAGCAGATGCATATGCAAGTAATATTCTAATGGCCTCAAGTCTAGCTACAGGTGCATAGGTTTCATCGAAATCTATGCCTTCCTCTTGAGAATAGCCTTGAGCTACCAATCTAGCCTTGTTTCTTAAGATTGCACCAGTTTCATCCAGTTTATTTCTGAACACCCATTTGGTGCCAATGACTGGATGGTCTGATGGTCTAGGAACAAGTGACCATACTTGGTTTCTCTTGAATTGATTTAATTCATCTTGCATGGCTACTATCCAAGATTCATCAGAGAGAGCTTCATTGACTGTCCTAGGCTCTATTTGAGAAACAAAAGCTAGGTAATCACAAGGAATAACATTACCTCTTGTTCTTACCCCTATGGATGGATCACCAATAATATTCTCAAGTGGGTGATCTTTCTTGTATCTCCATTCCTTTGGAAGGTTTTCATGAGTAACTTCTTCTTGTTGCAATTCTTCCAGAGGTGGATCATCCTTGTCCTCAATTGATGTATCTTTTAGTTTCTTGGACAGTTCATCTGCATCATCATTGTCACTATCTACTTCCTTTCTCAAGGAAGGGTTAGTTTCATCAAAAATAATATGTACAGACTGTTCAATCAATAAAGTACGTTTGTTAAATACTCTATAGCCTCTAGGTTTAGAAGAGTACCCCATGAAGATCCTTCATCTGATTTGGCATCCAACTTACCAATGTCCCTTTTTCCATTGTTGTGAATGAAGCAGGGACATCCAAAGGTTCTGAAATGGCTGATCTTTGGCTTCTTCCCTTTGAACAGTTCATATGCAGTCTTTTTCAGGATTGGCCTGATCATCACTCGGTTGACAATGTAGCTTGTTGTGTTGACTGCTTCAGCCCAAAAATATCTTGGCAGATCATATTCTGAGAGCATAGTTCTTGTCATATCCAATAGGGTTCTGTTCTTCCTCTCAGCAATACCATTTTGCTGTGGTGTCCTTGGTGCTGAGAAATTATGCTCAATTCCCTGATCATCACATAATCTAGCAAACCTTTCATTTTGAAATTCACCACCATGATCTGATCGAATAGACACAATGCTGAACCTCTGATCTTTCTGCACCTTCTTGCTGAAACTAACAAAGTTTTCAAAGGTGTCATCTTTATGCTCTAGGAATGATACCCATGTATATCTTGAATAGTCATCAACTATGACACATCCAAAATTCTTTCCTTCAAGACTGGTAGTCCTCATTGGTCCAAATAGATCCATATGAAGGAGCTCTAAGGGTTTTGAGGTGGTCACCACCGTCTTTGACTTGAAGGAGCTTTTAGTGTGTTTTCCCTTAGCACAGGGTCCGCATACACCTTCCATTTTTGCACTGACCTTTGGCAGACCTTCTACAAGATTTTTCTTTAGCAATTTCCTCATGCCATCTAAACTGCAATGTCTAAGTCGTATGTGCCATAATTCAGTAGATTTGTCTTTACTTGCTGCCAGACAAACATTTTGCTCTTTGAGTTCTTCAAGATAGAGCACATACAAATTCTTTTCTCTATTTGCTTCAAAGATGACTGCTCCATCCTTCACTATGCTGCACTTTGACTCTTGAAACTTGATCTGATGGCCTCTGTCACACAGCTGGCTGATGCTAATGAGATTGTGCTTCAATCCCTTAACTAATAACACATCTTCTATGACTATTTTTCCTTTGTTATTCACAGAGCCACTGCCTATCACGGTTCCTTTCCCATTATCTCCATAAGTAACTGTTCCTTCTTCAGCTTGGAGATGCGATAATAACTTCTGGTTACCTGACATGTGTCTTGAGCACCCACTATCTAAGTACCATTTGGATGCTCGAGGGTTAACCTGAAATAACAACATCAAGCTTTAGGTACCCAAATTCTTTTGCGTCCTGATTGGTTAGTATCATTTATTTTGCCTTTTATTATCCATTTCTTGTGTCGTGTTGGGCATGTAGTTATTATATGTCCTAACTTATTGCAGTGACTACAGTAGGATAACTTAGTTACTTTTTCTATATATTTGAAATCAGCTTTGTATGCTATATGTTGTTCAGGTACAAATTTTGGTGTTGGATATGTTTTAGGATAAATTATGGTTTCTTCATTATCTGGGGGTGTATATCCTAATCCATTTTTCTTCTTACCTGATCTTCTAGCACCTTTTAATATTAGAGAGTTTTTTCCATTAGTAAATTTCTCTAGTGTGCTTGATAGTTTAACATTTTCTTCATTTAAGTTTTAATTTCTTTTCTTAATTCATCAGTACTTTTCTGTTTTTCCAATTTTGTTATTTGTTCATTCTTAGCTTTTAGGTCTTCACATAACAATTATTTCTTCTTTTAAGTTCAGTTATTTGTTTTTCTAATTCTTCATTTTCTGTTTTTAAATCAGAATTAGTATTTTCTAAACAGGTGTTATTTTTCTTATTGCTTTTAATAGTTTAGTTACTTCTTTGTACTTATTATACAATTCATTAAATGCTTCCTCTAAGTTATCTGAATCAGAATCATTACATGAGTCGAAGGAGGAGTCAGAGGTTACCTTTTCATCAACATTTGCCATGAAGGCCAAGTTGGCTTCTTCTTTGTCGCTGCATGAGCTTGACTCACTGTCTGAGTCACTACTGTTTTCCCATGCTGCTGTCATTGCCTTCTTCTTGTACTTTCTGAACTTCTTGGAGCTCTCTTTCTTCCTGAAATCTGGTTTCTTGAATTTAGGACAATCAACTTTGATGTGTCCAGGCTTTTTACATTCGTAGCAGATGGTTTCTCCTTTCTTCATTTCCTTACCATCTGATCTTTTGAAGTCCTTGTTTTTCTTAAAGTGCCTTCTGCCAGATTGAAACTTTTTCTTTTTGGACAAGATTCGTTGCAATCTCTTAGAGAGCATTGCTTCTTCATTCTCACTGTCCTCATCGCTTTCATTTTCACTTGAGTTGGCTTCTGGTGAGTCTTCTTCTGCTTTCAAGGCATTTGAGTGCTTCTTTCTACTAGATGACTCTCCTAGCCTTTCCATGTTGATCTCATGGGCCATGAGGGACCCAATGAGCTTTTCCACTGACATTCTTTTCAAGTCATTAGCTTCTTCTATAGCTGTGATCTTAGGTGTCCACGAGGTGGCAAGGATCTGAGAATTTTCCTTACCATATCTGCAATCTCATATGTCTTCCCTAGGCTGGCTAAACCATTGGTAATATCAGTGAATCGGCTAAACATTTGAGTGATTGACTCACCTGACTGCATCTGAAATCTTTCATACTGAGTGACAAGAATGTCGATTCTTGTCTCTTTTACCTTGTCTGTACCTTCATAAGTAATCCTGAGCTTTTCCCACATTTCCATCGAGGATTTGCAGGTTGAAACTCGGTTGAATTCCTTCTTACTTAGAGCACAACAGAGGATGCTCTTTGCTTTGCAATTCAGGGAAATCTTCTTCCTGTCATCATCTGTCCATTGTGCTATCTCATTTGTGATTAACAGATCACCTTCTTCTACTATGGACCAAATTTGATAGTTGTGCCCTTGTAGAAAGTATTTCATTCTGGTCTTCCAGTAAGGATAATCTTCACCATCGAAGAGAGGGGGTCGGTTGACAGACTGACCTTCAAAGTTACCTTGGGCTGCCATGGATCTTTACTCTTCAGATCGTTGGATCCTTTCTTTGTCGAACAGACTTGCTTTGATACCACTTGTTGCCCAGTTGATGAGCCCAGAGGGGGGGTGAATGGGTCTTTAAAAATTAATCTAGAAGATACCTGTAACTAAAAACATTCATACAAACGTTCTTCGAAGTAGGTTAGTGACAGTTAGTTGAAATAACAAACACACAAAGAAGACAATCACACAACACAAGGTTTATCCTGGTTCGGACCTCCTTTCCTTAGGAGTCCTACGTCCAGTCCCTGAGCAACAACTCAGGATTTCACTAACTAGGGTACAGTCCCCCTAAGGACGCTACAACACCCAGCTCAGCTGGTCTTCCTTCACACCCGAAGGGAACAATGCCCTGGATACCACACCAGGTCTTCCTTTACAACCGAAGGGAACAACACCCTGGATACCACACCAGGTCTTCCTTCACAACCGAAGGGAACAACACAAAGAGAGTAAATGAAATTTAAGCCCCTAGATCAAGCTTTGGATAAGCAAGGATCTGAAGCAACTAGAACTGAGAGCAAAGAGATTTTAAGCAAGGCACACTCTCAGAACTATACAGGCTCTCTCAAGATTTTCACAAACTAGTGGAGAGCAAAAGAGCAAGAGCTAAGTGGAATGAAGGTTCTTTGCTCTGGACTTTCTTCAGAAGAATTTGACTGCTTGAATGCGCGAGATGTTTTCTTCTGTTCTTCTGACTTGAATTTATATCTTCAATTTGAAATGTAGATGTTGAAGTGTCCGTTGTCTCTCTTTTGAGTAGTCGTTAGACTGAATGACATCTGGAGTCTTGGAAGCTTCCAGTCAACAGTCTTTTGATTGCTTGAGCACGCAAAGAGATGAGATCTTCAAAGATATCCGTTGGCTTCTATTTGTTTAACGTTGTACCGTGAAGCTGGATCAGAGGTCTGCACAAATGTCAAACTCAAATAGCAGACAGCTAAGCTGTCTCTGATGTCAGTCAACATCAGTAGCAATAGACATGAAAATAGTAGTGCCAAATAGCTTAAGTCTAAAGGACGTTATCAGATTAGGCACGATAAAGGATGATATGGTCTGCATGCATGCAGAGATACGTTCAGATCTCATAAATACAAAAGCGTCAGAGAGATGTCTACGTGGACTTTGACTAGTCAACAAAGATCATATCACGTTAATATGAAATCGATGACTATATGACTTATGAAATCGTTATGAATAAGTCAGGTTGACCAAGTCGATGTGATACAGAAGAAGTCGTTGTGAAACACTTAACAAATCGTTTTGAGGTATAAAGAAATTGTTGTGAGTTACTTAACAAAACGTTGTACAAAGCAAATCGTTGTGAACACTTATCAGGTCGTTATGAACTCTAAAGAAATCGTTATGGTAACATGAAGTCGTTACAATAAGCAAGTCGTTGCGAGTTCTAAAGAAGTCGTTACGGTAACTTATGAAATCGTTACAACAAGCAAGTCGTTGCGCTTTCTAAAGAAATCGTTGCGACAACTTATAGAGTCGTTGCGACAGGCAAGTCGTTACGACCTCTAAAGAAATCGTTACGGTGACTTATAGAGTCGTTGTGACGAGCAAGTCGTTACGGGCTCTAAAGAAATAGTTACGGTGACTTATAGAGTCGTTGTGACGAGCAAGTCGTTACGGGCTCTAAAGAAATCGTTACGGTAACTTATAGAGTCATTGTGACGAGCAAGTCGTTACGGGCTCTAAAGAAATTGTTACGGTAACTTATAGAGTCGTTGTGACGAGCAAGTCGTTACGGGCTCTAAAGAAATCGTTACGGTGACTTATAGAGTCGTTGTGACGAGCAAGTCGTTACGGGCTCTAAAGAAATCGTTACGGTAACTTATAGAGTCGTTGTGACGAGCAAGTCATTACGGGCTCTAAAGAAATCGTTACGGTAACTTATAGAGTCGTTGTGACATCGACTTGTTTGAAATAACATGACTTTTCAGTTTTATAAGGAAATCGTTGCGATCACTTATAGAATCATTACGGCATCAATTTGTTTGAAACAACATGACTTTTCAGTCAGAAGGGGAATCGTTATGATAATTCTATTGAAATCGATATGCTTATAAAGAAATCGTTATGGCCTTCAATAGAAGTCGATATGGACTTAGAGAAATATCATGTTGAAAAGATTAAGGCTTCAGAGAAGTAGTGCATACCTTTATTGGCTTGTTTGACCTTGGTATTTTTCCTGTGCTTAAGACTTATGAAATATTCATTAGATATAATTGATAAACTTTTGTTTGGTTTTGTTGATCATCAAAATATGTATGTAATTAATTAAAATTACATGGGGACAGACTGGTCATCACAAAGTACCAAAGTCAAGAGCAAAAGATCAAGAGAAACACAAAAGGCAAGTGCCTGTCAACAGCCCCAAAGAGGCTCGTCGACAACTAGACACAGACAGCTTCAGAAATCTCAGTGTGAAGTGTGCCTGTCGACAACTCCACAGGTGCCTGTCGACAGCCAAGCACATGGATGTGAAACAGACTTCAGGACAGGAGTACTTGTCGACAAACTCAGATCACCTGTCGACAGATGAACATTGGAAACTGCCTCCCGGAAGTCTAGTCTTCTGGATTCTATAAATCTGTCACCATCTGTCGACAGATGAACATTCTGCTGTCGACAGACGAAGAGAAACTTCAGTTTCGAGATTTCTATGTATTTCCTATGTGGGTGTTTCCATTTATCATAACTCTCCATACTTGAACACCCATATATAAGGAACCTTTTGAAGGTATTTTCGCACAGTAGCAGCCACCATACAAAACCCTAGCATACTCTCAAGAGAAAAGATCTTTCTGCTGCTCTGCTTCAACCCTCCGTCAAGAGCGAAGAAGAACTATCTTCTGAGCGGGATTGAAGCCGGTTCATCTGCGATTCATACTTGTCAAGACGAAGTTTGAACTGCATCTGGATGACCATCGTGAAGAGTTCCATATCAGGATTTGATACTTCAACTCAGAACTCTTCTTTGTCTCTGTTTTTCATATCTTCTGTGTGCGTTGTTGGGTCAAGCGACTCTTGTGCTTGATTCACGTGGGTTACGTTGTTCTGATCATGTGTTTACATCAAACAACGTAAGTGTGTGTGTTGTAGAGTGAAACTCGCTCATAAGTAGTCGTTTCTGCGTGTGTGTGTGGACGGTGGACGTATGATACACAAGTTGTGTACTCCGAACCACCTTAAATCCTCGTGTCCTATGGTTTGCGCGTTTTCACGGTAGTTGATTGGTAGGCACGTTGGTTCTACACACGTTAGATAGGCTATTCATATTCTATTCACAACAAGTACACTAACTGTAAGTCAAATCAAACTTGAATCTGTTTAAGATTTCGGTAAGGTTGTGTTATCATCGAAAAGAAGGCAACTGTGGTTAGAATTTGTGGTAATCTATTCAACCCCCCTTCTACATTACCATATAGGATAATTCCGCACATCTTTCAATTGGTATCAGAGCGAGGTTTCTCCAACTCACTGCTTTTAAAGCTTGATCTCACGATCAGGAGATTCTTGATCTTATGGAATCTAACATGGGGTTAATGCCCGAGGGACACTCAGTGTCCAGGCCACCCTTCTTCGATGGCACTGACTATCCTTATTGGAAAAATCGCATGCAGGTGTTTCTGAGAGCTTAAAATTTCGAGCTATGGAAGATTGTCAGCAAAGGAGCATACATCCTTCCCGAGGACGAAGATACCTGGACAAAGGACTAGATTGCAAAGGGAACTCTCAACTGGAGTGCCTTGAACATGATGCAGTGCGCAGGGCATCCCAAGGAGTATTCAAGAGTCTCCACATGCAACTCAACAAAAGAGATGTGGGACAAGCTTGAACTCATATATGAAGGTACGTCTGAGGTGAGGGAAACCAAAGCAAGCATGCTAACATCTGAATATGAAATGTTTAAACTGAAACACGATGAAACCATATCAGATATGTTTGCTAGATTCATATTAATAATCAATGGTCTGAAAGGTCTTAAGAAAGAATACTCAGAAAGTGACTTAATTAGGAAGATACTTCGGTCTCTTCCATCCTCATGGAATACTAAGGCCACTGTCATTGAGGATTCTAAAGATCTTTCAAAAATGAAATTGGATGAATTAATTGGCTCCCTGATGACATATGAAATAAATGTGAAAAGAAAAGAAATTGAAGAAAACCCAAAAAAATCAATTGCATTGAAAGCTTCCAACAAAAATTCTTCAAGTTCCAAAAGGGATGCTCAACAGGAAAGTGATGAAGATCGAACATCTAGTGAGAGTGAGAGCGATGAAATGGCAATGCTCACTAGACAGTTCAAAAAATTCCTTAAATTCAAAAGGAAAGGCTCAGGTAACTCCAAATCCTTTCAGAAGAAAGATTTTTCAAATAAATTTGAGTCAAAAAAAAAATCTGACATTGTATGCTATGAGTGCAAAAAATAAGGGCATATGAGAGGAGAATGTCCGGAACTCAAGAAGAAATTGAGAAAGAGAAATTCACCTTCAAGAAAGCCAAGGCAATGTTGGCAACTTGGAATGATGAAGATGAAGATGAGGACACACAAGCAACCTCTGGAGATGAAGAGATTCAATGTTTAATGGCTAGAAGTGACGACTCCAATAAGGTAACCTCTTCTTTTGAAAGCTATACTGTTGATGAATGGGAAGAAGCATACATTGTATTATTTGAAACATTCTGTGAATTTAAATCTGAAAACAAGACATTGAAAAAGAAAATCAATTCTTTTATTCATAACACAAACAATGATGAACAAATTGCATCCTTAAATAAAGAAATTGAGATGATGAAAATCGATGAGGAAGTTCACAGTGACTATGTAGGCCTTTTCCTTGTTGGGCCGGAACGGATCAAGCCTGACACTTGTGTAAGGGAGATGACGATCGCCGGTAGCGGACGAAGGTTCCTGCAGTCATTAGAAATGATCAGGGGGCCCGGTGAAGACCGGGGAAAACCCTCCGATGCCTAAGTCAGTATGAGGCTTGCAAGGCAGGGGGTTTGTGAGTGTAAGGGTGTGTTCGCGTGAGAGAGAACGTACCAGTGCATGGTCCTGTACCTGTACTCTTATAGGCGTAGGTGCTGAGGCAGACGTGCGTAACGTTGGTAGATCGTGCCTGGAAAGGCGCCTTGATGGGCGCGCATAACGGGAGGAGTTATGCGCTCAGATGTCCGTTGGGATGCCAGGCAGTTAACGCGCCTCTTGATGATGGGGCGCGTGACCTGGGGCGGTTATAACCGTCGTGAGGACGCGATGGGCTGCTCGGAAGTCTTTGGAGGAGGTTGCCGAGCAGGTGACCCACATGGGGGTCGAACGTGCTGTTCGGGAGCATCTGGGGTTGTTCGGTATGAAAGGACCGATGGCCTGCCCAGGGATACGCTGCTGCGGAGCTTGGCGAAGTCCGATCACGGGGGTCATACCTTGGAGGCCTTTGAACCGCCCTGATGAGGGCGTGATATCTTGAAATGGGGCCACGTCTGTTGACAGGACATGAGAGGGCCGTAACTGGCCATCATGAGCATAGGTGGCCAGATTTGGCCACCACAGTGACGAAATGGACTGTCTGAAAGTGAAATTGCAAGAAATTTAAAAGGAAAAGGAAAGTCTAACCAACTCTCTTGAATATCTTCAAAATGAACATCAAGAAACTCAGAAAAAATTGGAACAAACTGAGAAGGAATTAAAACAAAAAACCGAAGATCTTACAAGATTTGTAAAAGGAGAACAAAATCTTGATGCTGTTTAGGGTGCAAATGTCTATGTATCAAAGCATGGACTTGGGTATCAACCTGTAAAACAAAAGAAAATTAGAGAAACATTGATAACTTCTTTTGCTGATCTTAGCCCAAGTACAAGCAAACTAGTCCCCTCAAAGAACAACAAAAATCAAATCAAGGGTAAGCAACATCAACCCAAACAAAAGTCCTTAAGTGTTCAGAAGAACAAGCCACCTGTCGACAGGTTCAATGTCAGCTGTCGACAGGCATGGAAGACTGTTGCCAATGGACAGTCATCCAGGCAATTTTTGGGTAAAAAGAAATCAAATGTTCTGAGAAAATCCTCATCATGCAGTGTTTGCAAGAAAATTGGTCATAAAGAAAATCAATGCTGGAATAACTCAAAGAAACATAAATGCGAGCAAATCTAGATTCCAAAGCATTTACTTTTTGGCATGAATGATACATTGGGACCCAAAGTAGTTTGGGTACCAAAACCTCTTGTCTGATCCATACATGCAGGAATGCCTAGCAGCCCAAAATCAAAACAAATGGTACTTGGATAGTGGCTGTTCGAGGCACATGACAGGCGACAAAGACAAATTTTGTTTGCTGGTTGAAAAAGATGGAGGTCAAGTTGTTTTTGGAGGTAACAATAAAGGCCAGATCATCGGCACAGGTAAGGTTGGTAAGTATGCCTCTAACTCAATAGACAATGTTCTGTTAGTTGATGGTCTTAATCACAATCTACTTAGTATAAGCCAACTGTGTGATAAAGGTCATAAAGTTGTGTTTGAATCAAACTCATGTCAAATTGTTGATAAGGAAACATGAAGTATTTAATTTTCTGGAAAAAGGGTGAACAACATTTATTTGGTTGATTTAGATGATCCAGAAAACGAGAATTTGTGTCTTGTTGCAAATAAACAGGATGAGCTTACTTTATGGCATCGTAGGCTTGGCCATACAAGCTACAATGTCTTGCACAAGATTATGAAGCTGAAATTGGTAAGTGGACTTCCTGAAATTTCTTTCAATAAGAATGAAAGTTTCTGTGATTCATGTGCACAAGGAAAACAAACTCGGAAATCCTTCAAATCAAAAGCACCGGTAAGCACCTCTAAACCATATGAACTGCTGCACATGGACCTTTTTGGACCTACTAGAACTCTAAGTCTCAATGGCAAACAATTTGGTTTTGTCATTGTGGACGACTTTTCTAGGTTCACATGGGTCAAATTCTTGGCACATAAAAATGAAGCACTTAAAATCTTTGAAGAATTTTTTAATAAGATCGAGCATGGAAATGTCTATAAGATATGCTCAATTCGCACTGATCACAGGGGAGAGTTTGATAACAATTCTTTTTCTGATTTTTGCAGGCTCCACGGGTTAGAACACTTGTTTTCTTCTCCAAGGACTCCGGAGCAAAATGACATAGTGGAGAGAAAGAACAGGACCCTGGTGGAAATGGCTCGCACTCTTCTGGTCGAAAGTCAACTTTCAAGGAGCTTTTGGGCAGAAGCGGTGAACACCTCATGCTATATTCTCAACAGAGCCATGGTAAGACATGTGATAAAGAAAACTCCGTATGAACTGTTAAAAGGTAAGAAACCCAGTATTGGGTACTTCAGGGTTTTTGGCTCAAAAGTCTTTATTCATAACAATGATAAAGTTGATTTAGACAAGTTTGAAGCCAAAAGTGATCAAGGTATTTTTCTTGGATACTCAGAACACTCTAGAGTATATAGGGTGTTTAACAATAAGAATAAAACTGTGGAAGAAACTCCACATGTTGTCTTTGATGAGTATCATGCAAAAACTAACAATTCAAATCTTCACAGGATTCAAGAGGGAGATGATGAGCCTAATGAAGATCCACAAGAGGAAGACCCTCAAGGTGAATCCCCTCAAGCAAGCCCTCCTCAAGAACAACCTCCACAAGATCAATTTCCACAAGTCCAAGATCAACCTGGCCCTTCAACAATCACAAATGTGAGGTATTCCAAAGATCACCCACTTGATAATGTGATAGGAAATGTAAATGATAAATTTCAAACTAGGTCTCAGGTTAGACAAATAGTTGAAAAAGATCATTTAGCTTTTGTTTCTCAAGTGGAACCTAAAAATGTGGAAGAGGCACTAAAGAAAAACTCTTGGATAGATACCATGCATGAGGAACTTGGTCAATTTCTAAGAAACAATGTCTGGAGTTTAGTTCCTAGAACCCCTGAGATTTCTGTCATAGGCACAAGATGGGTATTCAGGAATAAGCTAAATGAAGAGGGTAAAGTGGTGAGAAATAAGGCTAGACTGGTAGCAAAATGATACAATCAAGAATTTGGTATAGACTTTGAAGAGTCCTTTGCACCTGTAGCTAGACTTGAAGCAGTTAGAATCTTGTTGGCGTATGCATGCTCACACAAGTTCAAACCTTTTCAAATGGATGTTAAAACTGCCTTCCTGAATGGCTACATCAAAGAGGAAGTCTATGTTTCTCAACCACCTGGGTTTGAAAAATCTGAAATGCCTAACCATGTTTACAAGTTGCACAAAGCTCTTTACGGTTTGAAGCAGACACCTCGAGCTTGGTATGACAGGTTAAGCAACTTCTTGGTGAGTAAAAACTACTCAAGAAGTAAGGTGGATCAAACACTCTTTACTAAGAAAGTTCGCAATCATATAATTGTAGTTCAAGTTTATGTGGATGACATTATATTTTGTTCCACTAACCCATCACTGTGTGAGGAGTTTTCCAAACATATGCACAGTGAATTTGAGATGAGTCTAATGGGGGAGCTTCAATTCTTTCTTGGTTTGTAGGTAAAGCAACATGAAGACGACTTCTTCATTAATCAAGAAAAATATGTTAAGGAGCTTCTCAAAAGATTTCAGTTTGAATAAGCCAAACCTGCCTCAACCCCAATGAGCACAAGTATTAAACTTGAAAATGATGAGAAAGGTAAACCGGTAGATGCAAAGCAATTCCGAGGTATGATTGGCTCACTCCTTTATCTTACTGCAAGTAGACCGGATATACAGTTCAGTGTTTACCTTTGTGCTAGATATCAATCTAGTCCAAAGGAAAGTCATTTGGTTGCAGTTAAGAGAATATTCAGATATCTCTCAGGTACGTATGATTTGGGTCTTTGGTATCTAGCAGGAAGTAGCTTTGATTTGATATCATATTCTGATGCTGACTATGCTAGATGTAAAATTGATAGAAAGAGCACTAGTGGGTACTGCCAAGTTCTTGGTGGTTGCATGGTTTCGTGGGCATCCAAGAAGCAACACTCGGTTGCACTTTCCACTGCAGAGGCAGAATATGTTGCTGCAGAGAGTTGTGCGGCTCAAATGTTGTGGATAAAAAGTCAACTGTCTGACTACAACATTGACATTGGATGCACACATATCCTATGTGACAATACTAGTGCCATCAATCTCTCAAAGAACCTAGTTCAACACTCAAGGACCAAACACATAGAAATAAGACATCACTTCTTGAGAGATGAGGTAGCCAACAAGTCCTTGGAGCTTAGTTTCATACCCACTGAACAACAATTGACTGACATTTTCACCAAACCATTGTCAGAGGATAGGTTCACTACTCGGAGAAGAGAATTGGGATTGTGCAAAATGCAATGAAATCCTTACCGAATTTTGGGGTATATGCTCTTTATGTGTAATGGTTATGGGGTATATCAAATGGTGAAATGTGGAAGAACAAGTCATGCTTGTTTGGAAACTATCATTATACGTGAGAAAATATTCTCCGCCATGTATCCATAGTCAGTTGCATCTAAAGGTCATTTACTTCAAAAGATGTCTGTGGGTTCTTTACAATTTGCCCATTCACGTTTACACACACATGGATTTCTGTTTTCATCTGTACTTTCTCATGAACTCATGTGCAAATGCTTGTTATACATGTGAAAACTTGATTTGAATTGCTTGAATGTTTGGGTCTACACAAGCACACACTATGGGGGGGGAAGTTCAGGTTAGATGAATGAATTCTTGAGGGAAAATCTTCACATTTCACATACCTACATTTCCCTAGCATGGAGTTCCAATTTTTCTCTCATCCTAGCCTTAAATCTGTTTTATACAAGCTCCTGTCGACAACACTGATCCATTCTGTCGACAGACATGCCTCCATAGAACCCAGATTTTGAACCCTGTGTGCCTTTGTCGACAGGCTCAAACCCATCTGTCGACAGCTAGGCACAGTTTCTGATCTCCCCGAACCCAAAATCTTCTGTCTGTGTGCATCTGTCAACAACCAAAAATCCATCTGTCGACAGCTATGTTCAGTCTGAAACCAGAAATCTCCAGCTGTGTACATCTGTCGACAGGGTCCCTTTAGCTGTCGACAAATACACATTTTCAAGCAATTCCTCATTCTTTGTCAATATCCTTCATGAGCATGTTCATCCCTTTAATGTAAGGTGCAATTTGGGTATTTACGTATGTTTTAATGTAATACCCCAGAAATTTCATTAATAAAAAAATATATTATAGATAAATGAAAATTTTGCCCATTAATAAAAATTAAACTAGTTAAAAGATACACATCATTATTGCATGAGTAGAAACTCAAATAAAAATTCTATGAAAATAATAGTTATACCTTAAAAATTATAATCTAATGACCCATTAAGAAATTTGGACATAGAAAAATAATTCGGACCATGATTTAGAATTTATGTGACTTATTATTGTAACTAAGGAATAAATTGCAAGAGCCAAGTGGATTAACAATTGAAATAAAAATTATGGGTAGACTCCAAACAATATGTGGGGATAGTCCATAAAAGGAATTGGATCAATGGACAACTTATGACCCATGAACAAATTCAAGTATGAAAATAGTAACTAAATAACTTACGTATTATCGAAATGATAGAACTTACGTACCACTATCGTACGTGAGAAAACACATTAGAAAATTCCGTAAAAATTATAAATCAACCTCAAACATTATTCTTAAGAGTTCATGAAGAGATTCGAGCAGCGAAAAATCCGATTGGCCAAGTGTACGTTACACGTGACCAGGTTAACCGAATTAAGGAACTAAGTCGGAAAATTGTTAACACGGAAAAATAACCCAACCATAAATTAAATAAATAGGTTGGAGAGACTTATAACATTATGTATTAGTGACCCATTAATGAAAATGGGCCAATGGATCACTTTTAGCCTAATAATAAAATTGGAACATAAAAATACTCAGAAATTCGCACCTGTAAATATGCAATAATTGTGAAGGGCACATTAGGGTATAAATTAGGGTAATTAGTCATACAAGGTAAGTCAAAACCGGACACAACTCTAAGAGGTGGTTTCCTAAACCTTTGCTACCTCCTTTGGGTGAGAGAATCTCAGATTTTGGAAACTGGAATGCAGAAATTCGCAGCCCTCTTTCCTAGTCCCATTAGGACATGAAGTAGCACCCTAAAACTATAAGAACTCTTCACAAAACGTTTGGGGAAGGTTTAGCATCAAGTTGGGGTCGTGTGTAGCAAGTTTGGGGCGCTGGAGGAGAGGAGAAGGCTGGGGAAAAACGTGGTCTTCTTCCACCTCGCCCTGTAGCGAACCAGGAACCTGCAGGGAGTTCTTTGCGTTCAAAGGTAGGCATTTTCGGGTCAAGATTAAAGAAAAATAATACCATCTTGTAGAGCTTCGAGTCTAGATTCATTTGCTTCTGATTTTACTAATTTTCATCGAGTATACTTTGTGTATTAATCGTTTTCCCTAAGTCGCACACAATTAGGGCTTTTACCGTTCTTCTTATTATGCATACGATTCGAGACCGAATTAGACTAAATCATCAACATCAAAGTTCTTCTACTTGTAGTCACAATCATCTTTCATGTAGAAAGTTTGCCTAAAAGTCCTTAGATAGAGAGTTATAAGCGTGTTAATCGAGTCTCTGCATGATACTGTAATGTTGAGATGCAGTTAACTTTAAGTTCTTCCTGTTTTGCACAAGATTAAAGGCCGAAGTAGGTCAAGCCTCCAACATAAAAGTTCTTTAACGAGTCGTCATGGTCATCTTTCATGTTAAGTGTTTTGTTTAAATATCATTAGTTAGAGAGTTATAAACTTCGTAATAGAGTGATGCAGGATACTTCGTTTTCAGGTTGCATTTAACTTTCACTTCTTCATGTTTTTCACAAGGTTCAAGACCGAATTAGGTTAAAACCCCAACAAAAAAGTTATTATACTAGTTGTCCTTGTCATATTTTATGTTAGACGTTTTATCCAAATGTCAGTATATCTCATGTTACAAGTCTAACATGTAAGTCGCAATGAAGTCATCCATGTTTAGGGCTTTCCCACGTTCTCCCGGTATTTCATGCAATTAGAGACCGATTCAGACCCAGCCCACAACACAAAAGTTCTTCCAATAGATGTCCTCGACATTTTCTATGTTACGAGTTTTGTCTAAAGGTCAGCATATAGAGAGATATAGGTGTTTCATGAATATCACCCTGTGTCAAATCATGGTAGTCTGAACCAAGAGCATGTCAGATCCCTGACGGACTCAGGCGCAGACCCTGTGAACGCGACGGCCCGATATGTCGCATTCTGAGGTCGGGTCGCGACAGTACCTCTGTCGCGTTCTGGTCGCGACAGTACCCATGTCGCATTCTGCCTGCCTGATCTGACGACCCGTCGCGATCCTTGCAAGACCACGCCGCGATCTCAGTTTTGGGCCTGAAAATCAGTCTTTTGCAAGTTTTGTTGTACCACCATAATTCCCATATCATGTTGACGATCTTAACTACATAAAAACAAAGTTGTAAGTATTGATTGTATTTTAATCTAATAAAAGTCAATCACTTGATCTTTCATATCCTTGATTTCATGACACATACACACACGTTGAACCATCCAAACATGGCTTAATTTGTATGAATATGACACATAACATATCTGGTAATTATTGCAATTAATTACCTTACTTTAACAAGTACTCGTTTACGATTCGTGCAATGTTTTAGAACACCGATTTCGACGCTCCACTATTCTAGAATTCCTCTAGAACGTCGAGCACTTGTTTCTATATTTACACACTTTCTTGACTTGGACGAACTCTCCATCGGATACTCCTTCCGCCGGACTAGTGAATCCTTGTGCAAGGCCTCCGTAAGTCTCCTCTGATCATGGATTCCCACATGGTTGACAAGCCGGTTGTACCCTAACACCCATTACCCCTTTAGGGATCGATATGATCCAAACGGCTATTAGAAGTTTGCTCTTACCTTGAATCACGTCGGACCTCTGGACTTGTGCATAACATGGCCAGCGGGAAGATCGTGAATTCCATCTGACTACCAATACGACGTGCGCGTGTTGTGCAACTGTTACTATCGCTTGTTTACTCGTTGTCCACTAGCTCTCATCTTTACTCTACTCGCTCACCTATTCACGTTCACTCTACTTTCTCATCTATTCATCTAGTGCTCTTATCTATTTCTTGGTACTCTCAAATTGGCCATTAATTGATTGTCTAAAGATAAACAATATAACCAATGCCAGCGCAATAGGGCCCGATCAGGTCCTGGGGGGAGCGCCCGAAAGTGCCATTTGCCCGCGGGAGTTAAATGATCAGGATGTCGGCATTACATCCAAGTGCCATACTATCAAGATTAATCTATGACAATCAACACAAAGTGCTATATTCTCTCGTTGTCTTTTGACAAACAAATGCTATACTCTCTCTCGGCTATCTTCGGATAACCAAAGTTCAATTACTATCTCGATTGACTAGAAAGTTAATCAAAAGTGTCAGACTATTTCGATTGATAAGAAAATCAATCAAAGTGCAATTTACTCTCTATATGGCCAACTACTTTTTCTCTCCTTGCTATACATGTTGCTTGATATTGCTTGACGTTGACGCTATGTGCCATCGTGTTGTTGTGTTGCTTTCTTTCGTGACTCGATCTTATTCATTGTACTTTACTTGATTCATCTACTATTTGAACCATGTTACTTGTGCTCTTACTTTCTCGACTTTACATGACTCGTTCTATCTTTAGTTACTCTGCCATTTAATGCACTAATTATTTAAAGCATGCTTGACCCTGAGATTTAAGTCCTACTGGGCGTTATCGCTCACCCTTCGTTATTTGTTATTGTGTCTCAGGTAAGTCGGACTCTGACGTCACACACACCAATGGGACAAGACTAGAGTGATGAGCGACCCGAAGTCAACTCATGAAGTTACCTTAGTACCATGGAGTCTAGTAGTTATTGCTTTAGATTTCTTTTCAATGTAATGATGTCATTGAGCCTTGTGTTTGGCTCCGAATTAGTGGTTGTAATAGTCTTAGTGATTTTATAATGAAATCAAGAGTTATTTCAATTATTGTTCATTAGATGCTCTGATGTTTGCGAAAGTATGCGCAATTGTCGTTACCATACTCGTGGTTCGCGTCTCCCTCCGATTTATTCCGCTGCTAAATTGGAGGGGCGTGACATTTAATCTGTCTTCTCCACATAATATTAAAACCATTGTCTCAATCATAATGATTATGACATACCATTCTTGTGTGAGTCTAGGTTGTATCATTCGGAGAACATTGGACGAATCTAATGGGTCCAATCTAACTCACTTGAATAATTCCCGTGTGAAAAATATTTTTCTCAAGTGTCTTGATAGGTCCCATGGTCATTGAATTTTATGTCTTGCAATGTATGTTAACCATAAATAGTCTTTGACCTTGATTTTCAATATATATATATATATATATATAAATTGGGCGAAAAGCTACCTATTTCAAACCATCAAATGTATACCAAGAATAATCACGGGAAAAAGGCAGAGCAATGCTGTGTTGTGCTGAGTAACCGGGGACATAGGCATCACAAATGTCTGTCTTCGCGTCAAAAAGCTTACTCATTATCTCTGTAGAATGGTCTGAAGGTCACTTCCACTGAGTAATTGGGGGACGGGCATTCCTCATGTCTATCCTCACGTCAAAAGGTGTCCGTGATCCTAATTACCACTTTTCCCAATTCATTTCCCAATAAAAAAAACCAAAATATTCAAAGTTGAAATAGTGTGAAGCCTCCACATGTTGATTAATCACAGGTTCTTTGGTGTTTATGGTTACCTATGCGTGTAGACATTCTTTTCATAAACCATCAGATCATCAAACACTAGGAACTATGTCTTTCTGCAATGGTCTTTATTCAAAGGGGTTATCTTATTTCCATCAATTTTGGTACGGTGTCTTCTTAATGTTCCAACTTGAGACTCCTAGAGTATTATGTTTGAATCATTGAAGAGTTTCACTCGTCTTAATATTCATGGATATGATAGTTTTAAAATGTGTGTATGCCTATTTTACACCTTCTCTATACCTTAAATGCTCATTGCCCAGTCAAAATCTGTCAAAACAATCATACTGGCAAAATTCTGCAAGTGCCTGTCGACAGGGACACTGTTCATCTGTCGACAGCCGACGGCAAGCCCTGTTTTTGGAAACCCAACGGACGCCTCTTTAGGGACGGATTTTGTGGGTCCCTGCCCTTTCAAATTCTTCCCTAACTTCTTTAAAAGGGAACCCACGCCCTTTCCTTTCTTCCCTACTACCAAAACACCCTCCTCCTTCCTTCTCCACCAAACCCTTCTTCTCCAAGGTGCAGAACAAGTTTTTGGCCCGCCTATTCTTTCTTCTTCCTTGTGTCACCTTCTTCTCTCAGAGTTCTTATCTGCACCGATCTCCACTTTCTCATGGCTCCTAAGGCCAAGAAGCTTGCTTCCCGTCGCCATCCTCTCTCTCCACAAGCCGGAGAGGGTTCCAGGGCTCCTGTCGAGCGCCGGAGCAAGCATCGGGATGATCGTCTGCCGAAACTCCTTATCCTTCCAGATCTGTAGTTCCTAAATGTTCATGGCACCTTCACCAAGTTTGTTCAACCTCTCTACGTTAATTTTGTCTCACTGGAGGACATGTTCCCAGATTTGCAGCCTCTTTTTGAAGTCCAGGGCTGGTCTCCCTTCTGTTATTCCCACAAGCTCTATTCTCCAGCCGCTGTGACGGACTTTTACAACAACTTGAGGATCACAACGACTGGTGATCTCTACACCAAGGTGAAGGACAAATCTTTTCAACTCACTCCTAATCTTCTTTCTCATGCTCTTCAAATTCCAAACTCTGGCATTGACATCATGCACCATCATCCGTTGGCCTCTGAGTACTATACTCTTATCACCTTGCAGCCATACGATTCCTCCAACGATCGTGTGTAGTGGAATGCCAACTCCTTTCCTCCTCTTCATCATCGCATACACCATATTTTCACCACCATCATAGTCCCAAAGAATGGTAGTCGGGAACTTGTGACTGCCGTTCACAAATCCCTTTTTCACTCCGTCCTTAATGGTGATCAAGTCAACTTGCCTCTCCTTATGGTTTCTCACATCTGGCTATGCCTTGCCAGCTCCAAAAGGTCTATGCCTTATGCTTGTCCCATCACTTCTCTTCTCTTGTTCATTGGCATTCACATTCCACGAGAAGAGATGACTGATCTCAAATCCCGGAGTTCCTTTGATCTTACTGCTGCTCATCGGATGGGTATAAGCTGCTTGACGGGGTTGTCACAAGGGACCTCAAGGGTAAGGAACAGGTAGATGATGAAGATGAATTTGATGAAGATGATGTTGGTGACGAATCACAGTCCGAGCCAATAGATGCTCTGGGAGCTGAAGCTGATGATGCTGCTGATGAACAAGCGCCTGCTGAGCCCTCTCTTCGAGATTTCATCACTGCTCAACTGGCACTAATGCAGCTCCAAATGACAACTGGTTTCGACCATCTAAATGCTCGATTGGATAATGTTGATACCAGCTTGGATGCACTGGTTGACACCCAAGTCCAGCTTCAGATACGGCTTACCAGGCTCTCCACTGAGCTTCATGGTCTCCGTCAGGCCTCTGCACCACCGGGGAATGATGATGTCTAGAGAGTCTAGGCGTCAGTTATGTGGTCTTTACTTTGCTTTGGTCAGGGTCTTGTCACTGTTCTCGTCGTTTGCTATCACACTAATGTTGTTTCCTTCCCTTGCACTTCTTTTGTCATGTTCTCACTCCATTTTGTAACTGTGTACTGAATGGCACTTCAATGAAATTCACAGTTATTTGCTTATGTACTTCTCATGTGCGCATGCCGTGCCTTTCGGCTTATGTCTTTTTGGATGTTGCCAAAAGGGGGAGAACATCAATCAAATCAATCATGCATCAATTGAAAATTTTGTCATCATCAAAAAGGGGGAGAATGTTGGGTTTTCATGTATTATGTGTTATGTTTTTGATGATGCACAATACAAATTGATGTTATGTAAACATGGCAGGTGAATGTGTGAACATGTCTCAATTGATTGTCTAATTGTCCATCATATTTCACTAACAATGTTCTCAAATATAGGTGAGAAAGTGTGCAAGTCAAATTACCAAAGTCAAGAGCAAAAGATCAAGAGAAACACAAAAGGCAAGTGCCTGTCGACAGCCCCAAAGAGGCCTGTTGACAACTAGACACAGACAACTTCAGAAATCTCAGTGTGAAGTATGCCTGTCGACAGCTCCACAGGTGACTGTCGACAACCAAGCACAGGGAGGTGAAACAAACTTCAGGACAGGAGTACCTGTCGACAGACTCAGATCACCTGTCGACAGATGAACACAGGAAACTGCCTCCCGGAAGTCCAGTCTTCTGGATTCTATAAATCTGTCACCATCTATCGACAGATGAACATTCTGCTGTCGACAGACGAAGAGAAACTTCAGTTCCGAGATTTCTATGTGTTTCCTATGTGGGTGTTTCCTTTTATCATAACTCTCCATACTTGAACACCCATATATAAGGAACCTTTTGAAGGTATTTTTGCACAGTAGTAGCTACCATACAAAACCCTAGCATACTCTCAAGAGAAAAGATCTTTCTGCTGCTCTGCTTCAACCCTCCGTCAAGAGCGAAGAAGAACTATCTTCTGAGCGGGATTGAAGTCGGTTCGTCTACGATTCAAGCTTCTACATCAACTCATACTTGTCAAGACGAAGTTTGAACTGCATCTGGACGACCATCGTGAAGAGTTCCATTGCAGGATTTGATACTTCAACTCAGAACTCTTCTTTGTCTCTGTTTTTCATATCTTGTATGTGTGTTGTTGGGTCAAGCGACTCTTGTGCTTGATTCACGCGGGTTACGTTTGTAGACACGCGAATTTTCCCCACTGCGGGCAAATTTTCGAGTTGCGCCGTAACGCCACAAGTGACCCTTATTTTGCCTTAAAAGAGTGTTTTCCCATATTTTTGGATCTCATCCATTCTTTCTTGGTGCTTCCCAAGGGGGTCCGGTCGCGGATTTACTTGATCCCACCGCGGACAAATTAGAACCGCCTTTCAATTCGCGTCCATCATTCCCGCTGCGATTCATAAGCCGGCTTCCAAATTGTGTCCAGGACCCCTGCCGCGATTCAGAGTCTAACAGCGGATCAGAAAGTCTTCGCGCGCAGGCCCATAATCATGACAAAATCCCTGAATCGTGTCCGTGTCAGACGACGCGATTCAGAGATGTCTAATCCGAGTGTCGCGTCAGCCGACAGCGCGCAGGTGAGTCGGTATGCCAAGTCTTAATCGCGTCTGGGCGTCCCGCCGCGATTCAAAGCGCGGCGACTGGACCCGACGCGATTCATAGAGGCGGTGCAGCGATCTCCGCGCCATCAAACCGACCTTCTAAATCGCGGCCTGCTGGCCGGACGCGATTTACTTCTTTAATTGCGATCGCTGTCCTGGACGCAATTTTATCCAGCACTTAAAGCTCGCGCAGGAGCTCATTTCCCAAAAAGGAGGCTCATTTGGGTTTGGAGGAGAGGGTTTTAGAGAGAGAGAGAGTTTTAGAGAGAGAGAGAGGGTTTTAGAGAGAGAGAGTGAGTTTTTAGAGAGAGAAAGAGAGATTTTAGAGAGGGAGGGGATTTCAAGCAGCGGAGCCCTGTCGTTTTGCGCTTCGACGCCGTCTGCTTCCTCGTCATCCTCGTCTCCGTCTCTCGCGAGCTCTCCATCGCCGCCATCGTCGTCTTCCTCCTCTCGTTTGCCCTCCACAGCGCCGTCACGCCGTCCGGCCTCCTCGGGGAAACACCCCGCTTTTTCTTCCCTCTGGACCCCACGTGGTCCTTTCCATTTTCGTTTGGGCCCTACGTTGCCCCTTTTACTTTTTACATTTGCATGCATGCACACACATCATACCTTTTTGTTAGGGGTTTAAAGACCACCCAAAAGGTGTATTCTTCCCCTTTTTCATCTATGTTATTTTATTTGTCAAGATTCATTTACTGCACATTCCAGGCTAATCCCGTTGTCTCTTTTTGTTGTCTTCTTGTGACAGGTACCCCGAGCTGAATCTTCTTCGCCGGCCGGCCGGTGGAAGGAGGAGGAAAGAACCCACGCCCACATCCCGCACTTTTTACGGGTGAAAGGTACCCCTCTTTTTTCTCACCCATTTTTCCATTCGGTACCCTCGCGTACCTGGCGATCACGGTCTTTATTTTCTTGTTATTTGTTTTGATCGTTTGGGCCCGTTTCTCTTTTTATCGTCGATTCTCCGTCCTCCCCCTAAAAAGGGAGCGGAGCGGTGTGGTTCGTTATTTTTCCGTCTCTCTCGCGGCCCCTCCCTAAAAGGAGGGCATAGAAAGTGGGGGGGGGGGGGGGGGGGGGGGATGGAAAAATACCGCATCTACAACTTGGCGATCACGGTGGGACGCTCTATATTTCAGTTCGGGTACCTCTTTTACGCCCCACATGGCGTTACATTTTTGGCACCCACGTGTGCCACTTTGTTTCTGCCCCACGTGGCTTTCTTTTATTATTTTTATCATTCTTTACTTATTTAATTTCATGCTTATGTAAGTTGATTAGCATATAGTTTTCATTTCCTTTCATTTGATGTGTTGCATGCATGTTATACATTCCATTCTGTGAAATTTTTTTTGTGTTCTGGGTTGCTGTTGTGAATCGCGGCGGGGACAGCCGACGCGATTTGCCATGTTTGTTTGTGTTTTTGAAATTTTTTCGTGAGGCAGGCTTACTGCCTTGAATCGCATCGGGGACAGCCGACGCGTTTGTTGGGGTTATTTTCTGATTTTTTGTCGGGAAGGTTTTCTGTCGTGATTCACGTCAACTCAGATCGACGCGTTTATGTGCATGCTTGATTGGCGGCGGCTGTATTGGACGCCATTTTGAGACAGAGTCCGGAGGGAGTCGCCTCGGCTCTTACAGCTTTTGTGAGCTGTCAGATCCGCGGCAGACAGAACGAACGCAATTTTTGAATCCGCGCCCACTGTGTTGGACGCGATTTTCATCCTGTTTCAGAAGGCTCGTTCAGCTGCCTTTCTTTATATTTGTGGGCATTTTGCATCAGTCGGGGGACCTCCTTCCCTCATATTCCTTGGCTCCACACACCCCTTCCGGTGAGGGCAAACTCTCCATTGGGCATTCCGTCCCTTTGGACCAGTGAACCTTCTCCCGGAACCCCGTAAGACTTCGTACCCCGTGGATTCCCTCACGGTAGACCGAGCAGGCGGTACCTCTACCGGTGACCCGGGTTAGATATCCATTTGTTGCGCGGTGAGACTGCGATTCTAGTTATACGCCGAAGTACTCTTCATTTACCCAGCTAGAATCTCATCTGGAGAGACACACATGCCTTAATCCATTTAATTAATTGTGTCAACTCCTAAAACAGGCGTTAAGCATTACAACTTGTTTGGACCATATTGATTGGTTAATCTTTGTTCAAACCTTGTTTGCTTACTGCTTTGTTAAAAATGGACCCGTATTATCATGATGATTTTTATTATGAGGACTATGAGGATAATGTCAGATCTCCATCTTTCCAATCCCATGTCCGTCCATCTCACCACCGTGAGGGACAAACATCCGCTTCCTACGGTTATGTGCGCACACCGCGCACTAACCAATATGATGTTCCTTCACATTTACCTTCAATTCGAACCCGACAAGAGCCTGTCCCCCACCATGATTCTACTGTCCAGCATGTCCTGCGTGCACTGGATCAGCTCACCCTCAACAACTTAATATAATCCAATCTTTAGTTGAGGGTGTGACTCCTTCCCCGATTCCTCCTCCTTCTCCTAGGCAACCGCCTATGTATATTCCGGCGACTTCGCCACGCACCCCTGTACATTCTTCATCACCTCGGCCCTCTGGCCATTTGCACTCCCGTGCTCCGATCCGAACCGACCGTCCCTTGGAAAGGCCCACTATTTCAAGGCCACCCCCATGTATTTCCTCACAGGCCCAGCAGCCTCCCACTCCACTCCAAAATACTCTTCCCCACAAATTGAATAATCTGGAGAGTCAAATCAACAAGCTTTCAAATTCTAAGGGTAACCCCGTTGCCGCCATGCCGGCTCTCCCGAAAATTCTCATTCCTCCTTCGGAGATGTCGTCGTACCGATTGTACAATGGCACGGGTAATCCCTACATTCACGTCAAAGAATTTCTTTATGAGTCCTCCCATTGGCAACGTGATCCCATCACGTTGGCATATTTATTTAGAAAATCTCTTGATGGCCCTGCGCTCGAATGGTTCTACTCCTTAGAACCAAGTGAGGCAGGGGACTTCCGCTCTCTACACAAGAAATTCCTTCAGAGGTACAAAGACCGCGTCAGCCCTTATCTTTCTATCACAGATCTGACATCCGAGAAGATGGAGGCCAACGAGGCCTTTGTACAATTTGCTGACCGTTGGAGGTCAATGGCCACGCGCTTGCAGTATGAGCTCTCGGAGTCAGAGCAAATTAAAATAATCATTTCAAACTCTACTCCGAGGTTCAGGCACATCCTGGCCATGAATTAAATCACCTCCATGGAGGAGCTCTACGAGCGGGGACGTTATATTCAGAGCCATCCAATGGATTCCCCGATTGCAGATCTTTTTCATTTTAGCCAAATTCATCCGAGAGAGAACGGATCAGTGGACGCCATCCACCATCCACCTCACCACCATACAACATCCACATCATATGTGCCTCCGCATACCCCCATTTACCATGGCATGCCGCCACCCAGGCGTCCATTGATTCGTCCTCCTTGGACTCAGCAACCTCCAATCGGGCCCTACGATGCCCCGATTTATCAAGAAGCTCCGGTGCCCTACGTTGCACCTGCTCCGGCTCCCATGCCGGTTCCCATGCCTCCACCACAACAACCACAACAACCTCCACCCCCATCACAGCCTGTTGCTCGGCTGAAGTTGCCAATACCCAACCCCTCCAAGAAACCACTTGGTGCTACAATGATGAACCTTTCGAGGTCATGTTCGTACGCCATTTACCTACCCCTCCCATACTGCCATCCACATTTACCAAACCTTCCACTATTAAACCTTCCATTATTAAGCCTCCATCCATCATTACACCAACCGTTACACCTCCCATTACGCCAACACCCTTGGCAGCCGAACCCGAGCAACCCCTTGCTATTACACCCATTACACCGCCACCAGCCATACAGCCTTCCATTACGCCTCCACTGGCCGTACAACCTCCCATTTCACCCACCATATCTACCCCCGCCCAACGGAGCAGGCGCAAGTTTTTAAGGAACAAAAAGTCGCATCAGCAGTAGAAGGAAGTCCTGGGACCGGGCATGCTTTTAAAACTTCATGATTACATTCCCCGCATGTCGGTCATTGTTTCCATACCGGGCACATTTTCCGAGCAGAAGTCTTCCCCTCCAATCATGCCTGTTAAGAGGCCTTTTAAAAATATGCTAATCATTCCAGTTGCCAGCCGGCGCCAATTTACGATACTCATAGGGAATCTCTCCCTCCAAGCTCTCATGACCCCTCACACCGTCGTTGTGAACCTTCCCACTCTAGTAAAGGGGTCAGCTTCTCAGATTGTGCTCACGCACACCAACGCCAAATCATTGGCACAATCGATTACACAAGGGGTCGTGCCCCTTTCCATATCACATGTTGTACAAGCTTTGGGCACGGTCCCCTCGTTGTTGCTTCCAACTCCACCAGTGGAACTCCCCACCCTTTCATTCAGCTACATCCCAAGGGAGTTGCCACTGCCGTTTGAAACTCCGATGGAAGTCAACAATCCAATCATTGAGAGCTGCTCAATCCCTCGGAGAAGAGCACGTCCATCTGCCCGCCGGGCAAGATTTGTGAGGAGATACTTAAGGGTCCCAACGCCGACCCCCAAGTCCAAATCCGATCGCCGGGCACGGCAACCGGCCAGGGGACCTTTACCCCCCTCCTTTTTTGAATCTTCTTTTATATTGCTTAGTACAGACCCGTGGGTTCTCCACATTCCCTCCCCACGAGAGGCTTTTTATTTTCATTTATTTTATGATCCCTCAGCGTACACGGGGCATCACACCCAATTTTGTTCATCTAGTGCCCCACGTGGCACATCTTTTCGCGCCCTACGCTGCGCACCTTCCATGTTGGCCCCTCACGGCCCTTTTGTTTCTTCATGTTATCCGGGCCATCCAGATTTTGTTTCCTACCCAGGGCATCGCGCCCTCCTCTCCCGCCAAACCCCTCCAGGCCTTCCGGAGTTTCCAAATTCTTTTTCGCGTGTTGATCCCTGTGTTTTTAATCGGGTCCTTCGACCCTTCTCGCACTGCTTTCGGGGCTTTAGCCCCCATGTATAATTTCAATTTCGAATAAAAAATGTAAATTCTTCATAGTCTCCGAGTCTCGCCCCCAGTGCAGGGCATTCGTCCTTTCCGCATTCGTCCTCTCCATTTTCAATCGGATCCTTCGACCCTTCTCGCACTGCTTTCGGGGCTTTAGTCCCCACTCGTCATTTTAATTTCAAATAAAAAATGTAAATTCTTCATAGTCTCCGAGTCTCGCCCCCAGTGCAGGGCATTCGTCCTTTCCTTCGCTTTCTCCTTGCCATTTTCAAGCGGGTCCTTCGACCCTTCTCGCATTGTTTTCGGGGCTTTAGTCCCCACTCGTCATTTTAATTCCGAATAAAAAATGTAAATTCGTGTAGACCCCCCTAGGTCTCGCCCCCAGCAGGGCATTCGTCTTTTATTTTATTGTCACCTCCATTTTTCAATCGGGTCCTTCGGCCCTTCTCGCACGTGTCCTTTTAATTTTGAATAAAGAATTTTGTCAATTCCTTTAGACCTCCGAGTCTCGCCCCAGCGCACGGCATTCGTCCTCCTTTACCCTATGAAATCTTACTATATTTTAGCAGTGTCAAAAATTCAAAAATCCATAAAAAGATGAATATTTCAGCATTGCCATGCTATCGCAGCAATTTTTTTTGTTGTTATGAGAACTTCGTGCGAGGAATCCAAAATTCCCTCCCGGGCCATTAAGGTTTGCCCTTAGCATGGGCACTTGCACACACTTCACGGCACCCTAAGCCGAGTGCTCCCGGTAGACACCGTCACCGTCACAGCCACGCCTGAATGGCATAAAGTCTATTTCTCCTTCTTGCTCGGCCCAAAGTATGGGTAGTAGAGGCAGTCTGGGCAAGGCAACCAACCCAAAACACCTCCGTCATAAGAAAACGACCTCCAAATGGGCAAAATCAAATGACCAATAAAAAGATCAAAGTCAAAAATGCATGTCAAGAGCGGCAAAGTCCCCGCGGAGATCCAAATGGACCCGGTCGTATGCATGCAAAAGTCGAAATCAAATCAATGATAATAGGGCATGGCAAAGAGCGGCAAACTCCCCGCGGAGATCCAAATGGACCCGGGCGTATGCATGTTCCTACAATCAAATGGTCATCACTCAAGATTCCAAAATAATTGAAAAAGCCCAAGTGCTTAATGAGACAGAACCTTCTGACGGCTGTGCCAAGGGAGGAAGTCAAACCCAACTCCTCGAATACCCATACAAAGCTTATCTTCAAATGTTCTTCCATTCTTCCTATTTTAAGACTTAGTCGCCTTTTCAGGCGTGGCTTTGGTAGTGACACTGCTAGCCACAAGCAATCAGCCCGTGGGCGCCACGTTAAAACGCACACCCTACTCTGGGCTTTCTTTTAATGACATGGGAGTCAACAAGGATCCCTTCGCCGATCAATTTTCATAATTTTAATGCCGCCATGGCATGGCAATGTTTTAAAATCCCACAAAAATTCAAATGTTTCAAAATCTAAAAAAAATCCAAATATTTCAAAATCCACAAAAAATAAAAAATCCAAATATTTCAAAATCCAAACAATAATCAAATATTTCAAAATCTCACAGAAAATTCAAATATTCCAAAATCCAAACAAATCCCAAATATTTCAAAATCCAAACAAATTCAAATATTTCAAAATTTCACAAAAATCCAAATATTTCAAAATTCCAAAAAAAATCAAATATTTCAAAAATTCCACAAAAATAAAAAATATTTCAAAATCCTACAAAAATCAAATACTTTTCAAAATCCCAAACAAATTCGAATATTTTCAAAATCACAAACAAATTCAAATATTTCTAAAACCAACAAAAAAATCAAATATTTTCAAAATCCACAAAAATTTGAATATCTTCCAAAAAAAAACTCCAAAAACAATCTTGATGGTATTGCAAGGCAATCGCCTTCTTCCTACGTCAGATCGCAGCAATCCTTCCAATCTTGGG
Source organism: Colocasia esculenta (assembly GCA_014218235.1). NCBI lineage: Eukaryota > Viridiplantae > Streptophyta > Magnoliopsida > Alismatales > Araceae > Colocasia > Colocasia esculenta. The sequence goes on along the minus strand of CM024766.1, from coordinate 7,247,082 downwards.
TTCCTCCCATCTTGCACTTTATCTTTGGCCAAGTCCACTTATCCTCATGGTTAAAACAAACCAATTGAATGAGCCATGCTTGTTGTTTGAACGCTTTATCCATGCTGCATGCTCCATGCTAAAAGCTATTTTCTGTGATGTTTGTTATCTTGGCTAACGAGTTTTGAGTGCAGGATTCGAGTTACCTCATCCGGCGCAACACTGGGCATCGCTGACTTCACCATTAATTATCTGCATCTACTATATGTTATACTTTTAGAACACACAAAGGACCTTGTGGCTTTGAGGAATCTGGGGTTAGAGTTCCCCTTCATCAAAAACCATGATAATCCCAGAGAATTCTTAGCCATACGGATAGGCCGTTACGCTTGGCATGTGAGGACGATGGACCCATGCATACACCCTGATCCTGACTCACCGACGTAGCAATATTATCCTTGGTTATTTTCTACTCCCTTTTAACCTTTTTTCCTTTTAGCCCAGCATGCATACATGTATTTTGAAATCACAGTGGAAAACCACTCTTCCAAGCCAATTTAAGGTCCATTCGCGCTCAATTCAAAAACAATTTGAAATATTCCATTCCGAGTCGAGTACCCAACTCCCTTTGTTGTCGCCTCCGGGCTGATTTCCTTTAGAACCTTTTGTTTGGACTTATCCCTTTTATTTTTGTTGATCCCAGAGATCCGCCTGAGGCCGGGCAGACGCCCCCGATGGTGCAACCTAACGGATTGTGTCGTTAGGTACTTCCCCTACGCTGGAAGTTGATCTCTCCTCCTTTGATCCCAAGATCCGCCTGAGGCCGGGCAGACGCCCCCGATGGTGCAACCTACGGATTGTGTCCTTAGGTACTTCCCCGACACTGGAAGTTGATCTTTTCTTGTTTTCGTGCCCCCGCGCATATCTTTTCCTTTGTCTCTTTAGGTCCAAGCGCTTGTTTGTTTTGGTTCTCTTCCTGTTGGTGATTTCCAAGGTTGTTGGAGAAAGCCTCTTATCAGGTGGGAGTATCACGATTGAGCGCGTGTCTATTTTTAACCTTGACGTCTACTTTTCAGTCCGCTCTGTTTCGCTCCACTTCGTTACGCTGCATTTCTTTTCATTCCACTCCATCCCATTGCGCTCAATTTCACTCCATATCACTCCGCTTCGTGTCCCTCCGCTCGCTCCCCTGCAAAGCAGACGTCAAGGTTGGGCATCTGTAGACACGCGAATTTTCCCCACCGCGGGCAATTTTTCGAGTTGCGCCGTAACGCCACAAGTGACTCTTATTTTGCCTTAAAAGAGTGTTTTCCCATCTTTTTAGATCTCATCCATTCTTTCTTGGTGCTTCCCAAGGGGGTCCGGTCGCGGATTTACTGGATCCCACCGCGGGCAAATTAGAACCGCCTTTTAATTCGCGTCCATCATTCCCGCCGCGATTCATAAGCCGACTTCCAAATCGCGTCCAGGACCCCTGCCGCGATTCAGAGTCTGACAGCGGCCCGGAAAGTCTTCGCGCGTAGGCCCGTAATCATGACAAAATCCCTGAATCGCGTCCGTGTCAGACGACGCGATTCAGAGATGTCTAATCCGAGTGTCGCGTCAGCCGACAGCACGCAGGTGAGTTGGTATGCCAAGTCTTAATCGCGTCCGGGTGTCCCACCGCGATTCAAAGCGCGGCGACTGGACCCGACGCGATTCATAGAGGCGGTGCAGCGATCTCCGCACCATCAAACCGACCTTCTAAATCGCGGCTTGCTGGCCGGACGCGATTTACTTCTTTAATTGTGACCGCTGTCCTGGACGCGATTTTATCCAGCACTTAAAGCTCGCGCAGGAGCTCATTTTGCAAAAAGGAGGCTCATTTGGGTTTGGAGGAGAGGATTTAGAGAGAGAGAGAGAGTTTTAGAGAGAGAGAGAGAGTGAGTTTTTAGAGAGAGAAAGAGAGAGATTTTAGAGAGGGAGGGGATTTCAAGCAGCGGAGCCCTGCCGTTTGCGCTTCGACGCCGTCTGCTTCCTAGTCATCCTCGTCTTCGTCTCTCGCGAGCTCTCCATCGCCGCCATCGTCGTCTTCCTCCTCTCGTTTGCCCTCCACAGTGCCGTCATGCCGTCCGGCCTCCTCGGGGAAACACCCCGCTTTTTCTTCCCTCCGGACCCCACGTGGTCCTTTCCATTTTCGTTTGGGCCCTATGTTGCCCCTTTTACTTTTCACATTTGCATGCATGCACACACATCATACCTTTTAGTTAGGGGTTTAAAGACCACACAAAAGGTGTGTTCTTCCCATTTTTCATCTATGTTATTTTATTTGTCTAGATTCATTTACTGCACATTCTGGGCTAATCCCGTTGTCTCTTTTTGTTGTCTTCTTGTGACAGGTACCCCGAGCTGAATCTTCTTCGCCGGCCGGCCGGTGGAAGGAGGAGGAAAGAACCCACGCCCACATCCCGCGCTTTTTACGGGTGAAAGGTACCTCCCTTTTTTCTCACCGTTTTTCCATTCGGTACCCTCGCGTACCTGGCGATCACGGTCTTTATTTTCTTGTTATTTGTTTTGATTGTTTGGGCCTGTTTCTCTTTTTATCGTCGATTCTCCGTCCTCCCTTAAAAAGGGAGTGGAGCGGTGTGGTTCGTTGTTTTTCCGTCTCTCTCGCGGCCCCTCCCTAAAAGGAGGGCGTAGAAAGCGCGGGGGGGGGGGGGGGGGGGGGGGGGGGAAGCGGAAAATACCGCATCTACAACGTTGTTCTGATCGTGTGTTTACATCAGACGACGTAAGTGTGTGTGTTGTAGAGTGAAACTCGCTCATAAGTAGTCGTTTCTGCGTGTGTGTGTGGATGGTGGACGTAGGATACACAAGTTGTGTACTCCGAACCACCTTAAATCCTCGTGTCCTATGGTTTGCGCATTTTCACGATAGTTGATGGGTAGGCACGTTGGTTCTACACATGTTAGATAGGCTATTCATATTCTATTCACAACAAGTACACTAACTGTAAGTCAAATCAAACTTGAATCTATTTAAGATTTCGGTAAGGTTGTGTTATCATCGAAAAGAAGGCAACTGTGGTTAGAATTTATGGTAATCTATTCAACCCCCCTTCTAGATTACCATATAGGATAAATTTGCACATCTTTCATGAAGATCTAGCAAAGCTGCAGCTAATACACACTACTCTTTCTGGATTCAACAGGCAAGTCACCTACCTCAAAGGCATGATCACTCTCCCTATGACCCCTGCAGGCACCCCCACCCCCCCCGTCATGAAATCCATCAGATTCTTGGCCGACTTCATCATGATAAAGGGTTTGATTGCCTACAATGCCATACTCAATCGAAGGATCTTTAGTTGGATCAAGGTGATCCCCTCAACTTATCACCAAAAGATGAAGTTCCCAACCAAGAATGGGGCGGGGAGGTGCGATAGAATTAGGCTGAAGTGAGAGAATGTTACCTAATCTCTAGAGAGCCGGCCAAGGCCGAGATCGTAAGGGGAAGGAGATTGTAGAAGAAAAAGAGACAACTAGTCAATAACTTGTCAACTAGGGAAGACTTATTGCCCATCTATTGTTAAATGACCCAACCCTGGTGGTCAGAATCAACATTGACTTATCTCATGAATGCCAAATAAAATACAAAGAATTTCTCTCTTAGTATGTGGATGTCTTTACGTGGATCGATGATGATCTCCCAAGAATTCTAGAAGATGTGGTTACCCACCAGCTCAATCTCGACCCATATGTTAGGCCAATCCAACAATGAAAGAAAAAGCATGCACGGGTGAAGCAAGAGATCTTAGGAGAAAGTCATGAAAAGGAAGGGGCCAGACTGTTCCTAACAGTCCTCTACCCACATGGCTCTCCAATGTGGTGTTGGTATCCAAAGCCTCTGGCTAGTGGCGAATGTGCGTCGACTTCACCGGCCTAAGCAAAGCCACCTTGAAGGATTGCTATCCACTTCCCAGCATTGACCAACTTGTTGACTCAACTTCTAGCACTGGGCTATTCAGCTTTCTCGACACTTATGGAGATACCACTAGATACTGATGCACCCTGGTGATGCTAAGACAATAGCCATTACATCTAACTATGGTGTATATTGCTACATCCGAATGTCGTTCGGTCTGAAGAATGTTGGCACTACGTATCAGAGATTGGTAAACCAAATGTTCGAAGGGTAGCTCAGCCACAACATAGAGGTTTACATCGATAATATGCTCATAAAGACCCTGAAGCGGAGGATCACTTTGTAGACCTTTCCAAGACCTTCAAAATCCTTGAAAGGTACAACATGAAACTCAACTCTTCTAAATGTGCCTTTGGAGTTCAGTTTGACAAATTCCTATGTTTCCTAGTCACACAACAGGACTTTGAGGCGAACCCAGACAAGATCCAAGTGATTCTAGGGATGAAATGACCACAATACCTTAAAGATGTACAACATCTAGTTGGTCGTGTCATTGCTCTAAATTGCTTCATGTGTTGGGCAGCAGATTGGTGTCTGTGATTCATCAAGCTATTGAGAGGACCAAAATCTGCATCTACCGCCATTTCGTGGGACAAGAGTGTAAAAAAGCCTTCATTGGGCTAAAAGAGTAATGTCTCCTCCCACACTGTCAAAGCCTATCCCAGGGGAAACCTTATACCTCTATCTCTTAGTGACACCGACCATAGTGAGCTCCATCATGGTTTGCGATGACCACGGGGAATAACGGCTAGTCTATTATGTCAGCAAGGTGCTTCTAGACGCTGAAAGGAGGTATCGTGCAAACAACAAGCAAGTGTTGGCACTGATCACCTCTACCAAGTGCCTCTGACCTTATTTCTAAGGGCACAACATCATTATGCTTACTGACAAGCCTCTGAGGCATATGTTGGCAATCCCTGAAGTGCCCGGAAACCTCACAAAGTTGGTTGTGGCCTTGGGAGTGTAGGATATCTCGTATGAACCCCAATAGCCATCAAAGGCCAGGCTCTTGCGGATTTCATCGTTGAATATTCTGCCCCTCTAAAGGAATCCCAGGCACTGCCCGATGGACCCACCTGAGAGCTCTACGTCGACGGATCATCATGTTCCATGGAGAGTGGAGCTAGGATCATCCTGCGCTCCTTAGAGGACATATAGTTGTAGTACACCCTCAAGTTCAAAGTTGTAGCTTCTAACGTCTCCAAGTACAAAGCACTCATCTCAAGGGTATGGATGGCCAAGCAACCTGAGGCTGAGCGAATAATGATCTTCACCGACTCATAGCTCATTGCCAACTAGTTCAACGATGAAGATGAGGCTTGGGAACTACAAACAATTAGATACAACTGGCTAGGGATGTAGCTCGGTGGTCTGAGAACTTCAAAGTAGTTCAGATCACTTAGGAATTTAGCTCTCAGGCAGATGCCCTCTCTCATCTGGCTTCATCCCCCTCACTAACTGGCTCTCAATATGTAGCACCCTGGAAAATTTAGTAATTAAAAATTAAAAATAATAATTTCTATAATTTTGAAATAATAGAAACATGCGTACCATTATCGTATGTACAAGAACCCATCGGAAAATTTCGTAAAAAATATAAATCAACCCCAAACATTATCCTTAAATGTTCCATAAAGAAATTCGTGCAACGAAAAATCCGATTGGCCAAGTGTACATCACAATGTGACTAATTATCCAAATTAGAAAACTAAGTCGGAAAACTGTTAACATGGAAACATAACTCGATCATAAATTAAATAAACATGTTGGAGAGATTTTCAACATCATGTATTGATGACCCATTATCGAAATTGGGCCAATGGATCACTTTTGACCCAAGAATAAAAGGAAGCAAGAAAAATACCTAGAAATTCGTAACCCTAATTGAGCTGAAATTAGAAAGAGGTAATTAGGAAAAATCCTAAGGCAATTAGGCTTTCTTGGCAACTCAAATTCATGCCCAACCATGGTGGGAGGTTTCCTAAAACCTCACACAATCTATTGGGGGTGAGAAATCATCAAAATAAGGAAGGTGGAAGACTAAAACCACACCCTTCCTTTCCTACACCCAATGGGGCTTCTAAAACACCCTAGATGCATATATACATGCCATGAAACCCTAGGGGACGAATTTACACATTGTTGGGGTCGTGGGAGGCAGTTCTTGAGCACCCAAAGGAGGAGGAAATCGCCCCAACTCGGGCTTTCTTCTCTACTGCGTCTGCATCAACCTGTGCAGATAGCTCTTCTTAGAGTCGACCAAAGGTAAGCCAAATCCTAACCAAACCATGCAAGAATTATACCCCTGGAAAGAGGGTCGAGTCTAGTTCCTAATCCCAGTAGTTTTCCTATTTTTTATTTAGTAGATCGGGTGTAGTAAGCGTTCTCCTCCAAGTGGTCTGAATGAGGATTTTCTGGAGAACGAGACTTCTTCAACCCAAAAGGTAGGTGATCTTGAGCCAAATCTTAATAAATCATATACCAATGTGTAGAGCATCGAGTCTACTTTCATGTTCAAGTGATTTCATCGATTTTCATTGAGTACATCTCGTGTTTTAAGCGTTTTTCCAAAGTCACACTTGTTAACAGCTATTCACATTCATGTCAATTTCTCATGCATCTCGAGGCCAACTTTAATTATTACAAAACTATAGTTCTCTCCTATTCCATGTTCCCAACAAGTTTCATGTTTACACTTTTGTCCCAAAATCCCTAGATTAGAGGTTATAAGCGTTGCATGAATCAAGTGCCTATTTTCTACGTTTTCGGGCAAGAACCCAAAACGCGACGGGACCAGGCGTCTTGTTTTGGTATGCATGAACACGACGTAAGAGTCCGACGCGTTCATGTGAATCGCAACCATTCCCTACGTCGTAATTTTGAGCGCACCAGTATGGTTCTGGCGCCTCAAACTGTGCGCCTGCATGGTTTTCAGCGCCTACATGAAACGCGACGTGGACCCCGTCGCGATTCAGCTAGTTTTCCCGCTCAAGATTTCACGTGATTTTTATATTATTATTTTAAACGCGTTTCATGATTGCGACGGGGTAAACCGTCGCGATTCAATAATGAAGGCGATGACATAGGCCATCGCGATTTGAATCTTTACATGTTAGTATTGTTCCAACTGTACACATCGTTATTAAATGCGTCGACTGTGTTCGACGCGGATTTCAAGACCTACACGAGACCTGTTTTACATGGTATAGAGTTCATGATTTGCATGTCTTGGTTCTAGTCATTGCATGAGGTCTGTTTACTGGCTTAAAAGTAGTCAACCCATTAAAAGCTATAACTACATGAATGTTATTGTAATTGTTCTCTAATGATGTGACCATTCATGCAACTAGTGATTTGCTCTTCTCACTGTTCTATCTTGCTATAATGATAATTGTTATATTAAAATATTGCAAACCATGTATAATTAAATGCATAGTTCATCTCATGCTATCATGTTAATTATTTTCCGCAAGATTGAAACTGATGGATTGTGGATTGAGACACGTGTTCACTACACACTGCACATATAGGCAGCCCTTTCTTGGGGAATTGGAAACTCTCTGTTGGTCATTCCGTATCGACAGACAAATGACCTTTTCTCTAAGACCTCTGTAAATCTCCGTACTCCGTGGATTCCCTCATGGAGACTGAGTTGGTTGTACCTTTGAAGTTCCTTGGAGATAGCATGCACTTCCTCTCTCATCTTGTTCTCGTAAGTGTGATTTGAAGGATTGAACTTAAGCCATTAAAGTAAAGAGATAACTAAAGTGTACATTGCGCCGTTATGCTGCCAAAATTCCATCTTGACCATTGCTATCATGTTCACATAACTTGTTATGCTTGAAATCATTATTGACATGACACTCTCTATAAGACATCGAACCATTGTTATTGAATTGATAGTTATCACCCTTCTCAACAAACTTGTTCGTGATACATACTCTTTAACTCGCTCTCGATGTGATAGTCTCGAACTACTAGTAAAAATTGTCCCGTGACATGATCGTACTTATGTTCTCGGGCATCCTGACATGACATTCTTGAACTCTTGAAAGTACACTCTTTGGACCCTATGAGCTGTTGTGGCTCCTACTGTGTTGAACTGTCTAGCGCTATAACGAGTCTCGTGACTCTACTTGACTTGAATGCATACTGCTGAGGGCACGGAGAGTGTCCGAGGGGCTCCAATCTAGTCCTGGGGGCAGAGAGCCACTCGAAAATACCTGCAGGGGCTAATGACGGTGTCTGCATTTGCACCGGTTCTGACTGTTCTAATTGAGTTAGACATCTGACTGTTATACTATTACTGTTAGTCTGTTAATTCAGACATACTGCACTGTTACTGTACTGTCACTGTTCTAACTGCCAATGACTGTTACTAAACTGCTACTGTCCTATTATTGAATGGCTACGGCCCATGCTCTCCTATTGCACTGCTATTGTTCAATTACTGTTAGCTGTTATGGCTTGAATGAAATAAAGGACTTGCTCGTCTCGTGAAAAACACCTTATATCTTGATAGTCTAAACTCTAATGTCTCGATACGTTCCTATCTGCATGATATCCTGATAGCACTTTGTCATCGATTTTATCGTGTTTGTCATTTGGCCTGATTACTCGTGCTTGCCTAGTTCCTAAAATGTTAATCACTTATATTATTGTCCGCACATTGAGATATAAATTCTACTGGGCTAGTTTGCTCATACCTACTTCTTAACATCTCAGGTAGTGAAGATGAGGAGTACGTTTGATGATGGGACTTGTGCGCCGAGCGTGACATACACCATAGAGAGTCATTGTTTAGTTAGTTAGTGAGAGATTAGTCATTATTGTAACTTTGTCTTTCTTGGAGAGATAGATTAGACTAGTAGTAGAGAGTTGTTCTTATTTTGGCATTGGAGATTGTAATAATCGTTTATGATGAATAAAAGAGTTTGATTATTGAATTTATGAGCCCTATTGATATTAGTCATTTTCTTATGGCTTCGTGAATGCTTGCTTGTCCGTCACGTTCCCGATTAAATTCCGCTGCTAAAATCGGGGGCGTGACACAATATGTCCACTTAGAAGAGCTAGAGCATCCTAGCATTGAGGCATAATCTATTAGCTTCATCGACGAAGCAACAGATGACTAGAGGACCCCCAGCTTCAATTCATCAATGAAGCAACATATGCATCAAGTGGTTGAGAGACGACCTATCTCCCATTAACTAATGGGACTCTTGAAATCTGAAGTATCAATCCCAAAGATTCGTCTTGTTTGAAGATCAACTCTACTAAAGGTCCTTCTTGGGCCGCCTCCTCAAGTGTCTTGGGATGAACGAGGCAAAGAAAGCCATAGAGGAGGTCCATGAAGGTCTCTGTGGAGCAAACCAGGGAGGAAGGATGGTTGCCTGAATCCTATTATGGCAAGGGTAATGGTGGTCAACGCCTTAAAGCAACTGTGCGGACTATGTCCTCAAGTGTGATCGATACCAAAAGTACGACCACCTGATCCCACCTAATCCATCAACAAACCACCACCCTCACTGCTCTATTTGAGCCATACCCCTCCGCTCGATGGGGAATTGTCATCTTAGACCCATTCTTGATGGCCTAGGCCCAAAAGAAGTTCGTGATCGTGGCAGTAGATTACTTCAAAAAGTGGATCGAAGCTGAAGCAGTAGCCAAGATAACACATATGGTTATCTTGAAGTTTGTCTGGCAGGTGATAATTTGTGGCTTTGGCATCCCATGGATAATAGTAAGCAATAATGGTCGATAGTTCAACTACTCCTACTTTAAGGAGAGATGCACTGACTTGCAGATCCACAACCACTTCACCTTTGTCGCCCATCCTTAGGCAACAAGCTGGTCGAAAACATCAATAAAATCCTTCTCAAAGGGTTAAGGGCTAGGCTTGAGAAGGCCTAAGGTGGATGTCTAGAGGAGCTATATAACTTATTGCACTTGGGAAGTGACATGGCAACCCACGTGGTGCCAAGTTGGGAGCTATGCAGGTTGATGGATAGTGGAATGGCGGTGGCGGCGACTGACGGACAAGTTGTAGTGAGATTAGAGATTAAATGTTTGGGCTCAAAAATACAAATCTTAGACTTTAAAATATTACTCTTAGAATTTAAAAATATTGATTAGATTTTTAATAATAATTTAGACTCATAAATAGTAATTTTGAGCTCTAAAATGGTGACTTTAGAGTCCGTCCGTCTTCGCCCATCGCTACTTGCTACTATTCGCCAGCCTACATGATGCCCAAAATGGCACCATGCAGGCTGTCATATCATGCCTAAGTGCAGCAAGTGCACTTGGGCAAGTATAATAAGACCTTCTCATATGAGAAATACTTTCTGCATTTGCTGCAAGTGCAGCAAGTGCAATAAGTCTTACATGGTATCCCACATGGCACCATGTATGCGCTAGCAGATAGGGGGAGCAATAGACGACGACCACGGCTGGCTGCAGCAGTCAGTGGTAGTGGCCTCCAAAGTCATCATTTTGAAGCTCAAGTTTATATTTTAGAGCACAAATTTATTTTTTCAAGTCTAAAATTTATATTTTGGAGTCCAAGTTTATATTTTCGAGTCTAAAATTTATATTTTGGAGTCTAAATTACTACTAAAAATTCTATTAATATATTTAAACCATAAAGATAATATCTTGGAGCCCAAAATTTATTTTTTAGAGATCAAAATTTATATTTTAAAGCTTAAAAATTATATTTTGAAGTCTAGTTACTTGACAGCTCGTGTGACACCCAATAAGTACACTAAAACTTTCTCTTCTCATATATATAAAGACCACTCTTATGCCGGCACCTGGCAGCTTAGCAGAAGCCTTGCCAAGTTCAGTGCATCCGTTCCAACGCATTTAAAGTTAGTAGTACTGTTGTGACTTGTGAGCCAATTAGAGCTGTGTGTTGACTGGAAACTCACCAACAAAGTTTAAGTAGCTCAACGGGGGCAGATGCGGCCAAAGAAAGAGACATTAATCGGGGCATCATGCAGCCAGCACACAAAGAGAGAGAGACAGAGAGAGAGAGAGAGATGGGCGCGGCTGTACAGGTCTGAGGAGGACGAGGGTGCTGATTCATTCAACGAGGTAAGACTGCGACGGATCTGGGGACAAGCAGAAGAAACCATCCCCCCCATCCTCTCTTCTTCGGAGAGGACCTCACCATAATGCCTTTGGTCGATCTGTGAGCCACGCCGGCGATATCTATTTATCTGCTCCAGATTGTTGTGTTTGGTTTGTCCTGCTAGCTAGGTGAGATGTATGCGTATATATACATGTGGGATCTGCACGTGGAAAAGCTGCTGTTCTTGCGAGACTACGACTGATCAGCCTGTGCGGCGTGCCCATTCTTTGGTCCTCTCTGGAGAGAGGCGCCGACTAGCTGAGGGCGACACTGCGTGTTAGCCGCCACATGATATATCGAAGGGATCATGGTGTGGCTACGTAGGGGAAGAGAACCCCAAGGGAAGAAGGGCTCTCCACTTAATTATATGAGACTTGTCTTTACCTGATTGGCGTGAGTTAATATATAGAAGGGCTCTTTTCATATATATATATATATATATATATCTCTATTTTGTTAACTGTGGTAAATTTTATCTTATATTTATAACTTTAGATATATCTTTGTTATATGTATAAGTTTTATTGATAAACCCACTGTGAATCTGTGGTGAAAGTGACGAATATGGTTCTAGTATTCATTTAGCATCAGTTCGTAATTAGACAATTTTACCTTGAGAAAAAAAAGAATTGAATAGGGTCGATCTCAAGTCTTGAAGTGGACCATTTGACAACCTTGGGATTGTCAAAGATTAGTGGCACTCCAACTCGCCAAGGTGGATCTGTAAGGAGGAACAAAGGATCGGGACCCTGAGAGATGGATCTCAAGGAGAATCTTTTGATGTCTAAATTAGAGATGGTAGGTAAAGAGAAACCAAGAAGGGAGGATACAACTCAAGATTGTTCTCCACCAATTTGAATGCTTAAAATCTCATACCTTTTCGGAGAGTTCTAATTATATAGATATTAGCATTTCCCATCGTCCTTGTGAGACGTGATGGCCAATATGGGCAAGACATGGATGGAGCCCTCCACGGAGTGGCCCATCTTGGGTTCTGTGCTCTACCATGAGATCTTCAGTCCTTGTACAATGGGTAATTATGAGGTGAACCTCCACCCCTTACCTCTATGTCTTTCTATCCCATGACCTTGATGGGACTTGTTCAATTTATTATCAGGTAGGAGCTTGGGTTACTTTGGTCTCTTTTGGCCGAGCCATGGACCTATTGGATCAACCTTTCTTGCCAAATTATCATCCTCTCAGATCAAAAGCCTCCATGTTGAGGGCGCATTGGAGGAAAGTTAGGTTTTTGGGTTAAGGTCTTGCCAACATATGGAGTGGCCATGAGCTGGTCAATTTTCCTACCTTAGCACATTTCGAAGGCAATGCTTTGGCAACTATCCACTTGTGTCAGACTATCCCTTAAGGCGTCAAGCCGAGTTAAAGGGGGGGCCCTCTATGGGGGTTGCACTGGGGGGTCTTGTGCCTAAGATAGTTCCCACACAGGTGGGGTTAGTGCTCGCCAGCAGAGCTCCTATAACCATTGGGATTCAATCGCTCCCCCATATAGATTCCCTCTGGTGATCATCTCTCTCTCTCTCTCTCTCTCTAGAAAATGTAATTTTTTGCCATGGCATAATGAAAAGCTTTCTTTTTTCAAAAAGCAAACATTAATACCTTCTAATCACTAAATACCTTGCATTGTATGGGCAAAGCCTTTCGATGCTTCACCTTTCTGAAACACTTAAGTATGGGTGGTTACTTTGTATGCCTCCCTCCCACAGCAAACACTTTGGGTACTGGGCTCACAAACGTATCACATGTTTCCAAGGGATTATTTGTAATGATTCCTCAACTTTTACGTCTCCCTAAAAGCGCATCGAACTTCTTAAACCTTCAAGGAGATGGGCCCTTGCAAAAGGTCCCTCTGTTCATCGCGTATAAATAGGCCTTTGAGGTCACAACAAAGTGAGCCATTTTCTTCTTTTGCAGAGCTCTTTCTAAGTTCTCTCTCCACTCCCTATTACCTTTGTTGTTGCCGCATCAAAGATGGAGTCGGAGGAGGAAGATGACGACATCACCGTGTAGCGCCTTGCCTGCACAAATCATTTTTCATGGCCATCGTGGAGAGCTGCAAAAATGGAGATCCACACTCAAACGTTATGGGATGGACCTTCTACATTGTATAAGTTAGTACATAAAACAAACCATTCCAAGATTGTTCTCCACCAGTTTGAGTGGGCAAAGAGCATCTAGGAAGGAGGAGGTTACTCAAGATTGTTCTCCACTAGTTTGAGTGCTTAGAATCTCATACCTTGTTTGAAGGGTTCCTAAGGAGCTTATATAGATGTCAGTAATTCCCATTATCTTTACGAGACGTGGCAGTCAATATGGGTGATACATGGGCAAGTGGCCATCTTGGGTTTTGCACTCCAATGTGAGATCTTGGGGCCCCATGGGCATGTAATTATGAGGCAAACTTCCGCCCCTTACCTCTATGCCTTTCTGTCCTTCGATTTTGATGGGACTTGCTGACTTTATTCTCAGGAGCCTGAGCTATTTTAGTCTCCTTTGGCTGAGCCATGGACTTTCCAGATCAACCTTTCTTATCGAGCTATCATTGACTTGGGTCAAGAGCCTCCATGTTGAGGGCGCGTTGGAGGAAATATAGGTTTTCGGGCCAAGTTCTTACTGGCATACCAAAGTAGTCATGTGCCAAGTCAATTTTCCTGCCCTCGTGCATTCCAAAGGCAATACTTTAGGAGCTATCCACTTGCCTTGAGCTATCTCCCCTAAGGTGTCAAGTTAAGTTAAAAGGGGGCCCTCCATGAGGTTAGCAATATGGGACTCTGTAGCACTTCTTGGGCCGTGCTTACCTTCTAGACTTGCTTTGGATGGGCCATGGTTGAGTAATCGAGCTGTCACCTATTTGGCTAGGTTTAGAAATTGGGCCTCATGGTTTGGGCTAAAGGGCTGAGATTCACCCTCTTTAAAGATAACTCATCAGTAGATCATAAGACTATTCTTGTTAGCAGAGGGTTATTCTTGTTATTTCAATCTCAGGATGACAAGATGTACATACTAAATAATTAGACTATTTTGCTCAAGTACAGTTAAAGCATGGTTTCTTGAGAAAATTTCTTCCTAGAGCATGATTTCTTTGGATAACTTATTTGTTTGATAGTAGTATACCGACTGAGGTGAGCAAAATTGGATAGTCCCATTATGGCCCATTGATTTGGCTCGCCAGCATGACAGAATAGGGTCGGGACCACCTCTATGCCAGCCTTTTAATAGCAGCCCACGCAAGGAGAAGACAAACATCAAGTTGACCGATCAGAACCTTGATTGCTTATAGCCCCTAAGCCCGTCATCTCTAGACAGTCTGATATTCCCGAGCATTGAGTCCTCATCCCCGTTAGGCCATGATATGGCCTCCCTTTCCAAGGTGCAGGGCGCACCACTCAAGCCATTCAACACATCTCTACCATGCTCGGGTACTGCCTGATGATTGCATGTGCACATCTACAGCAGCCAGAGGAGGCTTCTCTCCTCTCCATCTTAGGGTAGCTAGAGGCAACATCCAACTTCGGCCCATGCTGCTAGAACGATGTACGTCCCGTCGGCCCGCTCGAGCAACTCCACATAGTGCACACTACCATTCCCCTATGACATGTCTACATGGCTAGGAAGGGAGCAGTGCATCTAGAGAACCACCGACATATGCTTAAAAGGGAACACACTAGCGACCATGAGAGGAGAGATTCTGAGGATCAAGCTCCAACACACACCTAGACTAGATCTCTCAACTCTAACCTTCTTCTCTCTCTCTCTCTCCAGCCTCTCCATCTTTTAGCCGATTCCTTAATGTAAGTGTTAGAGGATTCTTCCACGAGACTACTCGTAGGGACCTCTTGACCATTTCCTTTATATCACATGTGCAAGTTGGCATTCTCCACATCTAATGAATTCAAGAGATCATGGATATCAAATGGTAGAATCCCGTCGACTATTTTCCAACCTCTACACCAACAAATGTAAATAAAAGATGAATTTTCATGGACTTAATCATTTAACAAAGATAAATTCGAAATTAAGAACCCTTAATAAGATAGGACCAGCTTCTGCAAGCCGAGCAGGGCATGCCACGGCTGCTCCATTGGCAAGCTTCAATATTGGACCCACAACGAGGCAGCATGGAATGGTGCTTAAGCTATAATTCCGGCCACGGAAGCGTCAGCATGCAGGTGTTATGTTGCTTGCATAGCTCTTTCAAGCTTTAGCGACGACTAAACTATGGTCACTAAAAAGCTAATGAGAGAGAGATTATGACCACGCTGAAAGCAATTGCTTGCATGTAGCATATTATCACTTGTTTGATAGTGCTGTAGCGTGCCGAAAGACGCACCACGTGCATGCAGGAAGACCATAAAATAGTTTCCACATTAAACTAATGATTGATGAGGGGGAAGGGAACATAAAGGTACGTTAATGGAAAACTAATTAGCTGGGCAATTAAGGACTTATCTAGAAATGATGTTCCATATCTATCTATCTATTCCAAAAGTTCTAAAAAGTTAAGATGCCAATTGATCAGAAGGCTAGATCGATCAACAAGAGGCAGGTTTACGATATAGCTTTCTTAGTTAATTAAAGAGGGACCAAACCATATCGACCTCATGATTTCTTCATACTAGAAGCATTTTCCTTTCACCCCAGCTAGCTTAGACCGCGTGCGACATATGCCATTTGATTTGATCATAAATATAAACTAGATCTAAATTTACCTTAAGTATTGCATGCGCTTATATATATAAGACTCTTCTATATGCACCTTCTCGTAAGCTTACCCAAGAAGTAATCATGGTGGTATATATGTCTGTCTCCTTAGTTCACCATTTTACACGACAACCTTGTCTGAAGGTTGAATCGATCGGCTCTAGATATATGATCAGTATATATAATCTAGGAGCTCATGCACTGACATTGGTCTCTTGTAAGCATTTAAATGGTTAAGCAAGTCTTCTATATATATATATATGTGAGTTGCATTGCATGCACTGACTGTGTCAGAGGTTACCATATGTCATTGAAAACCCATCAGTATCGGTACCTAATTTACATCATAAAATTATGAAACTTCTATTCAACCCTAATAAATCAACTGGAATTAAATATTTGATATATAGATCCGGCCTACTATTTTTGTTTTAATTTTCTTTTCTTAAAAGTGGATATGATTGATTAAGCTCAATGTCAACATCTGGCCTACTGTGGACGTGACAAAAGTGGAAGAAGTAGAGGTCCATCCATCTTGCGGCCGAAACAAGACTTTGGAAGGGGAGATTTGGTGGACCTCCACAGTTGGAGCACATGTGCTACTGGCTCCACACTAGAAGTCCATTGACCGACTGCATGCATGTTCCTTTTCTCTTTTCTTGATGCATGGTATGTTCTTCAATCTTGGGATTGAGATTGCTGAATGAGGATAAAATGTTAGAATGGACATTCCAGAGCAAATGGTGTGTGAGGATTTTGAAATGGACCACACAAATTCATACCACTTCCACTCTTCTTCATTGTGTCTTAGATGACTATACTAGTGTCTATTTAATAGAACTACAAGATGTCCGATCTCGAGTCTTGCTACAAATCATTGAATGGCCTTGGGGTTGGAGAAGATTATAGGCACTCGACCTCGCCAAGGGTGGATTTGCAAGGAAGAACAAAGGATCAGGGGGTGGATTCTTGGGCAAATCCTCTAATGTCTAAGTCAATGATGATGGATAGAGAGCAACAAAGAAAGATAGGAGGCGACTGAAGATCATTGTCCACAAGTTTGAGTGCTAGCAGTTTACCATCATTTATTTTTTGGAGGGTTCCTTAAGGATCTTATAGACGCTAGCTCTCCTCCCACTATCTAATAGGTATGTGGCCAGTATGGGTGAGACGTAGGCGGAGCCCCTGACAGGATGGCCACACCACAAGAAAAAGCACCATTACCAACGGATGTTTCTGACGGAAATATATTCGTCGGAAATTTCGACGGATATTCCGACGGAAAATGTGCAGTCGGCAAATCCATCGGAACTTCTGACAGAAATATGTCCGTCGGAAACATCCGTCGATACTGAAATATTACCGACAGATATTCCGACGGAAATATGTTCGTCGGTACACCCGCCTTTTCCTCTCCTGCCATCCCCACGAAACCCACCTCTCTCTCTCTCTCTCTCTCTCTCTCTCTCTCTCTCTCTCTCTCTCTCTCTCTCTCTCTCTCTCTCTCTCCTCTCGCCGCCGCCGCGCCACCGCCGGCGTCCCGACTGGCCCCCCGCCGCCGCAGCCGCCGTCGCCGTGCTCCGCCACTGGTGCCGCCATACCGCTGGGTATGTACATCCGCCCCCCTCCCCCCCCTTCCCCACCCCGCCACCTCCCTCCGGCAACGGCGACCGGCGACCCACCCCTGTCGGCCCCCCTCCCCCTCCCGTCCCAGCCTCCCCCCCCCCCCTGTCGCCCCCCCCCTCCCCCTCCATTCCCCACCCCTGCCACCCCCCTCCCGTCAGCCCCATCTCCCTCACGTCTCAGCCCCCCCCTCCACCCGGCCCCCCTCCCCCTCCTGGCAGCCCCCCTCCCCTTCCCAAACCCCCCACCCGGCCCCCCTCCCCTCATGTCAACCCCCCTCCCAACCCCCCACCCGCCCCCTCCCCCTCTTGTCAGCCCCCCTCCCTCACAACCCCCCACCCGGCCCCCCTCCCCCTCCTGACAGCCCCCCTCCCCCTCCCAACCCCCCACCCGACCCCCCTCCCCCTCCTGTCAGCCCCCGTCCCCCTCTATTTTTGGGAATAGTTGGCAATATCCCACATTAATCCTTTTATCTCCTTCTCCTAGCCCTATATTTTCATGTTCAAATGGATCTTCCAAAGAGCCAAAATATTTGGTAATTTGCATATCATATAGTTGTTAGCAACAATTTCTTATTTTATCTCTTTTATCATGTAATTGAATCTGATCAGTCTTTAAAGACAAGTTCTTGAAATTTTTTGGTACAACTTTAGATGTTTGAATAATAGAACTATGAATGAATATGTTGAGAATGAATGAGAACCAAATGTACATGTGGGTTGATGAATGTATTGGTTCGGGTGAATATGTTTTGATATGTTGATAATATAAGTGTGGTTCTATAGATGTATATGATAGGTGATAGTGTATTTGAATGTGAATGTAATATAATGGGTGACACCATAGAAGTCACATGTTCGTAAAATTTCATAGGAAAATATATAATATAAAGTATAGTTATAGATAAGGTATATTACATACGCCATCAAAGTGTAGATGTGAATAGTGATGGCCAGTGATCGTTTTCTTACGGCTATTTAGCTGACACTATATCAAATACATTTTTACATGGCTTATGTGTTTTTAATGAATGAAAAATAATCTATCGGTCTTACACTTGTTCTATTTTTTATTTATTAAAATACTAGTTTATTACATCATTTGATGAAAATTAAATTTTTAGTATCCACTTTGAAAACTTTTAAGAAGATTTCTTATCAATCTATTATCCATGAGAGTTGAATTTTTGACATCTTCTTAATGTAAAGTGAAGTGTTACTACACTTGTCCTATAATTAAAATGAGGTGGTTTATCTATCCATAACACTACTACTGAATAATGGCCATGACCCTGTAACATAGTGTTTGGGTGGGGAACTGAGTTGCTATAATATAGGAGTTCATCATTGCGTTTTGTCTTTATCCTCATTGAGGAAAATTGAATCCCATTAGGTCAGTATTACTATTAATTTCATATAGTTTGAATGAAATGAAACCACTAAAGAAGGTCATAAGGGAAAAAAGAAATCTAAATTAAGAATCTAATAAAGAAGGTCCCTTTATACAATCAACTTATAGAATGATAAAAAAGTCACATGAGTGCTCAAATTACTATTCTAAGATAAACAGAAGTGTAAAGCGCGTTCAAATGACTAATCTAAAAAAAACCCAAGTCTAAAGGATCAAAACACGCAATCCGAGGGTCCAAAATCTCAAAATGGGATCCAATCGACGTGTCGTTCGCTCCGACACGACCGAGTAGGTGAAATTGACGTGTGCGAACTGACGGAATCCGAATTGGATTCCCGGTTTGAGTTGGGCGTTCAAATAACTAATCTAAAAAATACCTAAGGTAAAGGATCAGAACAAGTAACTCGAGGGTCCAAAATCCCAAATATGGATCTGATCGGTGTGCCGTTCACTCCGACACGACCGAGTGGGTGAAAGTGACGTGTGTGAACTGACGGAATCCGAATTGGATTCCCAGATTTGGTTGGGCGTTCAAATGACTAATCTAAAAAAACCCAAGTCTAAAGAATCAAAACACGCAACCTGGGGGTCCAAAATCCCAAAATTGGATTTGATCGATGTGTCATTCATTCTGATACGACCGGGTAGGTGAAATTGACGCGTGCGAACTGACAGAATCCGAATTGGATTCCCGGATTGGGTTGGGCATTCAAATGACTAATCTAAAAAAAACTCAAGTCTAAAGGATCAAAACACGCAACCCGGGGGTCCCAAATCCCAAAATGGGATCCAATCGACGTGTCGTTCACTCCGACACGACCGAATAGGTGAAATTGACGTGTGCGAACTGACGGAATCCGAATTGGATTCCCGGATTTGGTTGGGTGTTCAAATGACTAATCTAAAAAAAACCCAAGTCTAATGGATCAAAACACACAACCCGGGGGTCCAAAATCCAAAAATGGGATCTGATCGGCGTGCCATTCACTCCGACACGACCAGGTGGGTGAAAGTGACGTGTGCGAACTGACAGAATCCGAATTAGATTCCCGGATTGGGTTGGGCGTTCAAATGACTGATTTAAAAAAAAAACCCAAGTCTAAAGGATCCAAAATATTTTATAATTAAACTTGAAAATTTAATTTTTAAAATAATGTTTGTATATTAATTTTTATTAATGTTTCTCATATTGATTTTTTTAATATAGGATCCTCCGGCACTTGACGATCATGAGGCGGGGACGGCGGGCGATCCAGCAGACCTGTCTTGATTTTTAGCATTTATTATTGTGTATGATTTTATATTTGTTATGTTTTATGATTTTATGTTTCATTGTGAGTACCTATTATTGTGGAATGCATGAATATTTTAACAGGTTTTTGTAATTTATCATTGTTAATTTCTGTAATTTAAAAAAAATATTACTTATTTCCAACGGGTTTTCCGACGGATAGTATACGTCGGAAATTTATAGTTGACTGACGACATTTATTCATCGGCATTTCTGTCGGAAGTTCCGATGGAAAGTTCCGACGGATTCCGTCGGAAGTTACCGAAGGACTTCCCGATAGATTTTCTGATGGTCTTCGGTCGGAATACACTGACCAATTTTCCGACAACAGTTTCTGACTAATTTCGGTCGGAAGTTACCGACGAATATTCCGACAGAATATTCTGTCGGAATTTCCGACGAATTGCCGACGAATTTTTCGACGAAATATTCTGTCAGAATTTTCGACGGAATATAATGTCAAAATTTCTGACGGACTGTCGACGTATTCGTATTCCGTCGGTAATTTCTGACCAATATTTTCCAACGGACATTTTTCGACGACCGTTCGACGGAAAGTTGTCGGAAGGCACCCTTTCCGACAGATTTCCATCGGATTTCCGACGGATTATGTCCGTCGGAAATACCACTTTTTCTTGTAGTGCCACTTTAGGGGTTGGTGATTTGCCTTAGGATATGGAGGCCTTGTACGGCAGGTAATTATGAGGTGAACCTCTGCCCCTTATCTTCGTGCCTCATCCTTTAGCCTTGATGTGACTTAGAGTCTGTATTATTAGGCAAGACTTGAGGCCAGTTGGATCTCCTATGGTCGAGCTATGGGCTTGCCGAGTCTGCCTTTCAAGCTAAGGCCCCCTATGGGCTGAGAGCCCTCGAGTTAAGGGGGTGCCCAAGAAAAATTAATTAAGCTCCCAAGTTAATGCCTCGTTGATATAGTAGAGTCACCATGAGTTGAGTTAATTCTCCTGCCGTATCATGTTCTAAAGACGATGCTTCAAGCGATGTCCACTTGCTTTTGGCTGCCCTTTAAGGCTTTTAGTCAACTTAAAGGGGGACCTCCCTGAAGGGTAGCAATATGAGACTCAATATCACTTCTTTTGTCATGCTTATCATCGATACTCTCTCTAGGTGGGTCGTGGTTTAGTAATTGAGCAAGCGAGGCTGACTACACCCTTCGAGAAGTCCATGACGACATCTATGGGAGTCACATCGAAGGGAGAACCATGTCAAGGAATCTCATCTGCCACAGGTACTGGTGGCTGACTATGATCCAAGATGCAATTGACTTTTCCAAGAAATGTAAGAAATGCCAGTCATTTATCATGCTTCAACACATCCAAGCCACAAAGCTTATCACCATAATCAAGCCCTGCCCCTTCACTCACTGGGGCTTCTCGATATATTCCCCCAGTTAAAGGGTAGTGGAAGTTTCTATCATGGTTGTGGACTAGTTCACCAAGTTTGTAGAGATCAAACCGCTCATCCATATCATATAGAATATAGTCTGGGATTTCATCTAGAAGTCTATGATCATTTAGTCCAGGCTACCATGCATCCTCATTAGCAACAATGGGACATAGTTCACTAGAAAGGTTCTTAAAGCTTGGTGCATTGGCCATGGGATTACGTAGCACTTCATCTCTATCGCATATCCCCAGGCCAATGGGCTAGCCAAGATCAATAATCAGACTATCTTGTAGGGATTGAAGACCCATCTTGGTCAAGCTAAAGGGTGTCAGATAGAGGATATGCTCTCTATTGTTTGGTTGTTCTAAATAAGCTCAACTATAGGAGAAACACCTTTCTGCTAGCTATGAGTGCCCTGCAAGTCAACTCACATTAGTGATGACACTTGTAATCTTATAATGATCTCCTTTGATAATAATATTAATGGCATTTTCTCACTTTATATTACATGTACATGATGATATTTATATATTGTGATGCCCATGGGTCTGTGCAATGAGGATGAGGATCATGATCCTAAATATTCTTAGTCATAGGTTACTCGAGAAGGACATCTAGATAACTGAATAGACTAGTGTGCTATATACCCGTCCATATGATGAAGGTAGTTGGTCTCATAACTACTTGTGTGGAGACACTAAGGGTATGGTGCATGTGCTCTTTGGAGAATAAGTTTATTGAATGATCTGCTCTCGGAATACTGTGGTTGACGATATTTGATTGTCAGATAGAGATTCTATAGTCTTAGTTGTGTAACTGGTCCTTGGACTTGAGACATCAATGATGTCTTGTTTGAGTACTCCATTCTTTGATGCCGGACTTATAGGTCTAGAATTTTCAGATCTAGTACATCTAGTTGTAATTGGGAATGGTAGCCAACCTTGCGAAGGCAATTGTGTGTCAATAAAGGATCATCCACTCTCGGTATCATGAGAGGAATATCCCATGTATTCTTTCTCAGACAAATCTCTGACCAGGGTTCATCGAATTGAGAGAGAATGAATTCTCTGGGAGAATCCAATAAGAGTGAGAATCAAATGGATTCCGTATAGGCCTAATAGTACCATACCTTATATAAAATCTCTGGGATATTAGTTGGATGAGGGACTAAAGGTACACATTAATTGTGGACAGAAAGGTCCATTGGATTTGATCCCCCTATATTGTCTGGAGACTATGGCGTAGTAGCCAGCTGGTACATTCACAGTTGATGAGTTGGGTGAGTTATTATGGAGATAATAATTTAGTAAGCCAGAAAGACTTCTGAGTTAGAAGGGTTCTGACGGTTGCAACTCACGGCTAGCTTGGTATTGGACCTAGAGGGTCACATATATAAGGGGACGATGTGATGATAGAGATAAGAGTTATCTAATAGGCTATTTTTTGACTCGACATAGAGACAAGACAGTCCATCACCAGGATAGTCCTGGCGACAAGATCGACTATCTCCAGGATGGTCCTGGCGACATAGTCGATTGTCTCTAGGACTCCAAGCGACATAATCGATTGTCGCCAAGAAAGTCTTGGCGACAATAAAGTATGTCACCAACCTTGTTTGGCGACATCCTATCTTATCGCCAAGACTGGTTTGGCTAGACGTACTTTAAGCCATACAATGCATGGCCACATGACGTACGAACCATGCAGAAGTTGTTTGGTTGCTCTCTATTTGAATGAGAGGGGTTGTGAAGAACTACAAGATGAGATCTTCACAACCCTCTCACTCTCTCTTCCTCTTTTCTTCTGCACTCTCTCTCCCGTTCTCTTCTCATCAGAGAAGAGTAAGAGAAGAGCTCTCTCTCTTCCTCATGTTGCTACTTCCTGCATGCTGCTGTTGCTTACTGTGGCTACTGCTATTCTTTGTTGTAGCTCTAGTGCACTTGGAGGTGCACAGGAAAGGAGACTCCAACGAGAGGAGGAACCGTCATCGCCGGAGACCGCCGTGTGGACCCCGCTAGAGGGAGGTCACGTGAGCTCCTTCATCCGCGGGACCAGTTCTGTGCTTCTGGGAATATACAAGCTCCCCTAGGTGTGAATGTCTCATCCTTGAATGTTTGCATAAGAGTCGTGCACTTGGACATCATCACGATCCGATAAGTTATTTTGGGGAATGTATTTTTGTTTTTAAACTTTATTCCACTACGCATTGGATGCTCTTGCCCGTTTCCCTAAACGTTCAACATCGCCTTCGGGGTCAAGGCCATCTTGCCTGTAGAGATAGTCCAACCTTCACCTCGAGTTGAGATATAGGAGCTAGATGCCAATGACAAATGAAGCATTATAGCAAGTAGCAACACGTGTACATAATCATTGGGTCCAAGAGAGACAATTTCGCTGTAACGACCCTCCTTATACCGGTACGATTATACCAATCCATGTCAGTACAAAGGGCGCCGTCACAGTGGGACATTTACCCAACACTACACAATAGGTTGAAACGTACATGAATAACAAGGAAAGTACAATGGAAATAAAATGTAACTCTTATTCCATCATCATTCACATGATTCCACAGTCTATATAGCAAAAGTAAATAACAAATGTCCACGTTATTACATGTCCCAATGAAATACATTGTCCATAGCATTGTTTACATACTATGAAAAGAAAGTAAATATGAAGCAATCTTCTACAAGTAGCTACTCCTCACGCTCGGAGTCACTCCTCACAATGTCCTCCTCAAGTGTGGGGACACTTGTCTCACCTGTATGCCAAAGCAAGTATGAGTCTTCTAAAAAGGCCCAGCAAGCAACCTAAGGCACATCTTTACACATATCACACTCACATGCTATCTTTTAAACAATAAAATAAATACATGGTACATGCTTTATGGCTATTTACAATTATACATAAACAACGTACACCTGCTTTCTACACATGATAAACAACTTGATTCATGTTGCTAATCACAACTCATATCAATCATGTTCTTAAACAATTAAAGCATGGAAATTAGCACAAGGTAACTAGAAATCCTAGCATGATATCTAACCATTTTCACATGCTTTTAAAACACATATACACATCTTTAGCTTGCTGTTTTAACATGGATTTATCACATTCACATGGTTTCACATCCTTTCACATGCTAACACATTCACATAACACTTTCATATGTTCACATTGCACATTTTCACATTGTTCACACTTTTACACTTAATTTGCCGCGCCACATAATCCGAACCACCATAAAGAAGGACACACATTCACATAACACATGCCCGTCACCTAGGCAATACAGTGACGAATCTTGGTAACTACGCAGAACCGGGAGAAGCCCTCTCCACCATAACCAGTGACACTTATCCACCTCCAGGATTTCATCCTAATGCCCATAGGATATCACATACACATTGAGCCTTCCCATAGGGCTTTACTATAGTACGGCTCCATAGTCTTCTATGGTAGCAGTGTCAATTTCAGCACAATTTACACATTAACACTTTATCACATGGTTTACATTATTCACATGCACTTTTTAACTCATCCACATGCACTTTAAACAATTAAGCATGTTTCAGTTTATAAAACTCAGTATTACTATTCCATAGTGATAAACAATTCACAACAGAGTCTTAACATGCTGCTAAACACTGACTTTCACATGGTTTAACTCACATACACTTAATCATGGTTTAATACCCTCGTTCAAAGCAAACAGTACCCACGGGTATCAAAACATTGTCAAATTTTTATCACAAACCTTTTACATGTAATATGTCACATGTATAATTTTTCATATTTTTTGCAATAGAAAAACTAATTTTAAAATTTTAACATAGAATTCAAGTAATTTCAATGAAATATCTACTTAACATGATAGACAGTAGATTAGTCGGTTCCAACAGTTTCAAAACATGAGGACAGTAACCCTAATATCTTATAATTTTTCTGTGACATTATCATACAGTAAAACAATTTTTCCAAAATTAAGCACAGTCACAATATACTTAATTCACCACAACAGAAATTATATTAATTAAAACTATGCACAGAAATTCTACATACCCTCATGATATGACCTACTGTCCATACCTGACCAAACATAAATTTTACAGTATGCACAGTCATCAAGAAATCCGAAATCATAATATAGACATGCTCAACATATTTCTGTGAAGAACAAAAGAACTTGGCGGCAAGGCCCTTGCCGTCAAGGTGGGTTAACGACACACGATGTTGCCGCCAATTCAGGATCTTGACGGCAACAAGCTTGCCGTCAAGTTTCTGTCTGCAGAAGGTGCAGACTGAACACAATTAGATTGGAGAATTGGGGGTTCTAGGACACGAAATAAATCCAGAAAAATTGTAGGACCTAAAGGACATGTATAGGGATGAAACTCCTCGATTACTTGCATGGAATAAATTCTCTAATGGGTTTAATTAGTCGAAGAAGCTCTCCTCGGCCAAGCCAAGAAGATGCACAAAACTCCTCCCATATCTGGTCTTTTTGTTGATGTAGATCGATCTCTGGAGTCGGGGAAGATTCCTCAATGATAAGAGCACCTCCCAGTCGATGTAGATCGTTGGAAGAACTCCCAAATCGTCAGATCAAGCTTGCAAAACGTCTCTTTTTCTCACAAGAAACCCTAGGTTTTCTCATAAGCCAAAAGACCTAATCTGAGCGAAAACTAGGTGTTTTATAGGGCTAAAGGGTTGGGGTACGTGTTGCATTAGGTTTCCTACCGTTGGAGGGTAGTTTCCTAATCAAGAACTGTAAGAAATGCAACCATTTTTAGATCTGGAATCGCAACATAACTGGGAAATAAACGGCCACTTTGCTGCCATTTACAGGGAGTCAGCGTTCATCGATCTGGACGTCAACATGAAGTCAACGGCATACTGGTTGCCGTCAACCTGCCCTTAACGTCAATTGATGTTGACGTTAACTGTGATTTCAGGCAGATAATAGAAATATCTATAAACATACATACTCCCAATATGTACATATAATATACACAATATTATTTAAATACAATATGCACAGAATTAAATAAAGACAACATGTACAAAATTAAACATGTATATACATATGCACATAAGGAATTAAATAATTATAATATGTACAAAGTTAAATAAGCATAATGAGAACAAAATTCGAGGGCCTTACATCCGCATACACAACCTTGTCCTAAGAAAAGCTAAGGCCTCAAAGCTGGCCAGAGCTGTTGGCAAGCTCACCCCACCTAGGAAGGCCCATATAAAGTCATTAAAGTCTTACTACCTGAATCAAATAAGCTCAAGACCACCTCGGGAAAGCTAGTCCTGAGGACATGGAACCTTAATAACTTCAAAAGATGTTATGTACAAAGTTTCCAAATCTTCTTTAATGAAATTCTAATTAGTTCCAACTATGATTATGTGCCCTCAACTATCCCATCTCGAGCAACCAAACAAGTCTTGAGGTCGGCCATGCTACGTGTTGCCACCTCCTATCAAAATCTTGAGGTTGGGCATGCCTTACACTACCACCTCCCATCAAAGTCATGAGGTTAGGCATGCCCTGTGCTACTGCCTCTCAAGGTTGGCCATGCTGCATGTTTCCACCTCCTATCAAAATATCGAGGTTGGACATGCCCTGTGCTATCACCTCCCGAGGTCATCCATGATGCACACTGCCACCTCCTAACAAAGTTTTGAGGTTGGGCATGCCCTGCCCTACCAACTCTCGTGCTCGTCCATGCTGCACACTGCCACCTCCTATTAAAGTCTTAAGGTTGGGCATGCCCCACTCTGCCATCTCCTATCAAAGTCTCGAGGTCAAGTATGCCCTATGTTTTTGCCTCCCGAGGTCAGCCATGCTATGCTATACCACCTCCTATCAAAGTCTTAAGGTCGGGCATGCCCTATTCTATGACCTCCCTAGGTCGGCAATGCTTGGCGCTGCCACCTCCTATTAAAGTCTTAAGGTCAGGCGCCCTACGTTATCACTGTTGAACCACTCTTTTATATATTATCCTTTTATTTAGGTGATAACTAAATCTTTCATCACTTCAAAAATATTTGCACTGAAAATCTCTATCGATTTCTATTTTTGTCCACTTTGATTGAAGAAGAAATCCCTGATCAGTCAAGTCTTACTTCATCATCTACAATTTTCTTCTGATCAGTCGATGCTATCAGTCGAAGTTTCACCTCATCATGCACGACTTTCTTCTCATCAGTTGAAGTCACCAGCCAAAGTTCCACTTTGACTGACTACGATATTTTCTAGACCAGTTGAAGTTCCACTTCGATTGACTGCATTATTTTATGGACCAGTCGACGTCCCACTTCGCTGACTGCTTGATATTCTTAGTAGTTAAAGTGCGATTTCAACTGAGACTCTTAGCAGCCGAAGTGCAACTCCGACTAAGATTCTTAATAGTCGAAGTTCATATTTTCATCAGTCGAAGTTTCAATAGATAATCGATTACTGACCAAGTATTCCAATTGATGTTAAGTTTCATTTTGATTGGTGTTCAAAGCTTTTATCGATTGGTGACCAAATGATTTTAATATCATTCCAATTGATATTGTTTTCATACTGATTGGTGTTTATAAGCTTTCAAACACATTAATTGATGAACAAGTGCTTTTGGCGCCCAATGAAAATTCAAATAGTCTTCAAATACTTAATGTATTTATGCTATGTGCTATCTATCCTTTCAGGATAGGTAAGAAAGGTGTCAGCATAAAGGGAGGACTAAAAGGACGCCTTATTTCTTGCTAGAAAGCAAAAGCTTCTACCTAGTATAATAGGACTGTCAGCTGAAATAATGGTCTTCTGCAACACATGTATGGGCTATATGATAGAAGACTTCTCTAGTCTAACATGCATTTATTGTATGCAGGTTTATGATACGTAGACACAACAATTGGACCTAATACCTGTGCCCTTGAAAGTGTGCACCAATTGGAAGACCATCTTCTGTTCCAAGGAGCCAGTAGATACAAAAATATATCGATTAGACTCAGAAGAAGAAAAAGTATAAGAAGATGAAGAGAAAAAGCTCCAACAGTTACATCCCTCAACGGTTCTCTTCAGCTGTTCCATAAAAGGATGAAGGCTTTGAAGATGCAGAGTGACACACATTAAGGCAACAAGAAATCCTCTCAAGTGTTCTGTGTTTAAGCTTCATTCCTTCCTCCCTCTCTCTGCGCCACATTGTAAATATGGGGGAGAGATTGTAAGCTGAGAGTTTGAGCTTCATTCCATCTATTTTCTATAGCTCTCTACTTGTTCTTTCTTTTCTAAAAGAAAGACTTGTGTCCAACTATGAGACTGTACACAATGTTCCTCTTCGTTGGAAAAGAAGGCTTGATGTGCAAGCATTCCCTTTGGTTAGAAGGGAAAGCCAGCTTGTGTTGGGTTGTGTGATCAGTAGAGGGTTTGTACTCTGTATTCCCCTTGTTGAAGGGAAGAACCATGTTGGAGTTTGTTTCAACAGGTTTGCTTCTAAGCCTGTAAAAGAAGTGGGCTACCTTCTTTCCCGAGAAAGAGAAGAAGACCAGAGGGGCTGGGTGTTGTATATCCTTGGGGGGATTATACCCCGGTTAGTGAAATCCCAAGAGTTTCTTGAGGACTAGACGTAGGTCTTCCATTAGGGAAGTATCAAACCAGGATAAATTCCTTGTGCTCTTATGTGTGATTGCTTCATTGATTGCTTCCGCACTATTACTCTTTATCGCGCATGATTACATTCACTAACCAAAGTTTTAAAGTGGTGATTTTGCTTTCAGATTTTAGTTTATCCTATTCACTCCCCTCTTAGTAAACCTTGCTGCCCACGCCAACAGTCTCCTCTTAAGGTCAAGCATGATCACTCCCGATGAGAGCAAAGCACCTTAACATCTACATCTTAGACTTTCTTAAAGAAGTGAATGATGATGTGAAATAGCACTTTCATTTATGTAGAATAAAAGTACTTGCAAGTGCAAAGGTCAACTTTACAATGACACTTGCCGACTTCAAAAAGCAAAAGATAAATATGTTGAGCAACTACCCCTAAGAAAATCTAAGATTTTAGTTTACCATAATATCATGGTTTTGCTATGACAAAATCTTTAAAAGACTTTCCATAAATCAAATATCTATTTTACTTATCACAAAAAATTATCTTGGACAAACTCTATCTCGAAAATTTTCTAAGTCCACGAGCTCCCTCTGTGTCATACTGAGTCCGACTTATGACTCCGACTATCATCTCCGACTCCCTTAGAATCGAAGTCTAAACAACCCAGAAAATTTTCTAAGTCCACACTACTATATACAATTCGACTGTCAACTTCGACTCATACAGTCGAATGTTTCTTCTGAAGTCGAATCATACTTTCTTCTGAAGTCGAATCATACTTTCTTCTGAAGTCGAATCATACTTTCTTCTGAAGTCGAATTATACTTTCTTCTGAAGTCGAATTATACTTTCTTTTGAAGTCGAATCTTTCTTTGACTCCGACTCCTTAATACTTACTTCTGAAGTCGAATCATACTTTCTTTTGAAGTCGAATTATACTTTCTTCTGAAGTCGAATTATACTTTCTTCTGAAATCAAATTATACTTTCTTTTGAAGTCGAATCTTTCTTTGATTCCGACTCCTTAATACTTTCTTCAGAAGTCGAATGGTAACCTTTTTGAAATTGAATCTATCCTTGACTCCAACTCATGAAGTCAAAATGGTCTCTTCTAGAGCTGAATTGCTAACTCTTATATCCGACTTCACTTGACAATTCTGTACTTATGGTTTTCTGAAATCTCTATTCTAACAACTCGCATATTATTGTTTGCTTGTCATGCTTGATATAACTTTGTGTTGATTGAATGAATATCTTAATATTACTATATGAGTGTCATTATTTTATTATTTTTGTGACATGTTCAGATAAACTATACTTACAATATTCATCTAAACTTGTTCAGATTATTTCTGCAACTTTTGTTTAAACTGAACCTTTTGCCTCATGTCTTTGCTCTGGATTTTCTTGAATACAAAAGATATGTCACAATTATTATGCTTCAGGCGCATGGGTATCTGACAAGATCACCTACCACTGACAGACCCATACCTTCCTTTTTAGCATAACTGTCTGTCTCTTGTTTTGTGGTCTGAAAGCATGCCTATACGAGGTTTCCATGCTTTTCTTATTCTTCTCTGACTCACCTACCTCAAAAGCATGGAGGTGCTCTCTTTCCATTTGTCTTGTCCTTGATGCAGACATTTTATTGAAGCATGTTTTTAGCAAGGAGCTTTCACAGTCCACTTAATGAGAAGCCGACCTTCTAGCTGTGAAGCTACAACTCTCATCTGAAGACATTGGAAAGAAGCAAAGAAGCAGAATGACCCATGGACAACAAGCTTAGTAAAATCCAAAGGATCTTAGATCTCTTCTCAAACAGCCAGATTTCCAACGGCCATTTTTCAAACGGCTACATTCTTCTGAAGACTATAAAAGAAGTCGAAGTTTGAAAGGAGAAGATACATACAGAGAATTGCAACTCCAGTGAGCTTAACACTTCGAATTTTTCCCAAGCCTGAAATCTCTCAAGCCTTCTTCCAAGCCTCAAGTTGGAGAGCTCCTCTTTCAGCAAAAATTCTCTCAGCTCTCTTTGGTTCCACAGAAGTCTTGTGTCCGGGTGGCATCTGTAATTGTATACATTTGTGAAGTCCACCCTGCTCATTCAGAAAGGATCTGAGTTTCAACTCCAATCTGTTAGCCTTTCTGAATTGTGTGTGTCTTTGCTCATTCTTGAAGCAAACACACAAGAGTCCTTTTATTTTCATCTTCTGTGTAATTTCTGCAGGAGGTGTGTTCCTGCTTTGCCCCTTTTGTTAAGGGAAGGCCTTGTGTAAGGCAGTTCTTTTGTACCCCTGTTTAGGGAAGACTTGCTTGGGAGCAAGTGGGTTTGTATTACCTCTCAAGGGTGAGAGAAGGCCAAGTTATTGGCAGTTAGTGGAAATCTCAAGTGGTTGGCTTGAGGACTGGACGTAGGACTTCTATGTGGGATGGGCCGAACCAGGATAAATCCCTTTGTCCATTTGTGTGATTGTTTCCACCTAGTTTACACTTGAATCACACACCACACTAAGTACTAACGAATTTATTTAGTGTTGTGTGTAATTTCAGAGAAAATTTTAAAGGCCAAGAAGTCTTATTCACCCCCCCTCTAGGACATCTCTAGTGCCATTTCGATCCAACAAAATACATGATAAAGGATGTCAAGCCTGCACATCATCCACAATAACTACTTTGGCCTTATGCTTTGCAATCTCGTTGCCTTTCCCCACCATGACCGCTCGTTATCCGTCTCCTTAGTCTTTCTTACATCTGTTGAGGAGCCCATGTCACTGGCCAAATATGACATGTTTGGCACAATCGCTAACCTTGGACCTTCCCAAGACATCGGACATACTTGATGTGTAGCCTAACCTAGTACGAGGGCATACAATCATGGGTGACCAAGTCCTGGAACTCCTAGTTGCCACTAAAGGCCTTGATGGCATCCTCTCGGATTGACTCGAGTTGTTGAGAAACAACCTCCTTCAACTTCTTGTGCTCGAACTTAGCTTCTTGGCAGGTCCCGTGGGCATCCTAACGGGTGGAGTCAACATGCTCTTTGGCCACTTTCTCGTAGTCCTTACTCTTCTTGATTCTAGAGATTATCAGGTTGAGCTGGTCCTCCCTCACCCGAGCCTCACATTTGAGGCATGCCCATTCATGGAGGTGGATGTCGACAACCTCAGCAAAGCTACCACCTCCACTGTCCCACATAGGGAGAATCAAACCATCCTCGATGTCGAGGTCCCTGCCAACTCGTCACAGTGCCGAGGCAACAGGCACACATTCCCCAACAGATCGACAACACTAGGGTCCCCTCTCCATTACTTGACAAGTTCAGGCCATGGAGAAGATGAGCTTTCAATGGGCCCCAACTCTGACCCCTTAAAAGGAGGCATGGCCCAATCGTAGGAAGGCATCTTCTGGATGGCCTGACGTTTCTTCAACCAAGGTGAGGCCTTGGCTGTAGTCCTACCTTGGTCACCTTCCCCAAAGGCTCCTCAGCCTTCCTCTTCCCTAAGGTTGCCATGGTCCACAAGGCTGTGATATCCGTCCTACCTACTAGAGGACAACAAAAGTTAGTAAAGCACAACATAAAGGCCATGGTTGAAATGATAGAAAACTAAACTCACCCTATGAGCAGAACTTAGGCTGGCCTAAATCAAGTTGTTCTCAGTGAGGAGATGTCAAGACGACCTCGCACCTTGAAAGAGAACCTTTACAATAGGGGAAAGAGGCCCAACATATGATGAGGCTAATAGGAAGATCTTTGGGAGCTTCACAGCCCATCTGGTCGGGAACATGAAGCTAACACTCCCCCCTCTTAGCCTCACAAAAAAGAACCTCCTTTTCCATCCATGTATAGAGGAAGGGAGGCCAGTTATCAAGGCTCTCTAGAACCAAGCAGCCATGTACAATTAGAGGTGTCAATGGGCGGACTTGGACTAGCCCAACCTAAACCAAGCTTAGCCCAACACTAAGATAGCCCAACCCAAATCTAATGGATCAAAGTAAAGAAAACTCTTGCTGGCCCATTGGGGCCCATTTCATCCCAATAAACCAATATGAAGATAGATTCACTATTTTAATTTAGCATAAGTTAAAATTTACTAGATTTGTTGGTTTGTGTTTTTTTTAGCCGAGTTCATGAAAAATGTTGGAAGACATCTGAAATGGCTATTTTTACAAATTATTGTTTCTCCCTGTGTGCATTACGTTTATCTATCGGTTAAGTTAGTTTTCTGATTTCAAATGATTAAGTTGTTTTTCTGATTTTAATTGATTATGGCATTTTTCCAATTTAATCGGTCATGTTTGTTCTTCTATTTAAATATTGATCATATCTAGTTTTTTTTTTCTGATTTAAGTAATCATGTTAGATTTCATATGAAATTGACTATATTAGATTTCTAATTTTAGTTGTTCATGTTAGCTTTTACATCTTAGTCATTTCAAGTTTTTTTTTCTATTTAATTGAGTACTTACTCTCTATTTATGGATAATATTGATTATGTTATATTTTGAGTTAGTTGAGCCGATTTGGGAGTTAAGTGATATCGACAGATAGATGTTGTAATATGTACCTTACTAATGAAAGTGTCAATTTTACTTTCAGTTTAATTATATAATAATATTGTGATTGTAAACTAAGTGCATAGATAACATGTTGAAAAGAGAAATTGTGAATTTAAGATATTTGTTTATTAAGATCTAGGCTCATTTAAAAAATCTAGCTTGTGAGGATATCGTATCAAACAAAATTATATCTTTGACATCTAGTTAATCATCTATAAATAATTGAAGTCTCTTGTATAATTCAAAGGGATGGATCATGTCGTGAGATGTCCACATCAAGGATGTGAAAGTTAAAAGAGCACCCCCACCCTCCACCCACCCCCAAGTTTACTGAGCCCGATGGGCTTATCCAAACCCAACCCATTAATTGATGGACTTAACAATTGGGCTCATGGTTCTTAATGGGTCATTACATCCGGCCTAAATTGAGCCCGGAACGGATTGCCCGTTGGGCTTGCAGTTAGCCCAGCCCAATTGACACCACTATGTACAACCACTCCTTGTATGTTGGGCTGCGTTGAAAGGAGTAGCAGGATGAAAGGAAATGATTGGGGGAGAAGTCACCCTTGCATGATGGCGCACGATAATAAAAGTGAACACAACTCACCAGATGTTCGGCGTGAGTTGCACAGAAGTAGTGGCGAGATAGCTAAGCAATCTGCCAATAAAGAAATATTGGGATGTGGAAGCTGGCCTTAAAAGCTTCCTCAGACAAACACATGAAACCATCTCGGCCCTGTGTTGGCACATTGCTCTACCCAAGGAGCGATGAGCACATAGTTGGTTGGGATCCTGAACACAGACTAAAGAGCCATGAGGTTGCCCTTGGTAACACTAGAGGCACTTTTCCCTACCAACTAGGTGCCTCGATGAGAAGTTCTAGTGACAATGACACTCTCCTCTGCCTCCGCTGAGCTAGAAAACTCAGCCTCCTCCACTGTCAAGCTACCCTCGGCCGTTCGGCATCCTCAACCTCTCAAACAATAGGAGAAATCCTTAGCTGATCATCCACCCGTAAGGGTCACTAGTTAGAGGGACGCGACTAAGAAGAAGAAGACTCAACAACCTTAGAGGAACTAGAGGAAGCCAAGACAGGGCTCGCCT
The DNA here is from genome assembly GCA_014218235.1 of Colocasia esculenta. Taxonomy (NCBI): domain Eukaryota; kingdom Viridiplantae; phylum Streptophyta; class Magnoliopsida; order Alismatales; family Araceae; genus Colocasia; species Colocasia esculenta. The sequence continues at coordinate 7,212,282 of CM024766.1, read as the reverse complement.
CGACCTAAGACTCAATTAAGAAGCAATCTCCCTTGAACCTTGGATAGAGCTACCCGATGACATTGCAAGAAGAGAAGAAGGGGCGGTAGAAGACCTACCTACCACGATGTCATATGTCGACCTAAAAAGACAATAGTGCATGGAGGTAATTGTGGCTGAGAGTTCCCGAGGCAATCGCTATGTGGCAAAAGTGGTAGCCTTGCCCCCATCTCCTCCTTTTATAGTTGAGAAAGGTGTCGCCTTGGCTCTAGGTGGGGAACAACTATCTCCCACTGAGTGGCCCTAATCTGTAGATAACCCTTCGCATCTCGCCAGCACATGGCAGCATTATGGTTGCTGAACATGGCCGCTCAAAGTGTAGTGGACGACATCATTGCTTCTAGCACATTCTCTTGGTGCGTAATAATGCCAGTGCCATCATGAATTCTAACGTGACCGATTGGCACATAATGTGAATCACTCTTATATTTTATCCATTTGTTTTGGTGATAACAAAAACTCATGTTTATCATAAATCTCATAAATATATTTAATAACATATTTATCTCATAATTATCATGAATATATTTATTATTATTTTCAAAATAAAGATTTCCTCTTCAATTGGTCACAAGTCGAAGTTAGACTTGACTGGTGAAGATTGACACTTAACTCCATATCGATTACTGAAGAAAGCCTCTACCGATACTGAAGAGTTTCTATCGATTGGAGAAGAAAGCCTCTATCGATTAGCATTTTACTGTTCCAATTACTGTTTAAGCCTTCTCTCGATTGGTGACCAAGTGTTGTTCCGATTAGTGTTTAGATGTTCCGATTGGTGAACAAAAGATCTATTTCCTTCCGATTGGTGATCTCTTCACTTATCATTCTGATTGGTGAACAATTGACTTAAAATGTTCCGATTGGTGAACACTTGAGTTATATTGTTCCGATTAGTGTTATTTACATACTGATTGGTGTTTATATGATTTCAAACACATTGATTGGTGAACAAAATGTCTTTCACTTATATTGTGTGCCGATTACTGATGACTTACTCTTGTCTACATCGATTGATGAACAAAATGTCTTTGGTGCCCAATGAAAATTCAAATATCCTTGAAATCTTTAAGTTATTCATGCTATGTGCTTTCTATGTTTCATGATAGGTAAGAAAGGTGTCAGTATAAAATGACGACTCAAAGGACTCCTTCTTTCTTACTAGACAGAAAGGCAACTACCTAGTGTAGCATGCTGTTAGTAGGAATGTGGACTATAGGTGAAAGAGAAATGGGCTGACTAACACATAACCTTTCCTACCTAACATTTTCTTCTATGCATTAAATGTATGTAGGAGTCTGGCTCTCTCATGAAGCATCTATTAGACTCAAAGAAAGCAAAAGAAGAATAAGTAGAAGTAATGAATCCAAGGAGCTCTATGTCTATCTTTCAATGATTCTCTTCAGCTGCTCTATAAATGATGAAGACTTTGAAGCAAAAAAAAAGGAAGGAGAGAACCCCTGAAGATTTTTTTGAAGGAGTGTACATCTAGTGAAGAGCCGAAACGACACACACACTCAAAGAAAAGAGAGAAAGAGCTCAAGCCTATTCATAGAAGATAGCACCCAAGCAAAAATCATCTGAAGCTTTCAAGCGATTCAAGCCTTCTCTCCTTCTCGACTCTCTCTGCGTGTCCTTGTAAATCTTCAAGAGAGAGAGAGAGAGTTCCTAGCCTGAGAGTGTTGTATTCTTTCTGTAAATCCTTTTAGCTCTCAGGTTGCTATCGGAGATCAAGGAAGCAAAGTTCTTCATTTCCAGAACTTGATCTCCACAACTTGCTCCTTCTTTTCTAAAGAAGAGTTGGGTCATTCCTGTTCCAGGGTGAAGAGAGGACTAGCTTGTGAGTTGGGGGTTGTGTCCCTTGTTGAAGGGAAGATCAGCTTGTGCTAGGTGTTGAGAACCTGCTAGGGTTTTTACTAGTGAGCTGCTTCTGAGTTCGCAAAAGAAGCATCTGACTAAGGTGAAATAGTGTGCTGCCTTCTTACCTAGAAAGAGAAGAAGACCAACTGGGGTGTTGAGTGTATTACCCTTGTGTAGAAGGGAGGACCAGCTATGCTAGGTCGGACAGTTCATGCGCCGGAATGAAGACCGCCCCAGACGCCGAGAGCGGACTCCCGAGCAACCGATCAACAATGAGCCCAATGGGCAAGAAATAAATGTGTTCGCAGGAGGATTCAGCGCAGGCGGAGAGAGCACTCAGAGCCGACGCGATTATGCAAGGCGAGTGCATGTCGTGGATAGACTTCTGATACCTCGGCCGGCCCCTTATCCCCCTAATCCCGCGCACGCACGGTCTGAGGAGGCCATAACCTTCTCGGACGAAGACCTTGTTGGGGTTACCATCCCACATACTGATGCGTTGGTCGTTTCGGCAACCATCAATCATTGTAATGTGTGCAGGATTCTGGTAGACAATGGAAGTGCCCCCGACGTATTGGCTTACGATTGCTATCTCCTTATGGGCCTAAAAACCGACCAGCTCACCCTTGTAGAGTCGCCTCTGTTCGGCTTCTTGGGGGTGTCGGTTCAGCCTATGGGTAGAGTTTGCCTCCCGATCACCCTCGGGACGGCTCCGAAGTGTGTGACCAATGTGGTGGATTTCTTGGTCATCAGGAACATGCCCGACTACAATGCCATCCTTGGTAGAAGTCTGATCGGGCAGATCAAGGCGGTGCCTTCGTCCCTCCATCAGAAGATGAAGTTCCCCACCCCGTGCGGGGTCAGCGAGGTGCTTGGATGCCAGCGCGAGTCCCGATGGTGTTATGTCCTTTCTCTAAGGGACAAACAACCACTCGCGGCTCCAACACATGTTCCTCCACTAGCCGACCAGCCTTCCACCAGCTGCGGAACTCTTGCCGAGGACCTACTTCCGGTCCAAGTGGACGACGACCCCGAACACGTCCTATACATTGGCGCGTTACTAGCGGAAGCAGAGCAGCAGTGGTATAGAAGTTTCCTGCTAGCTAATTTGGACGTGTTCGCGTGGTCCGATGACGAGCTGCCAGGCATCCCTCCAGAAGTGATGGTGCATCGCCTCCGCCTGGACCCACGGATCCCACCAGTTCAACAAAGGAGGCGACCCGTCAACCAAGAACGGCAGACCGTGATCCGAGATCACGTCGTCAAAAGCCGAGCAGTTGGGCTCCTCCGGGAAGCCCAATACCCAAGATGGATCTCCAACGTAGTCCTCGTACATAAGACCACTGCACAGGTTTTTATTCACTAACCAAAGTTTAAAGTGCTCGATTTATTTTCAGATTTCTATATCAACCTATTCACCCATCTCTAGGTGACTGTTGCCTTGCTGCCGTGGGCCTACACATAACAAAGTATGCTTTAGCACGATGTGCCTCACCCGATGGTGGCACAATGGTCCTAGGCAAAGGGGAATCTCGACATTTCATCCAACGTAGAAGCCTTACTCCCAACTTAGATCTCGTACTTGGGATCTAGCTCTAGAGTGGGGGACTTATAATGGGTTCCGATATCCTACCTAGATCTGGTGGCCCACCAATGATCTTAGCCCAACTTGGTCCATGCTCATTTATGTTCATGGCCCAACTTAATCTCGGTCTGCTAGGCTTTAGTGGCTCAATAAGTGGCGTCGGCTTAGGAGAAGGACAACCTAAGCGGAGTTCGACTCAAACAAGATTGTACCTTACGATTTAGAGTCCAACCACGACCAATCTAGCAGCATATTTGAGTTCCATTATGACTTTCCCTCTACGAAGGAATCCAAGCAGTGTAGCTATCTTCGAAGCCTGATAAGAGTGTCAGCTGAGAGTCCAACATTCTAAGGAAATTATCCAGTCCATCAAGACGCAAAATCCCAACAAATTTGCACTTCTTCACCTATACAAACAACCCTTTTGCAATTGATAAATGATAGAAGTTCTAGATCTAGACTAGAAATGTCAAGCCAAACTCTACAACTATTCTCCCTCTCTCTTTCCACCGCATTCTACTCTTTCCTTCGGTCCATTTCTCAAACCGACCTTTGACTTGAGCATTAGATGGTCAACATTGGGAACCTAAACTTGACTTCCTATAGGTCAAACGATGTCGACATTAGCATCCGTAGCATTAGCAACTTCATTTCCCCCTTCATCAGAAGATTTAAATCCTCTTCTCGAACCCCCTCGAAGTCGATCCGCAACGACCCTTGAGGGTTTGGAAGCGGCTTCATCAATATCGATATCATTTACTAGGAGACAAAAAATTACTTCTTAATTTGGTCAAGTAGAAGATGCTTTGACTGTCCTCATATATATTTGGCCTTACGTTCCACTAAATATGCTCGGTTCTCGGATCATTCCCAATATATATCTGTTACTTGTCCATGTTTCGTTTGATGTTCAAAAACAAAATATTTTTACAAATATACCCTTGTTAAAATATTGATTATGTGAGATTTTTTTTTTAAATCTTATATTTACGTGTATACCTTCCTTATGGCCAGAAGATACCTTTGGAGACCCTACCGTAATCTCTCCAGTGACCCTATTGTAGATTGTGATCATTCTAGGAGAACTCTCACATCCTACATGAGATTATATCCTCTTACATATGAAAATTTAAAGCGAGTACAAATCAATATTTGGTCCTCTCCAGACTACTTCAAAATTGTAAGGTGTCTATCCCTCCTAGATATCAATTCAATCTTAAAATAAATACAGGTCGATTATTTTCTTGAAAAATATTATGCTCCCATAGCATGATGTAGAGGGGCCGTGCCCCTGCACAACGTGCCATGTGGAGGGGCATGGCCCAAATACATTTAATGCATCGTTTGTTTTTTTAACCTTCAAATCATATATGTAATTATCTATTTAGTACACGTAAATACTCATTTTAGTGCACACAAATAATACAATAATATATACAAACTGTACATGAATAATTTGTGTACTAAATAGATGCTTATATATATTGTTTGAGGGTTAAAAAAAACGGTGTATCTGGAGCCGCACTCCTCCACATAACTTGCTGTGGAGAGACACAATCCCTCCACATCATATTATGCTTTCGAAATATATCATATCACTCTATTTCCTTTGCGCCCATCGAACTCAGATTTTGGTTCTGCCTCCATCAGATACTTGTACAGTCTGCCGCGTCACTGTTCTTATTGCATAGTGGGTGAACTCATATAAACCACGGCCTGTCGGAGGCAACCGGTGTTTCCTACGCTGGATTTTCGTATCAACCATGCATGATACATATCACAAAGCGCGCAGTCAAGCCGCCAACATGTGCAAAGCCGTCGGCGCTCGCAACAGATCCTGAGTACTGCACCATCGAGACGGGCCATTCCGGTCCAAAAGGCGGCGGTGGCGATGGCGATGGCGATGGCGGATGAGGCCATGAGGGGACCTCCATTGTCATGTGATCCAAGCACCAGGGGGTGGCCGACCGCCCCTCGAAATGAGGGTGGTTCAATGTCGTGCCAATTAAGCTGGCCCTTCATTCCCAGCCCACCCGGCACAGTACATGTGCGAGCTAATTCCAAAGATCTCAGATCGCTACAGAGGCCACTTCACGACAACAAAATGGCAAGAACAGTTCAACAGAGAATGGATGAAAATATTTCCCCACACCGTTTGTAACCTTGTTGGGGCGGTTCCTCTCTCTCTCTCTCTCTATATATATATATAGGCAAATCAGTAGTGCTAGTGCAGCAGTCCAGCAATCTTTTCCTTCGCTCTTCTACCACCTTCTTCCTCATGTCTCTGATCTCTATCTCTTCCACACTCCCTTAATTCCCTCTCCACATCTTTATCTTCGAGCTCTTCTCTGTGCCCTTTTCTCCTCTCCCATCTTCCCTCATCACCCCTCCTTGTTGCAGTCTTCTAAGCCCACCTGCTAAATCTCCTTCACAGAGAGAGAGAGAGAGAGAGAGTTGTGGGAATGGATCACGCGGGTCACCTTAATTTAACTATGGAGGCCCAGATGGAGCTGGAGGCGATGATGATACAGCTGGAGAAGCTCCAAGACTTCCCTTTTGGAGATACACTACCTGCATCCGTCATGTCGGAACCCCCCACGGGTGCTTCTCATCTTCCCCCACACATGATCGACACCCTTCTTACGTCTCCCACAATTGCGTCGACGTCCATCTGCGCCCCGCCATCCAGGGCTATGTCATTAAACAAGATGGCGCTTCTCCAGGACGATCTCATGGCCTCAGCCGTCCAATATCCCAATTGCTCCAGCACTACTACTGCCTGCAGTCACGGCGGCGAGCTGGCCCACGAAGCCCGTCCCCTCCGCCGCGGGAGGCGGTCGACGGCGATGAGGGAGGTGGCGTTCCGCATGGCGGCGATGCGGCCGGTCCACGTCGACCCGGAGTCGGTGAGGCCGCCCAGGCGCCGGAACGTCAGGATATCCAAGGACCCGCAGAGCGTGGCGGCGCGGCACCGCCGGGAGCGCATCAGCGAGCGGATAAGGATACTGCAGCGGCTGGTGCCGGGGGGCACCAAGATGGACACGGCGTCCATGCTGGACGAGGCCATCCACTACGTCAAGTTCTTGAAGACTCAGGTGCGGTCGCTGGAGATGGTCGCCGCCACCAGCGGACGGGCTAACGCTGGCTTCGGCCTCGGCCCCGGCCTCGGCTTCAGCTTCGGCCTCCCGAGGTCCCCGGCGGTTGCGGTCTCCGGCGGGGCCTTCTCGTGCTCCTCGGGGAGCAGCAGTTCATGAACCATCGTTAACAGAGACGCAGAGCCGAGCTGATTGTGTGGTAATAAGGTCATGGACGTGGCTGTTTAATTATGTAATTGTACACTTGTATAATTCTCTTTGACGAAGGTAGTATTCTTGAATTCTTCTACGTATGTCTACTTGCTTCATCATGTTATACCTCTCAAATCATCATACATGTTTGGATCGTTCAGTTTAATGCATTGATATATTAGACCATATATTAGACCAAAAAAGAAAAGATGTGACAATATCTTAGACCATATCTTAATTAGTATGATATATATATATATATATATATACAAAAGAAAGAAAAGATGTGACAATGTATGTATGAGTATGGTTTTACATGTATGAATGTGTCACTCATATAGACGAGTTACAAACAGCGATACACCTTTGTCAAAAAAAAAAAAAAAACAGAGTCATACACTGTGCATGGTTCCAGCTAGTTCTTGTTTAAATGATTAAATGGTGATGGTTTTGGCACATATACACATAATTTTACATACGTAGACAAGCAAAGTGATTTCAATAGCACACGTAAATCCACAGATAGAAATTAAGGATTAATATATATATATATATACATATATATATACAGGTAAATTGCCTTTCTTCCTCCCGTCTCTCTCCTTCACATATATAGATATTTTTGTTATAAATCGCTTTCCTCTCACGGAAGATAGTGACAAATTCCAGATCATGACTCTTCGAGGGGTATTATATCAACACCGTACGTTGTTTATTTACAAGGTATTAAATTCTTATTTCTTATAATTGTCTATCTATTTCGAACAATGCCTTTATTATTTGGCGATCGATATCAAGATAGACAACTATATATTAAAAATTCAATTTTAAGCCTACCTTCGTGCAGTCCACCTTCTTTTGTTTAAGAACAAACTTTCCTGTTTAGTTTAACAAATTTTTGTAATAAAATTATATACTTTTATAAATAATATTTTTTATTTAACTTAATATTTTATAAACAACTACGTGCATCGCACGGGTTTTCAACTAGTAGCTAACTATGATACGGGTCTAGTAAGTGTTTGGATGTGTTTTGGTAAGGTAAAATCTCTCGAGAGAAGGAGTTATTGCATTTTAGAAAAGTACAGTAAATATAATTATTTAGGATGACAGTTCATGTGGAGAACGTCAGTAGTGCGATGGTCGTCCCCCTGCCAAATGGAGGGGGGGGGGGGGGGGGGGGCGGGGGGGAGGGGGGAGACGGGAGAGCGCGGGATCGATCCCGCGCCGTCTCCTCATTTCTCCCCATCTCCAACCAACCAGCTTATCTATCAAAAAAAAAAAAAAAACAGTTCATGTGGTACCACATGAGCTGTCATGTGATTTTTTTTTTTTTTGAAATCTAGTTTTTTTTTTAGCCTAACTCATTTTTTTTTTAGTCCAACTCACTTATTTTGGAGTTTAATTTTTTTTTTAGAACCTAAAAAATAGTTTGACTCCAAAACAAAAGGTAAGTTGAATTCTAAAATAAAAAATTAGACTCCAAAATAAATGAGTTTGACTTCAAAATAGATATGTTAGGCTCTAAAAAAAAATTAGATTAAAAAAAAAAAACCACATGATAGTTCATGTGACGTCACATAAACTGTCATCTTAAATGAATTGTATATACTGCACTTTTTTAAAGTGTAATAAATCTTTTTCATCTCTAAAAATACGTTTTCATATCAAGTTGATGTCAGACAGTGATTTCATCTCATGATTCGCGTTTTTCGCAGTGCGGACGACGAGGTTTGTGAATTTGAAAAAAAAAAAAAAATTTGAAGTACTCCGTTGAGTCTGTCTCTCTCCACCTGGCTAAATTTTTTTAAAATCGAAGTTACATCCGCTTTTTCAACAAACGCTGCTTGTGTCTATCTCACTCGTCAGAACGGATTTTGCAACGCCCTGAAGTTGAGGAGAAACGTTGGGTCATTTGGAAATACCGCGGATCTTCTCAAAGATTTTTAATTATAAATTTTTTCAAAATCTGTCCCAAACACTTCCTAAGACAGAATGCTCGGAAGGCAAAATCGCCCAAGCAATATACTTTCCCTGCTTTGAGATGTTCCATTACCCAATCGGCCACGAGGTGTACCGTGTACCCATGACTGACGTTACTCACAAGGTTGGATGTATCTATCGTACGTGTTCGGCCGGTTTGGCTGAAAGCCATTATATATATATATATATATATATTATATATATATATATATATATAGAAAACACGATTAACATATCATAATAATATCCCAAACTCAATAGAAAAGTATATCTAAATATTAAGCTATAAAATAACATAAGAAAACACGTGTAATTTCAAAATTTATAAAATATTTATAATATAATATAAGATAATCCACAAGCATATATATAAGTCCACGGTAATTCAGTGGCTTGTCAATCATCTAAGCCAAAGTTAGATGAAAAAAAAATTCTGAATCAATGTTTTCCCGTGGCTTATGAAGCCTGAAGTGATGTCTAGTTGGGTGGGGTAAGAGTTGGTGTGAGTATAAAGATAGTACTTTAATCTTGTCCACAAATGAAAGGAAATGAACTGTAACAATTAGGATGTTGAATTGTGTGAAGAAGTACCGACTACATCAACAGTAGCTACTTTGGAAGAGAAGAAAGTGGAGGGGACAGAATGTGAGGGATCTTTGGACGTACATGGAGTCTGTCTAAGGGTGTCCTTCTGCAAAAGTCTATAGAATTGAACTTGCACATGTTGACAGTGTATGCAATCTATACCAAGTCCATCTAGATCCTTCGAGAAGCGGTGGATCTTCGAGACACGATGTCCACAATGTAGGGTATCCCTCAAGATCTTGGAGTGCAGCGGAAACAAAAATAAATCTGAGATCGTCGGAGATATCGATCGATTCTAATGTTTCGAAATCTCATTGCGCGGAGATGACGCCTTTCCACTATCCGATATGCAGAGATCCTCATCGTTGGAAGTTGTCTAGATGTCTAACCTTTATTGGAGTCCACACAAGTAGGAGGTGCAGGGCTCCCCTCCACGTTAGGGCTGTTCATTATAATATGGTCCAATCCGAAAAATCGAACCGAACCGGCCAGTTCGGTTCGGTTCGGTTCGATTCGAGTTGAGAAGTCTCATGATTCAGTTCGATTTTGCACAGAAAAATCGAATGAACTGAAATATATATTAAATATACTTAAATAATAAATAATAACAAGAAAGAGCGCCTAGCCCAGTGGGCTAGCATGTCTCTTCCTGCTGGGCGGTCCTGGGTTCGGTTCGGTTTGAATGTAATTTCGGTTCGGTTTCCTCAAAAAAGAGGTCCAAACCAAACCGTGAACAACCCTACTCCATATAGTCCTTACCTAATCAGCCTTCTCCTTCACCTTCACCCGGAGTGAAGAAGAGAGGGAGAGAAAGAGAGGATAGATGGGAGAGAGGAGGGGATGATGGAGGTAACAACCCTAGACTTCCTTGATCAACCTAGGGCTTTTTCCATATGGCCATTATTCATATATAGTGGTTGCAATATTTATAAATAAACCCCTCAAATAATACCCTTAAACTTGTCAGACCTTATTGTGTGTGGCCTAGTAGGCCCAATATTATGCTAGTCGTGGATTTATGAACTATTAAATCTCCATTTAATATTCACATCTGACCAGTCAAATTGGTACGAATTAACCCCTTAATTCTTCTAAAATCTTAAGCCCATTATTTTAACAATTTAAGAGTATCATCTGATTATAGTCACTTCAAAGATAACCCCCAGATAATATCAGGAACATACACTCCATTGAAACCTTTCCATCATCAGTTACCGTGCAATTTATGTCCATCACTAAAAATGTCTCAGATTGAATAGTACTATTTGATATAAGTGATTGAATCCTTCAATGACTTACAAACATTAGAAACTCCTTTTCGATTCTATTCACTACTTTGGTCAGAGACTTTCATCTAGTTATATACACAGAGACATATCCCTTACGCGCATGAGAGTAAGTGATTCCATCTTATCACTTAATTGCCTTCGTATGAATATTAGTGAACCCAATAACCATATACGACTCGACCTGTAGTTAAGATCCATAGATATGGCATTAAAGTTCCATTTGTTATATAGCCACACTACGAATATTTAGAGGGAGGGTGAATGGGTTACAATCGTAGATATATAAAATTAAAGCATACAAACATGTAAGCACAACCAAAGAAAGTAAACATATGTAAGCACGGAAAATAAGGAAATCAAAGCATGCAAGCATGAGATGTGGGATTTATCCTGGTTCAATTTTGACACTGTCAGACACCTACGTCCAGTTCCAAAGGGTAAAACCATCCCTAAGCCTTTCACTGACCGCCCCAATAGGGAAACCATTTGATGCACAATCTGCAACTAAGGCATCGTTTGGCACCGTGGTTGGCCACGATTTCGCGCCAAAATTTTCTGACAAATCTAAACGCTCTTTCAAATGTTACTCTCATGTATCGACTTTCGTGAGAAGCGCTTCGCTGAAGAGAGAGAGAGAGAGAGACATCAATTGTTCTCTCTCTCTCCCGGCAAAAGTGGCCCCCAGGCCGCTTTTTGAGGTTGCCCATGTGATTTTTCCATTTTTTAACGAATTCTCTCTCTTGGACAGCAGTGGTTGGACAGGATAAAAAAATAATAAATAAAAAAATTTCTTTTTCTCCTCCAGCCTTCCAAACGAGCAGCAGAAATATGTCACCCATCCGGCGAAGCTCTGACATGTCAGAGTAGCCTCCAAAAACCGATTCACATAAAATCAAATTTTTTTGAATTGATCTCAAACGTTGCCTAAGTCTTCCTCCCACGAAGGGAACAACTGCCTGGCCTCACCAGTCCTCCTCTCAACAGAGGGCATCACCACCTGGTGCCGTATATGCAGACCTCCTCTCAATACATATATACAATATATGTATTATTCATATATTATTAATATGTGAATAATAAAACTACAACATGTACTTGAGTGCCTAAGTTAACTATTAATGGTAGGTAAAATCTATCTCCCTCTTATATACTTAGGATTTCAAGATTTTTGTGTGACTAAGACGATAATATAAACATATATATATATATATATATATATATGCTTTGGTTTAAAAAAGTAAATTAACTTATTATATAAACGGTCTGATTACTTTCAAAATTACAATAATGTAATGTTTGGTGTTTAAAATAAATAACTTAGCATATTTAATTCTTTATATCGTACGTGCTAACTATAGATAAATGATATATTTTCATATAGAAAAATAATTTTTTTCAATACATAATAGAACTCAATTAGGTAAATTAAAATAACAATTTAAAATATAAGATAAGTACACTTTAATGTGATCCACAAAATATATATATGTATCAAAACAAACAAACATAGTGACACATGCATGAAGGTGATTATGTTCCTCACTCAAAAAGATATAAAATATAACATGGTGTACATGAAAAATAAGTTTTTATAAAAACTTTTTTTTTTATTCTTCAACATTTAACTAATATTATCATATTTTAGAGATAATTACGCATACAATAGCACAATAAAGACAATATGACAAGTAAATCATAATTATACAAGCTGGCTTAGTCAGTTAATGAGGCTTAATCAAACTTACTAATCAGATGAAAAATAAGACTATAATCAAGTTTAATCAATCTAACTCAAATTTAGTCAAGACTTAATCAAACTTAAATAAACTTAAGTAAGCTTAATCATATTTAACTAAGTTAATTAGACTTAATCATACTTAACTAAGCTTAATCATACTTCACAAATCTGAGATTGAACATATCGATCTCAATTCGGTCTTAGATCTAAAACAAAATTGAGATCAACAGATGTCGATCATTAAAATTGCGTTATTAGTGTCTGCAATAAATTCAGTGACAATTGAGATCGTTATTTCGGTATCAGATTCAGTCTCATATTTGTGACCAAATTGTCACCGAATGTTTCGGTCTCAATAATTTTCATAAAAATAATCAAAATGAATATAATTTGAGACCGAATTATGACTAAATTTATTTTCAATCATTATTGCATAATTTTGTGATCAAAATTATTCGGTCTCAATTCGATTTCAATTTTAAGACCGAATTGAACCGATTTTTTCGATCTTAGATTTGGTCTCTATTCCCACATTTCTTGTAGTGGATATGGGAGGATATCTCTAGTCTATCCTAAAGCTTATGTTTGGTATCACCAAATTTATGTTGATATCCCAGTGATTAATTGGTCTAGGATATATATTCCTAAAAAATAGGAATATCACCAAAATACATCATTCCCACTTTTGTGGGAATGATCTATCCCCTCCATGTATCTCGCTTTTTTCTCCTTTCCCCTATTCGCTCTGAGGCCCCTTCATGTAAGTTTAGTTTCAAGATTAGTTTTGTAATGGGCTTTTTTCATATATATCTATATCTATATATGTATATATCTATTAAATTGTCAATTGAGTGAAAATATTTATACTGACATGTGTATCCTCGTTATATATATATATATATCCCTGAGGAAAGTACGCCATGACCGGCCACGACAACGCAAAATAACATGCAACCAAATCTATACGATGTGCTATTTTTGAAACGAAATGATAAAAAAAATTGTCTCAACAAGGAGAACCCTACTTGTCGGCGTATTGTTTCTCTACTTTTCAGGCATAAAATTGTCAAACTAAATATTAAAGGTCACTGAATGAAAGGATAATAAGATGCGTATTTGAAGTAGATGTGTCAATGGATGGATTTGGACTTGGCCTAGTACAAATCCAATTCAGCCCAAGGCCAAGATGGCCCAACTCAAACCCAATCCAAATCTAATAAATCAAAATAAATAAACCTCATATTGACCCATTGATACCCATTCCAACCCAACCGACATCGTCTTCCTATTTACGGCACGGGGTGACGACTCTAGCGTCAGCACATCGTAGGCAATCTTAGGTGGGGAGGCGATGGAGGGGACGATGGCGAGGCTATTCATGGTGTTCTCCTTCGCGTTCTTGAGGATGGCCAAGAGCTCGGACACCCCTCCCCTAATTCGAAGTTTGTATCAATAATAGGAGTACATCCGTAAAAGCAAATGCAGGGAAGATTTTTTATACAATTAACGACTTAACAGGGGTGTATATGCCAAAATTCTTTTAATAAATTAAGTAAAGTCTCTTTTGGCCATTTTTTTTATCACACTCTTTGGGCCATTATCCTTCAACAGTTGGGGCCTCTAATTGGCCAGCCATCTGCATCATGGTTGGCCATGCCACTACCGATTACAGTGGCACAGGAGTCTGACGGTGCCAGGGACTCAAAGGTCGATACGATGGGTTATTATATTATTTTGATATTATTTTTATTATTTAATATTTATTTTCTTTTCTTTTTCTAGTTATTATTATTACTTTTAATTAGATCTTCAAGATGAAACACGTTTCGATCGGACTCGTGTCAGTAAAAATTCAGTATGACCAATCTGTGCGGCACAGCCAACTTTGATCTACGTACCCTCATAATATTTCACAGTATTTGATTAAGAACGTCCATACCCTGTTCTGCTGTTTGATTCGCTTAATTTTAGACAGATTAAAACTAGAAAGAGACTAATTTACTTTGGTTTTAATCTTCTCATGTTATTAAATATATATATATATATATAAATCTTAAAATTATTTATATAGTCTATATATTAATTTAAGATCTTATATTTTACACGTTCTCAATAGAACATTATACGTTAAGATAGAGATATCTATGGAAAGATGAAGAATACAAGAATATGGAGTAGAACCTGGAATATTTTAAAGGTATATATTTAATTATCCCAACCAAACTCCCTTCCAAAGTAAACTGAACTTTTCTCTTTTTTATTTCCAAATAATTAAGATCAAATCGAATTGTCAGTCAAATTTTAAACTTTGAACTTGATCTGAACGAAATACGAACAATCATATATATTTTTGGGCCAATGAAAAGTGGGCATCTGTTAAGAGAAAAAAAAACAATCAGGAGAGGAGGTCAGCTGAGTAGGCAGTAAATATTTCTCCTTTCAATGCTCTAAAAAGTGGCCAATTTTTTTTTTGTTCTGATTGGTGGGGATGACAGAGACCGTGTCCACGTTATATTCCCTGCTGCCTTGTGGAGAATCTCATAGGTTTTCAATTTTTTTTTTTACTTTGAAACACCCTATACACCATGCTTATCCACAGTGAAAGATTTATTGTATTTATTTAAGTATAGTAAAAACAATTAAATTAAGATGGCAATTTACATAATATTCAATATGACATAACGTGTGTTACTGTGAAAACACGTAGATAGGAGTAGTAGGCGACGACAACAATGGTCGAGGACTAGCGGTAAAATTCAAAATATAATTTTTAAGTCTAAGTTTATATTTTGGAACCTAAAAATTATACGTTAGAGTCTAAACTATTATTAAAAATTTAATTAATATTTTAAATCTTACATGTAGTATTTTAGAGTCTAAAACTTGTATTTTAAAATCCAAAATTTATACTTTTAGATCCTAAGGTTTATGCGCCTAGTCACCGATCACCGACGACTAGCCACCACTCTCTGCCGCCACCTATGCTAATCTACATAGCATTTAACATGGCACCACGTTTGTACCATTCTATTACACTTGAAAGTATAACAAGTGAATTAAGTTTTTCTCATCCATGTACACGTACGTACGTGAAGAAGCTGTATATTTCGATTCTAAACATAAATATTCCCAAAGATGTGTAACTGGTACAAGAAACTAAGGTTTTCGTGTAGTACCTATCTAATCTTTTACAAACAGTTTTTTTTTTTTGTCTTTATAGTTTATTAATTATTTAGGTTTAAATACACCAAACTCAACTTTCTTTTTTGAAACCATTCCCTTTTAGTCTTAAAAAAATGGACTAAATTTGGAGTGTGGAATTTTACAAAATGATATCGTGCTTATAAGAGACGCGAAGTTTCTTTAATTTATTGAGGGTTAAATAGCCAAGTTACGATGGCCAAACTGACTTGTCAAATATTACAAGGATTAGAGACTAAGGTAGCGCGTTTGGTTTTGCTTCTCGCGAAGCTAAAATCGCTAATAGTCGATTCTTGGCAGAGACGCAATATGAGTGAGACTTTGCAGCTTCATTTTCCGCACCTTTGCAGATGCGAATGATGAGGCCACGAAAGGTGTAAAGAAATAATAATAATAAAAAAAATTTCAACCTACTAGACATAATGAATAGTAAATAGAGTGGATTGAGAGCCACTTTTCCCTACAGAGGAGAGAGAATTTCACATCTCTCTATCTCTCTCCTCTTGCACAAATCGCCTCTGCACGCAAACTGTGGCCGGCTAAAAATGTTTGAAATCGCGGCTGATTCTGTCAACGATTTTGTAGGGCAAAATCGTTGCAAACTCGTTCTCAAATAATGCCTAAGAAACACACGAAATTATATCTTAGTTCGCTACGTATTGGATATAAAACTATGAATCATTTAGCGGTGGGGTAAAATTAGGTTGGGCCATTAAGACTCACTCGTCCGTCCCACTGGGTTAGACCTCTTATGGCCTCCCCCACCAACGACAGCTTGTCTGGGAGGCAATTGTGGGTCCCACCAGTAGTCTTCGACTCCTCGGCCCTAGGCCCTAGGCCCATTAGTTTTCATAGAGGTCGAGTCCTTGACCCCCTAAGTTAGGACAAGGCCTCCCGCACGAAGGCACAAGGTGCCGACTTCGATTGTGTAGCCCATCTCTGTCATGTCAAAGCATAGCTCGTCAACCGCATGACACCCGCATGTAGTGTTAAGATAGAGATTCTCTCACCTGCCCAACACTCCCCTCTCTACCTCAAAGAAGTTAACAATCATGCGGCAGGTCTACCCATGCTACAAAGATGGTTTACACCCCCCCCCCCACACCGGCCCACTCTAACGGCCGCATCGTCGAACATCCCCTCACAATCTTCATGACCAGCATGGAGTGGTTCGTCGGGAGGACTCCGAACATATGCTAAAAGGGACACACATAGAGGGGGGGGGGGTACCCAAACTCGAGAAAGACAAGTAGGCTAGCTTGTACTCATTTCCCCCAAAATTCTTTTCCTCCCCTTCTATGACTTTCTTGCGACTAGTTTATCAATTTGAGTATCGAAAAGTTCTCTCTCGAAATCATCTCTGAAAATCTCATGGCCATTCCTCTGTAGCTTCCAAGTGTAAGTCAAACGTTTCTTTCTCTAAATAAATTTTAGAGTTCATGGAGATTAGATAGTAGAAGCTCTTCAACTATTCTTCTTCTTCTACATATTCATATATTGATAATTAGGACAAGCTAATTGACAAGATCATTTGATGAAATGGTGTGTGTTTATACATCCTGTAACTTCTTAGTGACTAATCCACGTTAGATTACAAGATTTGACAGATACGAGAAGCTGCTATTAAAACAACATGGTTTTTTTCTCTTATTTAATAAAGATTTCCTTATCTTGTCATCTTATGTAAAAACATCTATCAAGCTGGACCATGTAATGTCGGGCAGCAACTGGGTTGGGTTCGAAAGCGAAAACACAGGTTCTGATTCCGATTCCAATAAAATCGAAATGATTAATTCTGATTCTGTTTCGATTCTGATAATATTATTGGACCGAAATTCCAATAAACTAAGGCGTTTACTATGATTTTACCTTTTGAGTTTATAAATAATTTATCAGAATAATTGATACCGATTACGATTATGATTACTTGTTAATTCTGATTCTAATTTCGATAACTTATCGAAATATCCGATACCGATTCCAATAAACTATTAATATCATTTTTTAATTTCAAAATCGATAATTTTTATTAGAATCGAAACGGAATATCAAAATATCGAATTTTATTTACAGCCCTAAATGACACAAAGGGATGGTTGGACAGAAGTTGTGTATAGTAAGGGAAAAAAAGGTGATTTCAAGAAGTTTCGAAAGAGCAGGGCAGCATCAGTGGATAGTGACCTTTCACCTCCACCAGGATTCGATAACCTTATTAGCTGATGGGAGCGAGACTCGATAGAAGGAAGCTGAGGTAAGAGATGCAAGGTTATCACAGAATATTTACCAAGAGCAGCAGAGGGCTGCTTGCTTCCCGACCGAGCTAGAGGTTGCATGGAAGACATTTGCAAACGTGGGGACAAAGCCTGCGAATGAGAAAGAAGATCTCGAGATTAAACCTAACTCAACTAATATCCCTCACAAACCCACTCCCTAGGCCTTAGGCAGCCCCTCCAAGGTTTCCATGGAAGGTATAAATGTAGCAAAAAAATTGAGAAAAGTTCTAGGACCAAATAGTGAGAAATGGTGGAATTTGAAAACACCACAAGAAAAGAGACTATTAGGGACGGCGCATTGGCGACGGCTCTAGAAAGTCGTCACTAAAAAGAGTATTTGTGACCGCTATAAGAAAGTCGTCTCCAAAAATATATTATTGAGGACGCCTTCAAAAAGCCGTCGCTAAAAAAGAGTATTTGCGACGGCTTTAAAAAAAAACCGTCTCCAAAAATATAGTATTGGAGACGGTTGTAAAAAAGTCGTCTCCAAAAAATATAGTATTAATGAAGGCTCTACAAAGTCGTCTCCAAGAGTATAGTATTGTAGACGGCTCAAAAAAACCGTCACAAAAAAGTGTAGTTGCGACGACTTTAAAGTAACCGTCTCCAAAACTGTAACATTCGCGACGCCTTTGGGAAGCCGTCTCCGCTAAGAAAATTATTAGCGACGGTTAATGATGTAAACGTCGCTAACAAAATTTATTAACGACGACTACACAAGTCGTCGCGAAAAAACATCATTGGAGACGGTGACCGTCATCCCCAATAAAGGTTATTCGCGACGGCTAATGAAGCCATCTTTAATACGTTTGGTAGGGACGAATACTTTTCTCGTCGCTAGTAACAAATATTGGAGACGGCTCTAGCTGTCTCCGATAATCGATTATTAGAGACACTTACTAAAAGTTGTCCCTAATATTAATAGTAGTGACACTTACTTTAGCTGTCGCTAATGATCTTATTAAAGACGGTTGTAACTGTCTCAAATAAATGTTTATTAGAGACGGCTTTCTATAGTTGTCCTTAATAAGATTATTAGCAACGGCTATAAGCGTCGCCGATAGTTGGTATTAGCGACAGTTGAATATGTCGCCAAAGCATAATAGCGACAGCTATAGCCGTCGCCATTAGATAATGGCGACGGTTTAAAGCCGTCGCCAATAATGTAATTTTTTTAAAAAAAGTTAAAAATGCTTTACGTATATATTTTTTGTAAAGTATGGTAATGTATGTTAAATTAAAAGGAGAAAAATAAAAGTAAAAAAAAAATATTTTGATTATATGTTAATTACCCGAGGTACCTAGGGTGCATAACCCATGGTGGTAAGTCTACCCACCTATTTAGTTGGGGGACCAGACCTATTTAGGTGGGGTAGAGGGGGTAACTTTTTTCTTAATTTGAAAAAATTATCATAACATTTTAATTATTATTTGATTATATTTTTCTCATTTTTTTATTTTTTCACATGAAAATAAGTGGAGCCAAAAAAATGAGTACCCATCTCCATCTCCAAAGTAGCATCGAATAAATGGAGTTAAAGTACCCTGAGTTAAGGCTCTAACTACCAAAGTTACAACACTAGTATATATATCCCGTGAGCCTCACTTCAGATAAATATTATGTAATGTGCATTAATATGTATAGTCACACAACTATGTAAAATAGATTTGTATATTATTTTATTATTAGGTTATTGAGAATCGTTTTTGTAAAATTGTCAATATACATATATTTTTTATTTAATATATACAAGTAGAAAATATAATGTCGTTAATGAATTGAAAAGGTGAGGTCGACCCCAGAAGACCTGTGGGGTCGACCCTATTTCGCAGTGCTAAAAAGCAACACGGAGGACTCGACCCAAGAAGAAGTATGAGGTCGACCTCAAAACACAGGAGATCTGCTTTTCATTTGAGGTCGTCCTCAGTTGAAAGAACTCAAAAAAGTGGTCGACCACATTTTCCAGTGTTGAAGTTGGGTTATAATGGGTCAACCCAAGAAGAAGTATGAGGTCGACCCATGAAGAAATATGAACTTGACTCCATAACACATTGATTTGAAGATACTCCATATAACACGATGATTTGAAGACTGTTTTTCATGTACGCTTATCACTTAATCATATTCGGAATCGAAAATGGCACTTTCCGCATCCTCTCCTTATAAGAACATCGGAAACGGGTCGGAAACAGTAAGTATTGGGAAACATTTGGAACGCTCAGCAGGGGCTCTTGAACTTTGGCCTTCTCCTTCAACGTTCGGCTTCCCAGCAGTTGTGCGTTTTCCCTGGCCCCTGGAACTCATTCTGGAAATAGAAGATGAAATGCAGCAGATGAAAGGTTCATTTTATTGCGTTGGCTTCTTTGGACTAGAACCGCCACAACCAAACCGGGAGAGAAAGTGAACCGTCGGTTCACATTCGAAGGCGGAACAGAGTTCCGGTTGTGGACAACTAGCAGTCATCTGTCGACAACCTGCATTCGTCTGTCGACAACCATCACCAACTGCTGCACATCTTGAAGTCCAACTGCCTATATTGGAGTCCAGGACCCTTATTTTTACGCCCAACAAGAGTATTTTGGAGCCCAACAGGTGAGAGTACATCACCATTGGAATTTCAGATTCTTTTTTTTTTTGGTCTTATCATGACTCTTCCTTTGGCAACATCTTCGTACCAAAAATATCACTAATATTTTTGAACAATGTATTTATTTAAAACAATTCATAATATTACAAAAACCAATGAAGTTCCCAAAACTGGGTGTTTGGACACCCAACTGCTGCACATCTTGAAGTCCAACTGCCTATATTGAAATCCATGACTGCTATTTTGACTCCCAAGAGGTGTATTTTGGAGCCCAACTAGTAAGAGTACACGTTCAGGCAATACATACCTGTCGACAGCTGGAATGCCAGCTGTCGACAGATATATGTTGGATCAAAATGGCAGACACACAGTCTTAGAGGGTGGGGGGGGGGGGGTGAATAGAACTTTCTATCTTTTAAAATTTCTTCTGAAAAACACAGCACTAAATAGATATGTTAGTATTAAGTGTGATGTGTGTGATTCAAGTGTAAACTTGGCGGAAACAATCACACAAATAACTGTACAAGGGATTTATCCTGGTTCGGCCCTTCCCACATGGAAGTCCTACATCTAGTCCTCAAGTCAACTACTGGAGATTTCACTAAACTGCCAACAACTTGGCCTTCTCTCACCCTTGAGAGGAAATACAAAATCCACTTGCTCCCAAGCAAGTCTTCCCTAAACAGGGGTACAAACACTGCCTTTCACAAGGCCTTCCCTTCACAAGAGGGGTAAAGCAGAAGAGAACTTCTGCAAGAATTACAACAGAAATAGAGAATTAAACACTTGTGTGTTTGCCTCAAAACTGAGCACAAAACACACAAACTTCAACAGGATTGAAAGATCAAGAAATTGAGCAAAATCCTAATTGAAGCAGCTTGGGTGAACTTTGAAAATAGTAGCAAGTTACAACTTTCACCCAAAACACAGAATTTCATAAGAAGACTTTCTGAAGTGAGGCTCTCAGACTTAAGCTTATCAGAAAGGCTTGAGAGAGAGCTTGAAGAATTCGAATGAAGCTTTTCATTGGCTTGAATGTATGAGGTCTCTGTGTGTTTGTGTTGTTCTCTCTTCTTCTTCTTTTATAGTCTTCAAAATATAGCCGTTTGAAGGAGATATAGCCATTGGAGCTTGGTGACTGTTTTCAAATTAGCCATTGGAAGAGGGTTCCTGGGATCCTTTGGATCTTGAAGGCTTTGTCCAGAAGATCTTGAATTTTGCACCTTTCCAAGGTCTTCAGAATAGGAGCAGTTTGTCACAGCTAGAAGATAAGCTCTTGTAGACTGAGCTGGGAACAACTCATGCTAACCATGCGCTCCAATTAATGCCTGTTGCAAAGACAAGACAAAGACAAGCATATCTCCATACCTTTGTGGTAGGTGGGTCAGTTTGAGTACAGCAGATAGTATGGAACCTAGTATTCTCAACCTTTTCAGAAAATAGAGCAGACAGACAAAAAGTTAAGGTATGGATCTGTCAATGGTAGGTGAGATGGTCAGATGCCATGCGTTTGAGATTTTCATAAATACTTTGTGTCTCATGAAGGATATAAACTGAAGTAAGGACATCAAGACTGTAAGACTCAAAAAGATATTTTAGAGAAATGTTTTGCAGAGATGAATAATTTGAATATACTATGTTCTGCCAGAGAAATATATTAAAATAATAATCTTCTAAGATTTTAGTAAGATATGTTAGACAATAGGCAATTTGCCAATAAATTCTGTCTAGGATGTTTAAGAATCAAAAAAGGATTTTATAAACTTAAAGACAGATATATTCCAAGACAGACAGAACTGACAAGGTAAAAAGTACCAAGTACAAAACTGACAGTGAAGTCGAATGCAATAGAACAGGCAATTCGACTAAAGAAATAGGCATGATTCGATTTCAAGAAGAATAAGGTAATTCGACTATAGTAGTAAATATATCAATCGAGTGTAGTGTAAGGCAACATTCAGCTGTATGAGTCGAAGTCTTGAGTCGAATACAGTGAAAATGATATTCGACTGTGTGAGTCGAATGTTATGAATCGAATACAGTGTAAAGGACATTCGACTGTGTGAATCGAATGTTATGAAAATATGTGGACATTTGCAAGACTTGAGTTTCTGATGGAGTCGGATTTTGTAGTCAAATATATCAGTCGGATACAGTAGGCTATAGAGATAGTTCTATGGCCTTAGAAATTTTTGAGAATTCATGATATTGTATCTATAGAGAATTTTGTGACATATTTTGGAAAACACATATTTAAAGATTTGTCATAGCAAAAATATTATTTATAAGTATTAAATTGATTTCTTAGTGGCGGTTGCTCAACAATTCTCCCCTTTTTTGTTAATGACAAAAAATTTTAAATAGGTAGCTAACACATAAATTTCTTCTATACCTTTTAAATTTCTTCAATATTTAGATAGATAGTTGCTAAATTTTGACTACCTTTTCTCCCCCTTTGTGGCATTAACATAAAGGATAGGAGAACAGGAAAATGCTATCATAGATAAATACAAATTGCACAAAAGAAGCAAACAACAAACTGCATTCATAGATCAAAAAAAAAAATCTAATGTTCAGGGCTTAACAGAATTGGGTAGATAGAGGGAATGGGGAATCATAGCCAAAAATGGCTGGATGAGTTCCCAAAGCTTCAACTCATTGCTGGCAAATGAGTTGTCAAACAAAGAATGATCAACATTATAGCTGGGATTTGTGGAGGGTAATTTCTTGACTGATTTGACATGGCGCCTTTTGTAAAAATTGCGCTTGTTGCTGTATTTGTCCATGTCTAGCTTGATCCTTAGGGGAGTAAACTGTTTGGTAGTGGCCAGAGAGAGAAACTCCAAAAGAGTGATATTCCAGTATAGGCCATTTGAGATAGCTGCATCTTTGGCTTGATAGTAGTACATGTACCTCTGAGCCCATCTGAGACCTAGATGCTTTCTCAAATCCATGAGACTCTTAGAGTGAAATTCATTGAGGGATAGTTTCATCTTCTAGCACTGAGAACTGTAGGAAGGATAAGCTACTGCCCATTGTTCAGGTGTGAACCTCTCAGATTCAGCAAAGCTTAACTGAAGATCAAGGAGATGCTTATGGTACATGGACATCTGAAGGAAAATAAACCTTTGGAAGCTGAGCTTGGACTTATACTTGATCTTGAATCTGGTGGCAATCCGGATGAATCTATTGAAGAGAGTTTCATAAAAAGCACCTCTGTAGGAGACTGCTCCTACAAGGGGAGGATGGAGCCCTGAAGGCATTGCCACAGACATGGAGGGAACAACTTCCCTTTGGCCTCTTATCAAATTGTCATATTGGCTTGGACACATCATGCAGGCCTAACTTGAACCTTTCATAGTTAAAGGCTCTCATGGCTGTGTACTTGGCCTGAGATTGCCGGAGATGAGTGGCAAAAAGAGCATGAAATCTAAGGGAGAGGTGGTGTTCAACGGTCAGGTAGTGGCTCCTGGATTGGGCTTCTTGAAATTTGTTTGCCTCCTCTGGATAGAGATCAACAAATTCTTGAGGAGTGAGGCAGTGACTTTTCTGGAAAATCAATTGGAGATCTGAAGTAGAGAGTTGGGAGGTTTTGATCAAAATAGGAAGCCAGTGTTCAAAAGTAAGACCTGGCAGTGCATGGATTTCAAGAAATGCTCTTATTGACAAATATTCTCCGAACAAATTCATGGTTTGATCAGAGTGATGAACAAAAGCATACCAGAATGGGGGAAGTAACAAGGAGGGTTTATCTCCTATTCTGGGTCCATGAGAGGCTGGTAGTTGGATATTGGGAAGTATCTCAACTAGCTGAAGGAGAGTGTTCTGGGAACCAAGTTTGGAAGCTGTGGGTAGAGAGGAGTAAAAGTGTGGTGGTTGAGTGGAAAGATTGATTGTTATTTCCTTGAGGGGTTTGGGTTGGTGTTTCAATGGATAAATTGAAAACTTTACATTTTGAAAGATGGATCTACTTTTAGAGGAGGATTGAGCCCAATAGTATTAATGGGCTTGGTCCAATCTTGGACATTGAAAAAGAAAATAAAAGGGAGAAAGAAAAAGACACCAACGAGACTTAGTTCTATATTAGATGGCACCTCTTCCTTCTCCATCTAACTACCTTCAGAAGAAGGCCAATAGTAGAAGGTAAGGAGGGATAAGGACACATGTCCACAAGAGATAGTCCAACTTTGTGCTACACTCTCATTTCTTTGTCTCCATTCCTCAGATTGAGCTGAATCGAGAATATTGATTTGATTATTGGAGGGTCATTCTTAAGAATTCCCTTAACCAAGATTGATTTTGTTGCAAGGTGGATCAATTCCAATGGCCAACAAGTCCTTGTTCTCCCATTCTCCCTCAACATCCTAGCTCCAATCTTGGGCCCCTCAAGAAGATGGTCCATCAAAGCCTTTAACGAGTCGAACCGATCTTATCAGTCTTGTCAAGACAATTCGAGTTTCCTTTCATCTTGTCGGGCTATCTCAAGTAGAGCTTATCTCTCATATCTATGAGGATCTGAGATTGGGCATTGCAAAAGTTAGAACGGGGGAGCATGTCCCTCATGTTTATCTTCCCTTTTCGGCCTCTTGCCTTCCCAAGGTTAGAATGTGGTTGGCCCCCTCTTCTCCTCGGGTAGCACCTAGGGTTTGTTGTGTGGTTCATGAGCTTTGCAAAGGTGGTTAGTGGCTTCTTTGTCGGTGAAACCCGAAGGTCGAGGTTGGTGGTTTCCCCCATCAAGGCTGAGATGGCAGTTGTGATATCAAGTCTTGAGACTATTAATGGCCCAACATAGAAATGCCCCACATATCCTTGGAGCAGCTTGCTGAGTTGCTGTCATATGGTGATGAGGAAGGATGAACTTTTTGTCGAGTGGGTGTATCGCTTGAAAGTCTCAAGGAAACCATGCATCGAGGAGCTGGAAAGATAATATGGAGCCTGGGGTGAGGGCTTTAAACTAGGCTATAGCTCCTCCTTAAAGTAAGGCTACGAAAGCCCTTCGCATTTTACGTCGACCAAGACCCCCTAGAAGAATAGGAATGTGTTGAACCTATCTTGGTGGTTGGACGATCAAGTCAATATTCCTGGCTTAGCTTGGTCTAAGAAAAGTAGATGAGGAAATGAGATAGTGTAGCATGGAGATGGACAATGCCTTGTGGACAAGTTTCCTTCCCTCTCCATACTTGCACTTCTTTTGAAGTTAGCTAGGGAGTAGGAGGAAGTGGTGGCATCTAATATGAAACTAAGTCTTTTTGACATATTTGTCCTTCTCCTACTTGCTTTCTTTTTCAATGGCTAAGGTTGTGCCAAGCTCAATAATGCTATTTAGGCCTGGTCTATAGGGCCTATCACTTTGGTAGGGTGAAAGCTGATAAAACGAGTCTTTCATAAATTGTCTCAAAATTCTACTGGACTTACATTGGAAGCAATACCTAGGATTTCGATTTGGCATTTTAGTTTGTCATGAAACATGGCAAGATACTTGGCTTAAAAACATATCATATTCCATATATTGCACAAGTCGTATGACATTTCACTATACGAAAAAGCACGGATAGAGATCAACAGATTTGGTTTTTATTCAATCATAGTTCGGTCACTAGCACAAATACCAATTGAATTGATCAAATAGTGATTGAATCTGTCGGTCAAAAATTTTTGGTCACAAATTTGTAACTGAATATTTTCGATCACTATTCAGTCTCAATATTGAGATCGAAGATTGTTGGTCTCTATTCGGTTTCAAAAGAGTATCAGTGATCGAAAATACCCAGTCTCAAATTTGAGAATGAATTTGTGACTGAATATTTTCAATCTCAAAACAGAAGTCTAAACAATCAATATCTGAAGTTATTTAGGCACAGATTCGGTCTCATAATTGAGACCGAATTTTTGATCAAACATTTTTGATCTCAAAATAGAACTATAAATAATTAGTGACTGAAATTGTTCGTGTGATTCAATATTTTCAGTCTCAAAACAAATGTAAAAAAAATCAGTGACCTTATATTTTCTGTGATCAAAATATTAGGTGATAATTTGGTCATAAATCTAAGATCGAAGTATTTGGTCTCAATAGTTTAAACTACTAATAAACAATATTGTAGTTAAGACTGAACAATATTCGGTGACAATTCAATCTCAGATTTGAGCTTGAAATATTCAGTGACAATTCGGTCACAAATCTGAGACTGAATTGTGACCGAAACATTCGGTCTAAAAAATTTAACATACTAATAAACAATGTAGTGATTTGTGATCGAAATATTCAGTCTCAAAATTTAACCTACTAATAAACAATTGTAGCCAAGACAAAATAGGATTTAGTGATAGTTTGATCTCAAATTTGAGACTAAAATATTCGATAACAATTCGGTCACAAATTTGAGACCGAATTCTAACCAAAATATTCAGTCTCAATAGTTTAAACTACTAATAAACAATGTAGCAGAGGCCGAACAGGTTTTGTTGACAGTTCGGTCTTAGATTTGAGACTGAAATACTCGGTGACAATTCGGTAAAAAATCTGAGACCGAATTGTAATTGAAATATTCGATCTCAATAGTTTAAACTATTAATGAACAATGTAGTTGAGACCGAATAAGATTTGGTGACAGTTTGGTCTCAAATTTGATACCAAAATATTTGATGACAATTTGGTAACAAATTTGAGATCGAACTCTGACCAAAATATCTAGTCTCAATAGTTTAAGCTACTGACAAACAAGTAGTTGAGACTGAACATGTTTCGGTGATAGTTTGATCTTAGATTTGGGGATAATTCTGTCACAAATCTGAGATCGAATTGTAACCAAAATATTCAGTTTCAATAGTTTAAACTTCTAATAAACAATATAGTTGAGACCGAACAAGATTTGGTGACAATTTGATCTCAGATTTAAGACCGAAATATTTGGTGATAATTCAGTCACAAATTTAAGATCGAACTATGGCCAAAATATTCGATCTCAATAGTTTAAACTACTAATAAATAATGTATATATCTGAGACCAAGTTGGATTGGGGGTCAGTTCGGTCTCAGATTGAGACAGAAGTGTTTGATGACAATTCGGTCACTAATCTGAGATTGAAATATTTGATCTTAATAATTTAAATTACTACTAAACAATGTAGTTGGGACTGAATAAGATTCAGTGATTCAGTCTCAGATTTGAGATCGAAATATTCGGTCACAATTTTGATACCGAACTGTGGCCGAAATATTCGGTCTCAATAATTTAAACTACTAATATACAATGTATCTGAGACCGAATAAGATTCAATGATAGTTCAGTCTCTGATTTGAGACTAAAATATTCGATCAATTTTGTCACAAATTTGAAACCGAATTGACACCGAGTATTTTGATCTCAAAATTGGTCTCTATCCGTGCATTTTCTTATATTATTTTAATTTACGACATAGTATGACATTATATATTAAAATAAATAGATCCTTTACCAAAACAAAAAAAGGGAAGAAAAAGAGTAAACAATTGGCTCCTCCGTGTCCGAGCAGATGAAGTAGGAATCCTAGTTTTGTGGGGGTTAGCACAGTCTAACCCACATTTAACTTGGCCAATTTTCTGTTTCTCTGATTTGGTAAGATAGTTGAGATAAATTAAACACCCCAACTCAGAGTTAGTGGTGCGTTAGACAATCTGACCCAAGGGTGGCAAGATTGCTTAATCGACCAGGGGGTAGACACATAGTTTTAGTACATAAGTCAAGTCATTTTTTTATTCATATAATTGATGTCTCAAATTTATCATTATTTTTGAATCTCTCTTTAGTCCATTATGAACCCAATCAACTCAATATTCAAGCCCAACCCCACTCCAAAAGCCAAAACCAAAGAAAAATTAAGGTTATATGCTCAATTCATGAACACGACATATCGAGCAGCTGCGTTCTGCACACGACCACCTAATAAATCGTGTTCTCAACCTCTCATGCGCAACGTCATGCACGTCCATGCACGTCTTCTCTTGATGGGTTCTTTGATAATCTGACTATTTGGGGATATTTTGTGAATGTTTAGGCCAGATAAAACCCTAAAAACCCTTGTTCTCATCTTTGGCAGCCACCCCAACCCATATCCACATCCCATAGATACCCTCAAAACTCTAGGGAAAGTCAAAGTTATTCCTTGCACCCAGTTTTGGACTCTTTCTATAAACACCTTAATTACCTAGCGTTTTAATTCGAGTTTGAGAGAGGATGCTGGCAGCTTAGGAAACTTCATGGGCTCAATTGCTTTCTTCTTCTCATCTTCCCAAACCCAGAAAGAGGCCTCTCTTAGGCACTACATCTCCCCATTATCCCTTCTCTTTCTACTATTCTTCTTTGAATAGATTGTCAAAAGCTACATTTTAGAGGAGGATAGAAAGTACTGCCCCCTGTTCGGGCTCCTTATAATACGAGATCTCTTTCCCACTGCTTCCTCTGCGACCTCATCCAGGGAGTACTCCCATTCGGGGTTTTCCATTACCTTGTCTCTCCGATTATTCTTTTATCAATTTTCTTTTCATGCATGCATCTTAGATATATATATATATATATATATATATATATATATATATATATATAGGTTTTGATCTCGTTTCTTTTGTTTAAACGCATCCACATCATGACACACACGCACATGATGAGTAACTTAGTTGATGGGACATTTCAGGGTGCATCAGAAGGTTGTTGGTTCAATTCCCACTAATTTTTTTTTTAAATTTTTTGAAAATTTAATTTTAAAGAAATCTTTAGACTTTGAGGCATGAGTTAGAGGGAGAGGTCCTGAATATTGAATTCGGGATCTCTCGGTGGTGACTTTGTACAAAGTTAGTGAGCTGAACAAAAAAAAACACACATATTTCAGCCCAAACATGAGTTTAAAATCTATTCCTATATAGTAAATTCCCCCATGCTTTTATGCTTATTCTTTCAAAGGAGGGGATTCTAAACAGACACATATTTCTAATGAGTAGTACTCTCTTGTTTTGATCTATTTGGCATGCAAAATATTGGCAGATAACACAAGGTCCTTGCCCTCTAACCGGCTGAATTAAGCATGATGAGAAAGGAAGAACAGAATGTCTCACAACTAGCTGGCTGAATGCGACCATGGAGCTGCAACATTCTCATCATGAATGCAGCCATTATAAGCAGCCACATTTTGAATGGGACTAGATAGTCGACCGTGTTCACAGATCAGTGTCTTTTCCTCATTCTTTTGTCTATTTTCTGAAATAGTTAGTCTTGTATTTATTCTTTTATTTTTTATAATTATTTTGATAGCGATCACGGCATATATATATTACACCACAAGGGAGGAGGGGTTTGGTTAACAGGCTAAGGAGCATACACAATTTAGCTTGGGTTTACACCAATCCGGATGGCTTATCCCGGGACGAACAATCCAGCTATCAAATTAATCGGACATAAAAATTCGAACTCTAGCATGCATCACACAAGGAGTAAGCTAGAGAAGTAAATTAACCAGACATGCATGAAACCATCTGATCATATGTGGAGACGAGGAGAATAAAATTGATTTGGATGACCAAACCTTCTCATGAATTAATCGTGAATCACATTAATATGCAGGGGGGCAGATGTTTCTAACGTTAAATCTACATATGTTTTGCCTCCTGTTTAACGGAAAGGGGACAAATTAATGGGAATTTTTCGTATATGCCGTGGGTGTAGT
Organism: Colocasia esculenta; assembly: GCA_014218235.1. NCBI lineage: Eukaryota > Viridiplantae > Streptophyta > Magnoliopsida > Alismatales > Araceae > Colocasia > Colocasia esculenta. The sequence continues at coordinate 7,182,155 of CM024766.1, read as the reverse complement.
ACAACATTTTGCGAGAATATTTACTTATTTTATCTAGCATTTTGTTAAGGGAACATGATGGGTTCGATTTGCCGGCTTACAACACCAGTTAGGTGGGTTATATACGGAGCGGATATAGAGTGAATATAAAATTTTCGATTCCAATCCGAATTGTTAATCGAATTATTTGTATCCTCTTTAAATATAAGTCGAATACAGAGTGAATAATTTAATTAAATAATTTTTTGATTTGAAGCGGATATGAATGTTATCTGCTTCGAAAATATGAGTTTAATTAAAATATTAAGTGATTTAAAAATTAGAAAAAAAGTCAGAAAAAAATTGTAAAATTAAGAAAAGATATAAATGTCAAAAATATTTTTTAAATAAAAGATTAACATTATATATATTATATATTTATATATTTTATATGGATCATCAGATCTAAGATCTAACTATAAAAAAAAACTCTATTTCGAAGCGGATCTTAAACGTAACATATCACTCATTTTTATATCCTCTCTATTTATTATCCGGATAATATCTGTATCTAAAATTTACTTCATTATATTTGTTAAACACATAATATCTAATTAATTAGAAATAAATTTGAATCAGATTCCGGTAATATTCAGATCCGTTAACAACCTTATCAGCTAGCCACTTTGCTGCTTGTATATCACTAACCTTAATTTTCTCCTTTCGGGTCGTCAAATTCCCATTTGCCTCACCACAAGGAGGAAACCTGCTGTAACCATTGGAATTTGGAGGCAAAAGAGAGCTGAAAAACCTTTAGCAGGAGATGGTGCATGCAGCTCTGGCTTTCTCTGGACATGACAGTTCCAGGCCCCTTCTCTGCAGTGAATTCTCCACCTCTTCCCGCCCATCTTTGTCATCCCCCCCTGCGAGCATTCATCTCATGTGGGTCTACACGCGATACGTACGCCCTATGTGTCCTCTCTATCTGTTTCTTAATTTCTATAAATTCTAAATAGTCCCTGGGTGTATACATAGAGAGCGAGACAGAGAGCGAGCGAGCGAGAGAGAGAGAGAGAGAGAGAGAGAGAGAGAGAGGAAAGAGTGATGGGTAGAGGCGGTGGGGAGTGTGAATGTCCCGGCATTTCACCTCTCCATGTTTTCCATGACGTTCATGGCCTCTGACATCAACATGGCCACCATGCCTCTCGATCCCTCGCTGCTAGGTCTAAGGGCTGTGCCCTCCAGCTGCGTGAACAGTTCACGTGCACCCCGGAACATGGAATAGAGATTGGGGGGTGGAGGTCCCTATCCAATAGTCTCGTGCTTGGCAACGCATGAGGAGGAGGGGAGCAGATGGGCCTTGTCACAGGGTGCTGCAGACAGGCCGTGCCAATGGCCACAAGCTTCTTCTGTCGGCTTCCTCACCATCCTGAGCCTGAGGGAGACCAACTTCAGACTGCACCTACCTCGTGACCCATGAATTATTTACTCCTGGATGGGAGTGCGAGTTTGTTTTGTTCTTCTCCTGCATGTCTTGGGTGTGTGAAGAGAGAGAGAGAGATAGAGAGAGAGAGAGTATCTTCGTGCGTATCTGAGAATAGAGACACAATAGAAAATGTAACGTCGTGTTTCTCGCCCTGCAGGTGGGAGGACAGGGAAAGGGACAGAAGGTAGAAGAAGAGAGAGGAAGGGAGAGGCGAACACTTTTAGAAGGCTGTCCTCTTTCACAAGTGAAGATGCGAGGAGGGTTCCCTATATCGATCTGTTAATTAAACAGCGCCAATAAAATAACATTCCCCACACTCTGCAGCGAGCTGTTCCCTGCGAAAGGCTGCCAAAGTTTTAATGTAATTAATTAACATGCTGTTGGACGTTTGCAGCATTTGTTAATTTGGGGAACAATGTTATTGTAGCATTCTTTTCAGTTTTTTAGAGATACGCCATCTCCTTTCTGACATCCACGGAGGTTCCGATGTTCTGATGATCTGATCTCATCATATTCTAATATTTGGCGTAATACGCCATGGTTAATTATATGGTGATATCTTGTGGCTGGCTGGCGGTGGTCATGTGGGGATGAAATTAAGAAGCAGGCATGAAAGAAGTGCATGGCTTTGCATTTATATATATCTAGCTGAGATTTAGAATAGACACTTCCCCTCGTAACACACACACACACACCCCTTCTCTCCCTCTCACACAAAAGAAATGGATAGTGGGCGCTGCTGGCACCTCTCTCTCTCTCTCTCTCTCTCTCTCTCTCTCTCTCTCTGGTCTCTTCACAGTTCTATGATCAGAAAGGCTGGTGGGTTCTGTAGTGATCGACCAGTCGGATCCAAGGAATAGCTGACATGTGGGTCCCGACGTCAGTACGTCACCCTCCTTCCTGCATGCTTCTATAACGTCTCTCCCTTCCTGCCTCCCTGTGACCCTGTCCGCGCGCGATGCTGCAGGATCCATGGAGTTGCTGACCCAATGCCAACCTTTCGGCTTTCTCCATGCGTCTCCACAGCCCCCGCCCCAAACGCCACAATATTGTACTAACACATTAATTCTTCGCAGTTAGTTTCAGGATACAAAAGGAATTTGAACATTGTAGGTAGGATAACAGTAGTACTTAAATGTAGTACGTAATATGTTGTTTTAGGTACTCAGATCAGCAATTAATGTAAGACTAACGACAGGTATCATCGGTTGGTCAGGAGGAGAAGGTGATTAATTAGCTTCCATTATTTAAGTAGCGAGCAATGTCTCTGTTTCTCTGCATTAATCATTCACAGTTCCATCAACCAAATGGTTCATGGAGGGTACAGTAAAAAGTAAACTGATTTGATGAAGGAAAGCTAAAGATTATACGTACGTCTTTATCAATGGTCTTGTTTTGAAAGAAAAATTTTATAGCAAGACAGTAACAACTAACAAGATTAATTACTTTGGTTAGACATTACAAGATCCCTCCCAAGTTATCTTTAGGAGCAACCGAGCAAGGGGAACCATGAGCCAAACGGAGGAGATAGATTAAACATGGGAGGTGCACAGAATTAAGCAAGTCTTACAGCACTGCGCGCGGTGGAGTTAAAAAAGTTTAAAAGGTACGTACACCAGTGCAAGCACAGCGAAACAACAAACATTAATAAATATATACACTATCTATATATATTCAGGCGCCATTTAATTTATATCCTGTTGGAACGAGATAACACTATGTCATTGAACAGGTCAAAGGATCACGAGCAAGAGTGCATATATAAACAAGGTACGTAGCTAGCTAGCCCGTCAAATGCTGCCACACGCCATGTATGCCAACTTGCACTGTGGATCGAACTATTGCAGCGGTCCATTTGTTTGGACAGCGGGGAACTGCCTTGGAATGGTGGGGAGGGAGGGGGGCATCGGTCTTCTCCAGGTCAGAGATGTTTCACTAATTCCACTGTGGGGACTTGGATCCAGCTGCCTGTCTTCTTTTCAATTCACAGTCACATGCTGTCTGCTGTTCACTCTTTTTTCTTTCTTTTTTTTACACATTCATTCATACGAAAATAGGTAGAAGAACAACCGGCGTAGCCGCGCTGTGCGTCGGCGAAAGACGGCGGACGCCACCAACATACACCGTGCATCAACCCCAGAACCAAAAGTTCAAACACACAGAGAGAAACAGCCCTACTCAAGGGGGAGAGGATCACCCGGCCGGAGCACTCTGGCAGCAGATCGACGAGCAACGATCGGCCGGAACAAACGAAGGGCACGGACAGCGGCGCCCCGAAGGTAATGCTGTAGGTGTCGGACGACCAAGCACTGGGCTCAATGGCGGAGCCAGGAGTGCCCTCCCCCCTAATTTCTTAAATAAATGGCCTCCTTTAATTTCTTACGTGAATTAAGTCGAACATTTGAAGATTTTTTTAAACTTTATTAATTAAACCCCCCTTGCGGTGCATATTTATGAACAATTAATCTTATTAATCCCTCCTCTTCTAAATATTTCTGGCTTCACCGTTGACTAAGTTGTCGCGGAAGCTCACCGACTGACGGCGGGGATCCAATAGGGGAGAGACGCACCCTTAGAGTTCGAGATCACCAAGGGGGAAGCTTGACGTTGCCGACCTAAAGAAGACCATCATTCCAGAGCAGCGAGACTTGAAACGGGACTTGAGGGAGTTGGCTAATTGGGAGCAACACCGGCTTGACAACTTGTTACATAGCACAAAGCAAGGGGAAACATCACCATGAGGAAAACGAACACCACACTTGTTACTATATTGCAGTTGGATGACGTCGACTAGAAGGATCACCTCGCTGTCGATGCCGTAGAGCACCATCGAGCAAGGTGAGGTAGCTCTCCTACGAAGAGGAGGAGACAAAATTGGGAGAATCTCAAACAAAAGCTCCAAAAAAGATCCCTCTAGACCTGCCAGAGACATTGTCAAGGGGAGAGGGCTCCAACGAGGAGGAGTTGTCGGAGGGGCCGAGGACAGCACGAGAAAAGAGATCTCCACATACATCCGGAGCTTCTCTCTCTAGACAAAACTATTGAGAGAAATCCCAATCACTTGTGCACGTGACACGTCTGTTGTTCACGCGCTAGCTCTCTCTTGGATATATATATATATATATATATATATATATATATATATATATATATCTTTATCTTTTTTTTTTTTAAATTAAACAGGTCTTCAAGACCTCAAACTAGGAGAGTGCACCCATCCCCCAGAGGGGGAGGATGTTCTCACTCCACCAGTGAAGACAACCTGGGCCTAAAATATTATGACGGTAGAGCTAGTACAAGAAACCAGGGGCTATATATATATATATACAGAAATGCTGCAATGCGGCGAGGGGCTTTTGTACGCCCCTGCCGCACTGCAGCAGGGACCGTCGGATTTAAAATCCGACGGTCCCTAAACGGGACCTGCATTTCGCGCGCCGCAGGCGCGTGAAACGGCAAGTCCCATTTTTTTTTTAATATGCACCGTCGGATCTTAATCTGACGGTGTGGGCTGCGGTACGGCGGAGCCGTACCGCCGTATCACAACATTACTCTATATATATATATATATATATATATATATATTCCGCCGTATCGCCGTATCACAACATTACTCTATATATATATATATATATATATATATATATATATATATGTCTGATAACATTGCACCTTCATCTTTCTATTTCCCTTTTTCTTTTTCCTCGCAAATTGTTCGTTGCTTAACCCAATGTAAGAGATCTAATCCCATTGAGTTACTGATCAGTCGAAGTGAAGGCATATTCTCCTTTGGTTGAAATCCGACCAGAATGTGTACGTTTTGTGTTGGTCAACTTTCAAGTCTGTTTGATATTCGGATAAAAGGGGTTTTCTCTCATTCTCATTTATCAACTCCCCCATAACGCAGTCATGATCTGATAAATGGGTGTAAAGTACAGGGGCCGGATAACGGTGTCGCTTCTAAGTACGGGTAAAAGTTAGATAAATGGTTTAGTAGCACACTTGACGGGACACATCTTTCAACACATCAATTAAAATGTACCAGCCCCTTGATTTATGAAGAGTTTTTGACTTTCTCCTGACAATGGTTGATGCGATATATATTTTTTTATTAGAAATATCACTTTAGTGTATCTAAAATTGGTGTTAAAAAATCGTTTTTCTAAAAGTTCTGCACCCTGTTAAAGTGGAGACTATGGTGGAAGATGTGGAGATCATTGTTTCACTATTTCTCCACTATGCAAGTACATGAAATTCTGTGTTTGAGATATTTAATATCACTCTCTACTATAGGATCCACACCTATTTATCTTAGATTTATCTACATCTTCACTATTGTTAAAGTCACATAAATGAGGAATAAATATAGATAATAAAAATAAAATTATAAAAAATATATGATTAAAGAGAGATAAACTACGTACATCTGATAATCTATCTTCAGTATAACCTATCCAGTTATCAAACACCTCAAGAATTAAACCAAATATAAAATAGAGGAAATTTATGGTAGTATCCTATTCCCTATCTTTTTCTTTTCCGGATTTAACGTAAAAATTGGATGTTGAGATCTTACGTGGGACATCCAATTCTAAGAGAGATCTTGAGATCGAACGGCAGTGTCGGGCTCAAGCTAGGTGTTTTCAAGGGTGAGATGAATGACTTTAAGTTAATATTTTTTTTTAAAGTTTCTGATAAAAAAATGAGAGGGTAAGATGATTAGATAAGTAATGGCTTGCACCACCCTCGCTAACATTTCTAGTCTTGAGATTAGGGTTGCAAGCGAACCAATACACTCGACAAGTAACTTGAAACTTAACTCGATAAAAACTCGACTCGGCTCGTTTATCTAAAGAATTTTTAAACTCGATTCATAAACGAGTCGAGCATGAACAGAGATATGCTTGACTCGAATACGTTCGCGAACAACTCGTTAAGATACTCGATAATATGCTCGTTAAAATACTCGATTAGTTACTCGTTAATATACTCGAATTATATTAATTTCTTATTATAAATTTGAAAATATTAATATTTATTATTTTAAAAGAATTTTTGTTAAGGTACGAAATACTTATGAATACTAAAATATAAAAGATTAAATATGAGTGTGTAAATACACAAATTATGAAATGAAAAGCTATAGACGAACTCATGCACTCGACAAATAGCTCGAATTCGACTCGGATGTTACTCGAATTTGACTCCTTTAGTAAAGTAAACGAGTCAAACTCAAATAAAAATTTAAGGTTATTTCATAAACGAACCAAGTATGAGCAAATATCTACTCGACTCGTTTAAGCTCGTAAACAAATTTGTTTAATTTTTTAATTATAAAAATTATAAATATAGTTGTTAAATATTTTAAACATTATACTAAAATAATTAAACAAGTAACTTATGAAGGATCTTGGGGTATGACTTTGAAATAAGATAAATTTGGGTCTTATAAACAATTAGATTTTTACTTGTAAATTGAATTGAGCTTATATATATACATAATATGAATACATATATATATATATTTATATATATATATATATATTTATATATATATATATATTTATATATATATATATTTATATATATATATATAACTCGAAAATTCGATTGGGCTCGTTAAGATACTCATTAAGAGCTCGAACTCGAGAGTATTTAAACGAACCAAGTTTGAACAACCATTTTCAATACTTGATAAAACTCGAGCTCGATTAAAAATTAACGAACAGAGCTTGATTAGCATAATATTCGACGCGACTCGACTCGTTTGCAGCCCTACTTGAGATAAAAGTGGCAAAGAGGAAAAAGAGTGGTGTGGAGGCCATTTCTAGTCTCCTAGACCCATAAGCCCATCATGACCCGGCAAGGGAGAAAGACTTTGGCCATTAAACCATATGTCTTTGGGTTCAGCCACTAGCTTCCGAACACGCTTCAACCATCAGGCATCTAAGGGTCTCAAAGGTAGTCTTCGGGCACCGCATAACCTGCTCGAGCAAAACACGGTCTACCGAGCAGACCACGAGGCTCCTGTTCGAACCCTCTGCGGCCATAGTGTCTAGGCAATGGACGTTGAACGGTCGTGTCGAGCACCGGACGGCTGCACCAAGCAATCGGGCAGAGAACGGTCGTGTCGAGCACCGGGCAACCTCGTCGAGCTCCGAGCAGGTCCGACGGTCTCTAGGCGGTACCCCCTCTGCCCGGGGCTCTAAAGCGGTCCTTCGCCTACCACGGCAGTTAATACGGTGGTTTGACATGCCACCCCACCAATTGGGGCATTGACAATGAAGAATCCCAACAGGCGTCTCAAACAGACAACCCTCGCCTCGGAAGCTCAACTGACGTGCCTCTTCAGTCATCATTGGAGGAGACTGTGTCTGGACCCTTCGTATCCCTCACTTATATAAGGAATAGGTAACCTTCATACAAAGGTACAAGACTTCTCTCCCACACACGCCCACGCGCGAACCTACACACAAAGAACCTTCCATTTTTGCCTCTCTCGTAGTCTATCATGACTTAGGCATCCCGGTTCTTCAACCGGTCCCCCCTGACGCTCTCTGAGTTTTGCAGGCCTTCGTCCGCACCGGCGACAATTCCTTCCCTCCCTCTCATTCTCAGTGGAGGCCCATTCGGCCCACTACCGAACAGAGAATCACCCCCACAAGTGGCATGCATCATAATATTACTCTTGAATGAAGGACTAATAAAAACATAATCTCTATTACAAAATTCAGTCTAATTATTAAGTCACTGCCCTCGGAACTAAGATAAAAAAGGAAAATAGAGTAATTGTGTGCTATATATTTCAGCCTGGCCCACTTTTGAGTGGATGGCATAAGGACTTGGTAATTATGGCATTTTGGTAATTTCTTTCTCCGGATTCGACCAAACCCAAAAAATAATTCGTTGGATTTGGATAAAGGCAGGGTAGTAGGAGAAAATAACCATCTATACAAGAATTATAATTAGCTTAATTCATTCACCATTTTCTATAATGAAAATTAAATAGGAACATTGATTTTGTAACAATCATGCATGCTAAGTATAGTCTTATCATAATCAAACCATTTATTTCACTGCTTCCATTTGATTCTGGAAACCATAGATAGAGGACACATTATTGTGGAGGGCGTACTCTCTCTCTCTCTCTCTCTCTCTCTCTCTCTCTATATATATATATATATATATATATATATATATATATATATATATGTACAACATTGCAAAGCTAAGGCCACTCCCCTTGCCTTATATATATCGTATTTGAATGTCACTAGTCTATAAATAGGGTTAGATATGTAAGTATTTGGATTTATTTAAGTGGAAAGGATCAAGAAATATATGTTTAGAAGCCAATCATATCATATTATTGTAAGTTCTCATTCAATAAAAAATATTCAACATTATTCCATTATGCAGCATTTCAAGGCACAAGTAACCTCTCTCTCTCTCTCTCTCTCTCTCTCTTCTCTCTCTCAATATGCATATCTATACACCACACAATGCTTAATCCTTCATCTTCAGAAAAAACTCCCACCCCTCTGCTCTGAATGCATTTCACATTCAATGGACACCTCTCTCTATTCTATCTTCTGTGCGAATTTGATCGCGCACGTAAGTCGACGATGTTAGATAACTTTTGAAACGCAATGATTTTGTCAGAGATTCTCTAAAATCTCGTGCAAGACGTTTTCAAAATATGTCTAAAACTCACTTAAACCACTTTGATGTGACTCACCAAAAGGTGCCACCAGTACCACTAAACTCTATATAAGGAGAGGAGATCCCCTCAGTACACTGACCGAAGGGACTCAGTCAGTACACTGATTGAGAGGGTTTTTTTTTGTGAAAAACCCCTCCACACTAGCAAAGGTGGGGTGACAGTGAAGGTGTGGAGGGGTTTTTCACAAAAATTTCCTCTCACACTGACTGAGTTCCCTCAGTCAGTGTACTGATTGTGGCAGCTTGATCCGTCCCCTGTTATGACCAAACATGACACCCCAACCTATCATAAAACCAGCCATGCACGCACTAAGCAAAGAGAAAAATTTATTGTACTTGTATATTGCACTTTAATATGACTAGATAATAATCTATATATCACTCTTCACATAAAAAATGATAAAGTGACATTCTAATTGTTGAATGTCACATGGACTTATTGTTTAGTCATATTGTACTTAAAGTGTAATATGTAAGTACAATAAATCTTTCTCCTAAACAAATTTCACCTCTGCTAGAAACCCATCTTACCAACCCAAATTGCAATGAGCCAAATTAGGGCATCCATTACTACAGATCCGTCCCTCACAACAGGACGTCGATCTGCCTAAAAAACACAAAATAAGCACAATGCCATGGATTAACTCTCAGATCACCTGACACTCACATCTCGAAATATTAATACCCACAAAATGTATAAAATACTCTTCTCACACTATATTGAAATACTGATTAAATGACAAGTGCAGGGCGAAGAATATATAGCCACCCTATCCCTAATTGGCAATCCACAGTTCCACACCCACTAGAGGGGGCGTCCTTTTGTCTATTAAGCCTAGCAATTATCCATTTTAAATTTGAGCCAAATATAAATTTATATGATCTGTTTAGTTGGATAATTATTCAAATAAAATATCCAACCAATAATTTAATCAGATACCGGGCATCTGATTATTAATCAGATAGGAATTCGAATAGTGATATCTGTTCAGATATTATCCGACTTAGTATAAATATGGGTTTTCTCAATATTTGCTCCATTAGCACTTCAGGTTGGCTCTTATTTGTTAGCTAATAATGATTTTTTATATTTATTATAATTTTTTAGTTCATTATATATGTGTATATATTTAAAAATTAAAAAATATGAACATATAACATGTTTTTATGCCTAATCCGATAGTCAGAAATATCTGAATTCAGATAATACTTGTTATCCTTGAAATTCGAATTCGAATAGTGACAAAATACATCGTAGTAGAATGTATTGGATTCAAATATTTGACTGATTATGATCGGATATGAATTCAAATATATATCCACTCCGTATTCGTCCCATTTAAGATACCTTGCCCATATCCACGGCGGGGCATGTCGACACCAACACCTTGTCGGAACTCTGCATCACCCACACTGCAACCTTATTCTCACCCAGCCATCATCGGTCATCAATGGAAAGGGAAGATGGAGAGAAGAAGTGGAAGGAGAGCGGAGATGGATTGAGTTGCCGGAATGATCTAAGAAGCTCAAATTAAAGTAGTGGAAGGGTTTCTTAAGAAATCCACCTCGAGCACCTTGGAAGAGAAAAAAAGCTAGACATGCATGTGTGCCCATTCAAAAAGTTTAAATGCAAATGATGCCTCTATCACCCATTTATGACACATTCGCCCATATGCGAATTTATTAGTCAATGCTGCCGTCTGTTGACACCATTATATATAGTCTGATCCACTGTACCTGAATCACACCAGCCTACATGAATGTGCGTCATTGAAACACGTAATTAGGCCTCCCTATTGCCTATTTATCATTACACATCGACCTTACAAACTGAGCGCACACACAAGATCAATAATAAGATCAGTTTAAGTACAACTCTCAACTCAAGAATAGGAGAAAAAGAAATAAAATTCTGGTTTAGAAGTCTCATGTCTAGAAGTAGATGAGCGATGATTGAGACAAATGAAGTCCTCTGCAAACAGCACACTGGATGTAGTATAGATGAAGCACCATCTTCTGGACGTTCCACCACAAGAAAAAGCGCCATTATCGACGGACATTTCCGACAGAAATATCACCACAAGAATAAGCGGCATTACCGACGAATTTTTCCAACAGATAAATTCCATCGGAAATACCGACCGATATTTCGACGGAATTATTTTCGTCGGTATATCGGTTGGAAATACTGACCGATTTTAATCCATCAGAAAAATCCGTCAGTAATAGTCTTAGGAAGAGGATTACCGACAGATATTTCCGACGAAAATATGTCCGTCGGAAATATCCATCGGTAAACCCCCAATTTCCCTCCCCCCGCCATCCCTGCGAAACCCACCTGCATCCCGCGAAACCCAATTTCTCTCTCTCACTCTCTCTCGCTCTCTCACCATCGCCTGTCGTCGGCTGCCGCGCCACCGTCGGCTCCACCGTCGCCCGTCGCCGCCTGCCGCGCCACCGCCGGCTGCCACGACTGGGACCACCAACCCCGTCACCGTCGACCTTCACCGCCGGTGCCGCCGACCTTCACCGTGAGGTATGTATCTCCTCCCTCTACTGGACCCCCACCGGCCCCCAGCCCCCCTCCCACTTCCGGCCCCCTCCCCGTCTACGACCCCCACCCCTGCCAGCCCCCCTCCCACTTCCGACCCCCTCCCCCTCCACGACCCCCACCCCTGCCAGCCCCCCTCCCACTTCCGGCCCCCTCCCCTTCCGGCCCCCTCCCCCTCCACGACCCCCACCCCTGTCTGCAGCCCCCCTCCCACTTTCGCCCCCCTCCACGACCCCCACCCCTGCTAGCCCCCCTCCCACTTCCGGCCTCCTCCCCCTCCACGACCCCCACCCCTACCAGCCCCCCTCCCACTTCCGGCCCCCTCCCCCTCCACGACCCCCACCCCTTCCAGCCCCCCTCCCACTTCCGGCCCCCTCCCCCTCCACGACCCCCACCCCTGTTTGCAGCCCCCCTCCCACTTCCGGCCTCCTCCCCCTCCATGACCCCCACCCCTGCCAGCCCCCCTCCCACTTCCGGCCCCCTCCCCTTCCGGCCCCCTCCCCCTCCACGACCCCCACCCTTGCCTGCATCCCCCCTCCCACTTCCGTCACCCTCCCCCTCCACGACCCCCACCCCTGCCAGCCCCCCTCCCACTTCCGGCCCCCTCCCCCTCCACGACCCCCACCCCTGCACTGTGGTTAAACTCATTAGTATTAGTTTAGAGGGGGATAGACTGTCCATCTTGCTAAATTTATTTTTGGCCTATTTAAGATGAGTCTATTTTAATCGGTTCATAAGGTAATATAATAAGTTTGTCATCAGTGGTTAAGATCTTCTATTGTACATCTTAGGTCTTACAAGATTAAATCTTCGTCCTCATATTTATACATAAAAAAAATACTAAACCCTAGACTCACATATCTCTCTTTTCAAATTTTATCAATTTTTCTTAGGAGAAGTCTCCCTTAAAAAGCATCCAACAATATTAGGACTGTAAACGGGTCGGGTTCAGAATCAGAAACATAGATTCTGATTTTGATAATCGAAATATAGTTTTGGTTCTGATAATATCGGAATGGTTATTTCTGATTCCATTCCGATTCTGATAATATTATCGGAACCAAAATTTCGATAAGTTAAGGTGTTTACCATATTTTTTTCTTTTAAGTTTATGGATAATTTATCGAAATAATCAATACCCATTTCGATTCTGATTGTTTTTCAATTTCGGTTCTGATTTTGATAATTTATAAGAATATTTGATACCAATTTCGATAAACTATCGGTATCATTTTTTAATTTCGAGCAAAATCCTATTAATAATATCAAATAGACATCGAGATGCAAGTTGTGATTAGAGGAGATGAGCTATATTATCTTTGAGTAGCAATTAAATTCACATAGTTTATGGCATTAACATGGTATTGATAAAGCATCGACGGAAGTGTAAAAACGAGTACAAAATGAGGTTACATCTCAATTCAAACTCTAATGAGGTTACATCTCAATTTATAGCATTTAAAAAAATGAGTACAAAATCTTTTTTGTGGCTATTATGTCCTTAATTCAAACTTATTTCAATATGACACTATTATATGGATTGTTTAATTACTTACTTTCAGTTTAGTGATTAGTATTGTATTTCTTACTTTAATGCAATTCATGTACATGTATGTATGAATTGGGTTTATTATTGCACTTGTTCATATGTATGATTTTGTTTTCATGTTCCTTTCATATTTATTTGGGTTTTAAATTTGATCTTTGCATGTATAGTATTTTTTCACTGCACACACCTCACGAGAGCGTGTTAAGCCCGTGTCAATGAACCTTCCCGTTCAAGACTTTGAGATTGATGTGCACGGGACTTATTTTCAATGATGAGAACGTGTATATCTAACTCAAAGTCTTGAATTGTCCCGTTTTGGACAGTCTGTGAATGTTTGATCGCAGTTAGGTGGTCATTTATTATGTGTTTGTATTATTTGTTGAAAATTTCGGGTGCGTCTACTCACTCCTCTCTGATATACCTTTATTGATTTAGAATATTTTCTTAACCACTTATTAGTAAGTGTTTAAGAAAATATCTTAATCAAAAAATATTTTTGGTATATCGGAGAGGTGTGAGGAGATGCTACCGAAATTTTCAGCAAATAATACAAACACATAGTAAATGGTCATCTGAGTGCGATCAAATATTCACAGATAGGTAAAAAGTGATAATCTTAATAATATATCCTACCTATTCATTTTGACTTACTCGAACGATGTGAGGGTGTGTTGGATTTTAACTCGTGACATGACATTTAATCTGTGTAGGAAAAATGTCTTATGAGAATCGGTCATGGATGTACCATGGAATAGTGAATGGAGTTGTGACCGAGGAGTTTAAAGATGGGGTTGACAGTTTTATTCAGTTTGCATTGAGTAATTCATCAGTAGCAGTTGATCCGATGGGTAACATCCGATGTCCGTGTTCGGCTTGTAAGAACAGAAAGTGGATATCGACATGGGATGTACAACATCATTTGTATACGAGAGGATTTGTTGCCCATTATGAGTTATGGTCGTCTCATGGTGAGTTGAATATTTAGTCGTATGCACCAGCTAATTACTTTGCCTCCACAAGTACGTACGTAGACATGGTTGTCGATGCTGCTGGTCCGAAGTTCAATATTCATGAAGATCAAACAAATGAAGAAGTGCCGAATGATACAGCTCAGAGATTTTATCAGTTACTTCGAGATGTTGATGAGCCATTATGGGATGGTTGTGAGAAGTATACACGGTTGTCTGCAGTGTCGCAGCTACTGAATTTGAAATCTGAATTTCATATGAGCGAGAGTTGTTTTGACCGGCTTCTCTTACTCATCAAGAGCATGCTTCCTCAATCAGAGAGGTTACCTGCTGACTTTTACTGTGCGAAGAAGATGGTGAATGATCTGGGGCTTGGTTTTATGAAAATTGATTCATGTCTGAATCACTGGATGTTGTACTACAAAGATGATGCAGATAAGACATCATGTTGTATTTGTAAGCATGATAGATTCAAGCCCAAGAGAGGGGACAAGTCAAAGCAGAAGGATGTTTCGTATAAGTCATTGCGGTACTTTCCGATCACACCCAGATTGCAGCGGTTGTTCATGTCCCCGAAGACACCTGGACATATAACTTGGCATGCGGAAAGAGTCCATCGTGACGAAGGTGAAATGAGTCATCCTGCCGATGGTGAAGCTTGGGCTCATTTTAGCCGTACTCATCCTTACTTCTTAAGGGATCCACGCAACGTGCGGCTGGGTTTATGCATAGACGGTTTCAATCCATTCGGAGGCTCGGTGGCATCTTACTCATGTTGGCCAGTATTCCTAACACCGTATAACCTTCCGCCAGGTATGTGTATGAAGCGTGAGAATCTGTTCCTTTCATTGCTGATTCCGGGTCCAAAAAGTCCAGGAAAAAATATAGACATATATCTCAGACCGTTGATTGATGAACTGAAATTGTTATGGTCAGATGGGGTTCTCTCTTATGATGCATCCAGAAAATAAAATTTCAATTTGAAGGCTGCATTAATGTGGACAATAAGTGACTTTCTAGCGTACGACATGTTATCTGGCTGGAGCACACATGGGAGGTTGGCATGTTCTTATTGCATGGAGGATTCTAAATCATTTGTGTTGAAATCTGGGGGAAAATCATGTTGGTTCGATTGCCATCGTCGGTTTCTACCGAGTGCCCATCCTTTCCGAAAGCAAAAAGATTCTTTTATGAAAAATACAATTGTGATGGAGGAGGCAGATATGGAACGGGTGTTGGGGCCAGACAGATTAAGGAAGTGTTGCAATGGTTGAAGCAATTGAGATTTCCGGATGGATATGTCTCGAATATTGCCCGTTGTGTAAATGCCAACGAGGGAAAAATATACGGAATGAAGAGTCATGACTGCCATGTTTTCATGCAAAGACTGATGCCACTTGCTTTTCGTGAGTTGTTTCCGAAGCAAATATGGGGAGCAATGACTGAGCTGAGTCAATTCTTCAGGATTTTATCTGCATCAGAACTCAGACGTCATGACTTGCAAAATATGGAGCAAAATATTATACAGACAGTTTGCAAATTAGAGAAGATATTTCCTCCAGCATTCTTTGATTCAATGGAGCACCTGATCATCCATTTGCCATATGAGGCTAGGGTCGGAGGACCAGTACAATTTCGAAGGATGTATCCGTTTGAGAGGTATATTTCTATATCTCAATTTATTCACATTACGACGATCTTTTATATTGCATATGTATGCATTTGAATTATTGTCGTAGGTGCATGCACGATCTTAAGATGAAAGTCCGCAACAAAGCAGAAGTTGAGGGCTCCATTACCCAGGCGTACCTTATTGAGGAGATATCGAACTTCTGTTCGATGTACTTTGACACGGAAATACGAACCCGACGCACTCAACCTCCACGTAATGATGATGGTGGAGATTCTAATGTGTCGGACCGACTCTCTATATTCAAGTGTCCCGAACGGGCGTTCGGATATTCTTCTACTCGCTCACTGGAAGACAGAGAGTTGGTAGTTGCGGAGATCTACATCTTCATGAATTGCGCAGAACTAGACCCCTACATTGAGTAAGATCTCAACACTTATGATGTACATCATTTGATTGGAATGCTGCAGAACTGAAAGGTTGTGTGACATTTACATTGCAGAGAGTTTGACTCGGTCATACTGCAACGGAATCCACGTCTAACTGACGTGCAAGTTGAAAAGGATCGGGAGAAGTCTTTTCCTACTTGGTTAAGATCTCGAGTATGTGTCTAAATATTTTGAAACATAAGTGTTATGTTCTTATGCATACTTAGTTGTAATTTGTCTATGCCTGTCTAATTTTTTGATAATAGGTTGAACAAGGTTTTATTACCGATTCAAGAGTACAAGAGATCAGTTATGGCCCCTCAAAGATTGTACGTGTCTATCCAGGCTACATTGTGAATGGATACAGATTTCACACGAGAGATTATGGACGGAATAAGTCTACGATGAACAGCGGCGTATGTGTGAAGGGAAGTGCCTACAATGAAAATGAAATTGACTATTATGGCATTCTCAAAGAAATCATTGAACTGCAATTTTTGGGACAAGACAACAATGTATTTCTCTTCAAGTGTCATTGGTTTGATCCGACATCTATTCGTCATGACACAACATATGGAATTGTCGATGTCAAGCATAAGTCCAAGTTGAGTACATATGAGCCATTCATTCTGGCGGCACAAGCCCAACAAGTTTATTATTCAAATTATTGATCCCTCAAATTAAGAGATTGGTGGGCTGCATGTAGAGTGAAATCAAGGCTATTCCCTGAGTATGAGCTTCTCCCGGCTGATGATGAGCTCGTCATTGTTGATGACAATTTTTTCCAATCAGATTGGAGTGATGCACGAGAGTTGGCAGCTTCTACGCAGTTCAGTGTTGATGATATAAATGAAACAATTTGCTTATATAAGGATAACGAACAGGAAGAAGTAGACCCAAATGCCCTTGAGCGGGAGGTGGAGTCTGATGTGAAGGAAGAGTCCCGGCATGATGAGGATGAAGTTGAGGATGATGACGAAGATGATGTTGAATTAAACATGTCTTCAGCATCTGATGATGAATATAGATAATATACCATATATTTTGTAAGAACTTCGTGTTGTTACTAATTATATGTTCATATTAAATTGTTACTTCAAATTTGAGTGCTGATGACATGTTGTATCTTTATTTATCTCAATAGAGATATGGTACGTGGAGGACGGAGTCGGACGATTTCCACGTCCGTTGGCCGAGGGTCCGCGTCCCCGTCCATGACAGGTATATGTATATGTAAACACAAAACTCTATATATTACTGTTCATATTAAATTCACGAGATATAACGTACATACAATTTTGCAGGGACTGCCTCCCCGTCCACGCCGGTCGTCCAGGCGACAGGTATACGTATATATTGTTGTTCAATTTAAATTTATATTTTCTAATGAGTATATAATTTTGCAGGGACTGCCTCCCCGTCTACGCCGGTCGTCCAGGCGACAGGTATACGTATATATTCTTGTTCAATTTAAATTCATATTTTCTAATGTGTATATAATTTTGCAGGGACTGCCTCCCTGTCCACGCCGGTCGTCCAGGCGACAAGTATACGTATATATTGTTGTTCAATTTAAATTCATATTTTCTAATGTGTATATAATTTTGCAGGGATCACCTCCCCGCCAACCACGTGAGTAGTGCCACCTTTCCCTTCTTCCTCACCACCAAGTACATGTATGTTTCAATAGATTAGTATGTTTGTTTTCTTGCAATTTATACAATAATAGTGTACTAAATTATTTTCAACAGAGGTGGAGAGCCAGCATCCAGCAGTTGAGGAGGGGCCTCAGCTACCAGGATGGCAGCCATGTTGGATCTCAGGGTAAAGTTGATCACTTCAAACTTACTGTATTTTTTATTTATGTTATCCATTTTATGTACAAAATTAATGTGCAATTGCAGGGGGAAGATAGATCCCGGTTCTGCTTCCCGCTATATTACGTCGTTGGTCCATGCACATATTCTAGGACCAGTGGATGCATGGAGAGAGATCTCGGTGCCCGTCCGAGATTTATTATTTGACATGTTCACGGTATTATTAATTTTTACTGATTTGAAGTCATTTATTTAATTACTATCTCTGTTAGTGTAGAAAGTTGAGTAATTTTATTTCTTTACAGCGGAGGTTCGTGTTCACGAGACCCGAGGATCTCCCTCGAGCTCGAGCTGTCTGGGAGTCTACTGCCCAGACTAATTTAAGAAAGTCGATGTGGGAAACCCGGGACAAGGCAATAAAGACCACGAGCAACTGGGATCCTATGGCTTGGCTGGATTACGGCTCTATTTGGTTGAGGAGGGACTATTGGGAGTCCCTTTGTGAGCGTTGGGCTGCTGGACCATGGCAGGAGCAGTCACAGGCGGCAAAAACGCAACCGATCATCCATTCCCGAGAAGAATGTGCATACTAGTAAGTCTGTATCTTATGTGACCCACAACCAAAAATTGGTAAGCATAGTATTGTTCAATTGCTTAATACATTGATTATTATTGTGAAACTAACTAATTTTTTTGAATTGTAAGCATCACGAGCTCGAGAGTGCCCCTACTTTTCGCGAGTTATTTGATCGGACTCATAAGCGGAAGGGGACGGATGACTATGTTAGCGAGAGTGCCCACACAATCGCTGTAAGTCAAGCTATAAATTATGAATTCAATTAAGATATTAAAATAATTTGTTTTCAATAATTTAATTTTAATTTGTTCTGTAGGAGACCTACGACAGGACGGTGGCGGAGCGCTATGCAGAGGGCACTCCCCAGCCAGAATTGGATCCGGAGGCTTGGGTCGACACAGCGGGAGGGCCGAGGAAGGGTCGAGTGTACGGCTTTGGGGACAGCCTGGATACTCATCCAGTGTTGTCCTCATATGCGAGTTCGATCGCTTCTCCGGCATACGTGAGTTCATCTACTGCGCCCCCCGTCAGTGGTGTAGAGGAGATTAGAGACCTCATTCAGGAAGAGCTACGAGCACAGCTACAGACACAGCAGGTAGAGCTACAGACGCAGTTCGGCGATATGGTTCAGCAGTTGATCTCAGCCATGCAGGGAGTACGCCCCACACAGCCAGCACCTCAGGTCAATATTAGTATTAATTTCATACACTTTGGATGAGATGAAACCACTAAAGAATGTCAACAGGGAAAAAAAAGAAATCTAAATTTGGATCTTCGGATTGGGTTGGACATTGAAATGACGGATCTAAAAAACAACTAAGTATATATAAAGAGTGAAAACATACAACCTGGGGGTCCAAAATCCCAAATAGGGATCAGATCGGCGTGCCGTTTTCTTCGACACGACCAGGTGGGTGACGTGTGGGAACTGACGGAATCTAATTTGGATCTCCGGATTGGGTTGGGCATTGAAATGACGGATCTAAAAAACAGCCAAGTATATATAAAGGGTGAAAACACACAACCCGGGGGTCCAAAATCCCAAATAGGGATCGGATTGGCATGCCGTTTTCTCCGACACGACCGGGTGGGTTAAAGTGACGTGTGGGTACTGACGCAATCCAATTTGGATCTCCGGATTGGGTTGGGCATTGAAATGACGGATCTAAAAAATAACTAAGTATATAGAAAGGGTGAAAACACACAACCCGGGGGTCCAAAATCCCAAATAGGGATCAGATCGGCATGCCGTTTTCTCCGACACGACCGGGTGGGTTAAAGTTACGTGTGGAAACTGACGGAATCTAATTTGGATCTCCGGATTAGGTTGGGCATTGAAATGACGGATCTAAAAAACAACCAAGTATATATAAAGGGTGAAAACATACAACCCGGGGATCCAAAATCCCTAATAGGGATCGGATCGGCGTGCCGTTTTCTCCAACACGACCGGGTGGGTTAAAGTGACGTGTAGGAACTGACAAAATCCAATTTGGATCTCCGGATTGGGTTGGGCATTGAAATGACGGATCTAAAAAACAACCAAGTATATATAAAGGGTGAAAACACACAATCCGGAGGTCCAAAATCTCAAATAGGGATCGGATCGGCGTGCCGTTTTCTCCGACACGACCGGGTGGGTTAAAGTGACGTGTGGGAACTGACGGAATCCAATTTGGATCTCCGGATTGGGTTGGGCATTGAAATGACAAATCTAAAAAACAGCCAAGTATATATAAAGGGTGAAAACACACAACCCGGGGGTCTAAAATCCCAAATAGGGATCCGATCGACGTGCCGTTTTCTCCGACACGACCGGGTGGGTTAAAGTGACGTGTAGAAACTGATGGAATCCAATTTGGATCTCCGGATTGGGTTAGGCATTCAAAGGACGGATCTAAAAATGGTCAAGTATATATAAAAGGTTAAAACACACAACCCTGGTGTCCAAAATCCCAAATAGGGATCCGATCGACGTGCCGTTTTCTCCGACACGACCGGGTGGGTTAAAGTGACGTGTAGAAAGTGACGGAATCCAATTTGGATCTCAAGATTGGGTTGGGCATTCAAAGGACGGATCTAAAACCGGTCAAGTATATATAAAAGGTTAAAACACACAACCCGGGTGTCCAAAATCCCAAATAGGGATCCGATCGACGTGTCGTTTTCTCCGACACGACCGGGTGGGTTAAAGTGACGTGTAGAAACTGACGGAATCCAATTTGGATCTCCGGATTGTGTTGGGCATTCAAAGGACGGATCTAAAAACGGTCAAGTATATATAAAAGGTTAAAACACACAATCCAGGTGTCCAAAATCCCAAATAGGGATCCGATCGACGTGCTGTTTTCTCCGACACGACCGGGTGGGTTAAAGTGACGTGTAGAAACTGACGGAATCCAATTTGGATCTCCGGATTAGGTTAGGCATTCAAAGGACGGATCTAAAAACGGTCAAGTATATATAAAAGGTTAAAACACACAACCCAGGGGTCCAAAATCCCAAATAGGGATCCGATCGACGTGCCGTTTTCTCCGACACGACCGGGTGGGTTATAGTGACATGTAGAAACTGACGGAATCCAATTTGGATCTCCGAATTGGGTTGGGCATTCAAAGGCCGGATCTAAAAACGGTCAAGTATATATAAAAGGTTAAAACACACAACCCGGGGGTCCAAAATCCCAAATAGGGATCCGATCGACGTGCCATTTTCTCCGACATGACCGAGTGGGTTAAAGTGACGTGTAGAAACTGACGGAATCCAATTTGGATCCCTGGATTGGGTTGGGCATTCAAAGGACGGATCTTAAAACACGGCCAAGCTTATATAAATGGTTAAAACACGCAACCCGGGGGTCTAAAATCCCAAATAAGGATCCGATCGACGTGCCGTTTTCTCCGACACGACCGGGTGGGTTAAAGTGACGTGTGCAAACTGACGGAATCTAATTTGGATCTCCGGATTGGGTTGGGCATTCAAAGGACGGATCTAAAAACACCCATGAAAATGATGGATCTAAAAATAGTATTGTATTAAACTTGAGAAATAATCACATGTTTTAAATTTCATTTTTGAAAATAATGTATGTCTTTTATTTATTATTAATGTTTCTCATTTTAATTTGTTTTAATATAGGATCCAGCTCCAGACGATGACGAGGCAGGGACAGCAGACGATCCAATAGATCTATCTTGATTTTTGTATTCATTATTCTGTATGATTTTATATTTATTGTATTTTATGATTTTATGTTATTGTGAGTATTTGTTAAACTTATGAATATTGTAGCAGGTTTGACATTGTAGCAATGTTGACAAATCATTTTTATTTGCCTATTTTAAAAATATATATATGGTGTATTTTCCGACGGATTTACCGACGGATAAATATCCGTCGGAACTGATAAATTACCGACGGAAAAACGTCGTCGGTAATTCCGTCAGAATATACTGACGGATATTTTTCGACTGAAAATGTGTCAGTATTTGCGGACCGAAATACCGACTTATTTACCGACGGAATTACCGTCGGTAAATACTGACGGCTTTTCCGACGGATTTATCCGTCGGAGTTTACGACCGAATTCCGACAGAATTGTCATCCGTCGGACATTTCTGACCAAATATTTCCGAGGGACGGTTTCCGACGAGCTTTGGACGGAAAGCGGTCGGAAGGCGCCTTTTCCGACGGAATACCGTCGGATTTCCGACGGATTAAGTCCGTCGGAAATAGCGCATTTTCTTGTAGTGTCCAAGAACTTGTTTCCAACGCAGCAATCCAAAGAAGAATCTCAGGAAACTTGTAGGTTCGCAGGTTCGCTGTTGAACCCTAGCCAAGATGTGCTCCATCTCCTTCTTGTATGTGTCGTACTTAGAACTTTTGAAGGGAGCTCCTTTATATTTCCACATGCTAAGGAGTCCACTTTGAGCCATGGACTTCAGAACCCTTGGACTAAAATCAAAGAGAGAATGAATCCTCTCCAAATATGAAAACTGTGTTTTCGTAAATGGTCGACCAATTTTACCAAATAGGTCGTCTAATTCTTGATCTAGACTTGGGGTTTGGGGTCGACATGCAACTCTTATGTGTCGACACACTCTCTTGGTCTGTCGTTTGATTTCTCCAAATCGGTCGTCTGATGATGCACTGTCCCTAGATCTAAGTTACTGGGAAAATCAATCCAACCAAAATTCATAAGTTGATCGTCTGATTTGTTCACTGTCCCCAGTCCCAAGTTATTGGGAAAATCGATCGTCCGATAACCCTGAATCGGTTGATCGTTCTTCAGTTTGGTCACCAATCGGAAGCTTCTTCTTCTCTAATTAGAATCTTTGTCTTCAATCGGAACCTTGATCAATCGAAAACTTTGTACAACAATCGATTGACTCTTCTTCATCAATCGATTGCTTTCTTCAGTAATCGATCCCTTGTTCATCAATCAATGTCTTTATTCACCAATCGATTCTTTGTTCAGTTTAGTCGATTGATAATCAGATTTCAGTTGATCGGCTGTCAGTTTGCAATCAGTCTTCAACTCTGTCCAGTCCAGGCCTTGGCCTTTGTAAATATTTACTTACCAATGTGACTTTGGCCTATATTGCTACACACTTAACACATAAATTAGACCCTTAAATTAAATATGAATAAATGAAATACATAGATCATTAACAAGAATAACAATTGGTGCTTTGTGATGTTGTCAACATGAATGACACTCAATGTTTTTGTGATCATCAAAATCTATAGAGTACAACAGACTATGTTAAGTGATGACACATGTCTGCTTGTCCCTTTGAAGGAAATCACAGAGATGTAACTCATGCACAATGGAAGCAGAAAACAAAAACTTAAATGTGTTTTTCTTTGCACATCGAATCGAGACATGATGTCTAGGGCATAAACACTTCATGCAAGGGATGAGGTTTTCTCACCTAAGGGAGTTCATAGATCTCCCGAAGTGCAAAACAAGTCTACAAGATGAAGGAGCTCAAGTGTGCTCCCTCTAGAAGTATCCACATGGTGGATGAAAATGATGACAACTCTGAGCAATTTTCCTTCTTCCTCTGTGATGCAACACTAAGTAAGTGCACCCTAGGAATAGTGGGCGGCAACAACAAGGAGTAGCATGGGCAACTCTCTTCTCACGAGCAAAGAGGACGGGAAGGAGGAAGAGAGAGAGCAAGGGAGGAGAAGGACAACAACAACTCTACTAAGGGCTTAGGTTGTAGTATGTAATACCCTAGGTTCCTGTTCCGCATTTTGGGTGGCTAGCTACTAACTCATCCGATCTGGGTAATGCGTTAGTGAGGCATCGGTAAGGGCAGAAGCGTTAAGTGTCTGTAATCCATCTTGGTCCTATGACATGTTAGTCACCGTCATTTCCCATGTCGCACCCAGTCAGTGGGACGCGTTAGTCTTCTTTAGTCATCTGATCCCTATCAAAGTGGCAGGCATGTTAGTACATTATGTTTGGTTGTTGCAATCGTCCCTGTGGATGTGTTGGCGTAGCGGCAGGGAGACAAGACATATTAATGTTGTTAATGAGGCACGTCTCTTTGATGCGTGTTGGGTGCCAAAGGCTTAAAGCCTTTGTCGGCACTCCTTCTTCCTCTTCTTCCCTCTCACTTCTCCCCTCTCCCCTCTGATGGGATATCTCCCCCTCTCCTTCTTTTGGTGTGTTGCGGGAAAGATTGAGGTGGTCCGACGTCGTGTGGCTTGTGGGGAGCGAGGAGGAGGTGGCCAATCACACGAGAAGGCCCACAATAGGTTGGTTTCTCTGTTTGAAGATAGGGATGATTGTGCCCTTCTCGATTTAGATAGTTCGGAGATTGTTGAGTTTTCCGGTGGCAATTTCCCTTAGCTTCCCTGTGCTCCCCTCCCCCTTGTGGTGTGTGTGTTGTGGATTGGTGACCCTTGGGATGGCTTGATCCTGGGGTCGGTCTTCGAATTTGTAACGCATCAGCTCATTTAGACACGTTACAAAGATGATGGTGTTCATTTTCCTCGACGCATTACCCTTTCTGTTGTTGCGTCCAAGGTCTCTGGCATGTTTGGATTTCTTGTGACTTTGTCCAATACAAATGCATTATTGAGGCGTCCATATTGGGGGATGCATTATCGTCTAAGCTTCCTCGACTGGTTTTGGGGTTTGAACCACGGTTGGGTTTCTACTGGTTGTCTTTTGGGCGTTGTTGTGGTACTTCTTCCCTTTGTAGTTTCCCCTACCTTGGTGTGGGGTGTTTGGGTGTGAACACCAGGGACAGTCCTCCCCTGGGACCCGCCTTCGGGTGAGGAACACGACATGTCGATACATATGAGAGGTTTTGGGATGTATTTATAGGGATTGATTTTTTATTTCCTAATACAACTGTACTCCTTTTAATTATTAGTTTTTCATGCTTATCTCTATCTCTTAAGCCTTCCAAGCTCTAATTAGAGTTGGATTGGGTTAGAAAGTTGTTTTCCAAGTTAGGATAGATCTTAAGTACAAATTTTCATCATTATTTAATATATTTAAGCTAATTTAGCTCAATTTATCTAAAGGGATAATGAGCATTATAATGAATTAAATATTAATGTCCTATTATTCTATTATTCTTTGCTTAATTTTGGCCCAATAATTTTGCTATGAACC
This sequence comes from Colocasia esculenta, assembly GCA_014218235.1. Lineage (NCBI taxonomy): Eukaryota > Viridiplantae > Streptophyta > Magnoliopsida > Alismatales > Araceae > Colocasia > Colocasia esculenta. The sequence continues at coordinate 7,156,832 of CM024766.1, read as the reverse complement.
ATTATTTAAGCCCATTAACTTATTTTTCTTATTGTGCTTTATTTTAATTCATTTATTCTTTTAGAGATTTAATTTATTTATTTATTTTCTAATAATCTGGATTGCTACATCCTCCCCCTCTTCAAAAGAAATTAGTCCTCCAAATTCCATGCTATGCCAATTGATTTGATTGATCTCCTTTTTTTTTTAAAGAAGAAAGTGTAAGGGTAGTGGTATGGTTTAATTTTGTACCACATGTTGCTATGGTGTGAACCACGGTCTTTATCCTTTCTATTCTCAGGATAGGTGGGGCATTAGGTCATTCTTAACACCTAAGGTGTGGCACTAACATGTTTTAGGGGTAATGTGTAAGCCAAAATCTACAATATGAATGATTAAAATAGCCAATGATAGATTTAGGGTTAAGGTTACCTCTTAGAGATGCATGGGATGGTTCCTTTAATAGAGGGTTGTCTCGCATCCGATGTCTCACACTCCCACTACGTAGGCATGTGCCAAGTTTCTGTTAGCATTTCTTGGTCGTGTGTCTCGACTTACTACAATGGTAGCAGATGATCCTAATGGACTCCTAGTTGTCTTTATTTTTCTTTTTTGCTCTCATACCATGGTTGTGTCTTTTCTTCCCATATGATGGTTTAGGGCCTTCATTCTTATCAGCCACTCTTTTAATCCTTTTGGCAGTCTCCAAGGCTTCTTCTAGCAGTTTGGCAGCTTGTTGAAATGCCAGAGCTAGTTTCTAAACCGACCACTATCCATCCATCACTGGTGTATGTGTCTTCGCCATTGTAGAGTCTCATATTCCTTTCAAAGAATTTATGAGTTAGATATCTAACCTTTCTGTAGAATATTAGGTTCGTTTTGATCTTGAAGTGTTTAACGCATTCTAACTCAGCCCGAGGCTCTACCCAATCTCACTAGGTACATATCAACCTTTAACACTTGGTCTACCTTTAAAAAAACCTAGAACCTTTTAGGTATCAGAGTCAAGTTTCAATCCTGGGACTTATACCTTGCTATACCTAGGGTTTAATTAGTAAGCCTGGGCTCTGATACCACAACTCATGCCCCTAATTTAGCAGTGGAATAAACTTGAAACGTGATCAGATACTTGATGTATCAAGCAGTCGAGTAATTCAGAGCAAATGACTATAATTGGAATAATACAAGATGTTAATTTCATTAATAAAATCACTAAGTCTATTACAATCACTAATTTAGAGTCATTACATAGGGCCCATTGACACTATTATATTGGAAAGAAACTAAAACTAACTAGACTCTACTATACTATATATGACACTAGGGTAACTCTGCTAAGTTGACGCCATGTCACTCCTCAATCTTGTTTGTTGAACTACTCCTATATTTTATCGTTTATTTTGGTAATAAAAAAACCCATGTTTAACTTAATAATATCATCAATATATTTCATATCATGTTTCTTCCATGAATACAATACACACTTGCATTATCACTTTAGATTTACACTAAAGTTTAACTTTGTCATATCTCATGTTTTAGTTAATACAGTTGCTTAATTAATGAGTGCATAACCATCTACATATATAATCTTTAAATACACTATAATAGTATCACAGAAGAATGTATTTTATAAACACTATATTTGGATAGCACATATGTTCTCTTATTTGCTCAAAATTTTTCTAAGTCCAACTCCGACTCTTGGAAAGTCAAAGTGGTTTAACTCCAACTCTTGGAAAGTCAAAGTAGTCCAAATCCAACTCCTGGAAAGTTGAAGTGTAATACATACTCCAACTTTGACTTCTGAAGAGTTGAAGTTGACCAACTCCGACTCCTGGAAAGTTGAAGTGTGATACATACTCCAACTTCTTTACAGTAGAAGTTTCTATAGTTAAACATTGATTTCCTCTATATTTCGAACGTTTCAAAATATTTATGGTGGCAACTAAAAAATTCATATGTTCTTCACATTTTATCTTATTATTTCTTTATCTGACTGAAGATCTTTTTGTTGTCTATCCTTCAAGGTAGGTGAGATGTTGTCAGCAAAAAATAAGGACTCCTTCCTGCTAGACAAAAAGGGTCATACCTAACATGTCTGGATGTCAACAGAAAACATGGAAGTAAGGCAAGGTATGGGCCTGTTGTCAGAAGACCTTTTTAGTTTGACTATATCTTCTATGCCTGTAGATATCTAGACATCCCTCTACACCAAGTGTCTGTTAGACAGAAGAAGAAGAAGAGTGGATGAAGAAGAAGATGAGCAACGACTAGAAGAGTTCTAACGGATCTCTTCAACAGATCTGTTCAAGCTGCTCTATAAAAGGATGAAGCAAGGCTGAAGAACGTGGGATGAGCCTTCCTGAAAATTTCTGAAAGAGTGTACATCTAGTGAGAAGCCTCAATGCCATACACACTCAAAGTAAGAGAGAAAGAGCTCAAGCCCAGGAAGAAGTGTGCATGCAGCCATCTGAAGTCTTCAAGCATTCAAGCTTCTTTTCTCTCTTCACTCTCTTTGTGCATCATTGTAAAGCTGGGGGAGAGTCTGTGAGTTGAGAGTTTGAGTTCCTTAGTGTTCATCTTGTATAGCTCTCAATATATTCTTTCTTTTTCTAAGAAAGACTTGGTCCAGCTATAGGACTGTATACAGTGTTCCTCTTCCTGTGTGAAGAGAAGTCCAGCGGAGTGCTGGTGGTTTATGTCTAGCTGTGGGACTGTACACAGTGTTTCCCTTGGGTTAAGGGAAGAACCTAGCTAGGGTTGGTGTCAACAGAACCTAGTTGGGGGTTTAAATCTAGTAGAACCGCACTGGGGTTTGTTTCAGGAGGATGATTTCTTGACCTGTAATAGAAGTGAGTTTCCTTCCTACTCAGAAAGGAAGAGGACCAGCAGAGAGCTGGGGGAAACCCTTGGGGGGATTGTACCCTGGTTAGTGAAATCCCAAGATTTGCTAGGGGACTGGATGTAGGTCTTCCACTTGAGAAGTACCGAACCAGGATAAAATTTATGTGTTCTTGTGTGATTGTTTAAATTTGCTTCTTCACTGCTACTCTATCTCCACACACAACTATGTTCACTAATCGAAGTTTTCAAGTGGTGATTTTTGTGTTTTAGTTTCAGTATTTCTGTAGCTATTCTATTCACCCCCCCCCCCCTCTAGAAAGCATGCTGCCAACCATATCATCTGCGGCCAACATTGTTCATCTCCATTGTTGTGTGTAACGTCATTCAACTTACCTGAAAAATATTAAGAAGCACTTGATGAGCGAATGCTCAGTAGGACTTATATCTCGTGAACCAGGTAATGATTTAAGTAATTAACATGTTAATAGGTAAAGTAACTACATGATGCATGGCGAGTCATGATATAGAGCAAGAGCATGGTGATATCAAGTAATAACGAGCAAAATGTCCAAGTGTAGAGTAATAACTAGTAACATGTATAGCAAGAGAGAGAATTGGCCATATCATGAATGAATACCCATCGGGGCAAATAGTACAAGTAAAGCCAGGTAATAGTATGACTAGTAAATTGCACGAGTTGATTGTCGTTGATTAATCGATATAGTATAGCACTTTGGTGTAATGTCAGACACCCTGGTCAATTAACTCCCGCGGACAAATAGCACTTTCCGGTATTCCTCTCAGGACCAAACCGTTCCCTTTATATTGCCAAGCATTGGTTATATTTATTATCTAGACAATCTGTTAATGGCCATATAAAGTACAAACAAAAATATGAGAAGTTTAGTTGAATAGATGAGTCTATCATGAGAGAAAGAGAATAGATGAGAGAGAAACATGTAGATGAGCATTTTTGCATTAGCCAGAAACATACAGGGGTCATGCATGATAAATAGCACTGAAAACCATGATAGTAACCACTGTAAATAGTACTCTTAGGTACTAGTAGTCTAGTAGAGAGCATAGTCTACCTCCTGGCTGTGACCAGAACGTGGTCATGGGGTCGGACATATTAACAGGGAAGATGTGGTCCCCCTATCAGACGTGTTCTCATCACTGTCAATAGACAAGGCATGTTTATAAGGAGACAATCTAGGCTGGTTGGATCATCTTGTACAAGTAGAGCATGGTCCCTTAGGGTGTATAGTGTTAATGGTACGTCATAGAGAAATTTCAGGCTCATGGAGACTTAACGGAGGCCTTGACAAAGGAGTTCCAATCCGGCAGGAGGAATATCTGACGAAGGGTTCTCACAGCGTCAGGAGGGTGTTGAAACATTTGCTCGATGTTCTAGAGGACTTCTAGATTAGTAGAGCGGCAGTAACAGTGCTCCAAAATAGTGATAGAAAACAAAAATAAGTCCCATATTATATAGGGGGTTACATGCAAAATTTTGATCTATTGACCAAATAAATTATGTAGCGTTGTGATCGTCTTAATCCGAGTTTAATGGTTTTAGTGGGGTGCTTCGGGCCAATATGTGGCCATTGTGCCTTGGTTGTGGTTTTGGTGCATTGTGTGGGTGTTGTGGGCTGGAAGTTTTAGCCCAAACAGTCCAATGGTTCTCTGTTTGAGAATGCGACAGGGGTGGGAGACGTGTTCTTAACGTGACAGTCCCCTATGTCAAGATCTCATTGCCACATTTTTCGAGGCTTTGTCTACTTGTGTGACCTATGGCATGTGTGGGACTAACGCGTGACACCATCTTTGTGAACACAGCCTCAGAGTGCATCACGTTGTAAATGTGATGGCCACCTAAGTCGCATTCTAGCTTCCAATTGGCTTAAGTGTGGTTTGTTGACCAAACAGAGCAGGGTGCTCTGTTCGGCCGAGGGAGGAGCTATTGAGGGTGCTCTAGGTGATTTTGGCTTGGGAGCTTTAATTTTGGCATGGTTTCCACATGAGGAGGTTGTCCAAAGCATGGGAAACACCGATCTAGCATTGTTCTTCCCATTCTTCGCATTGGTAGGGAGCCTTTCTCGCTTCTTTGCATTGATTGATTAGTTTGAAGCATGAAAAGTGTAGTTTACTATGTGTGTATGGTTTCTAGTTGAATTATTTTAGTTATAGAGATTGATAGTATGTTAGATAAGGTGGTTTATGTAATTACTGGTTGAGAACCGAGGGTTTTGGCATTCTGTTTGAGAACATGACGGGTCGGGCACTCGTACATTCATGTCGCAGCCTTCAACCCCGACACATTCTCATTATGAACGTGGCATCGGGCCGTCGCATTCTTAACACGACCAGCTGGACTGACATGTTCTTGTTGTGAACGTGACCTATCGGGCCGTTGCGTTCTTAACACAACAGTTGGCCCTATCGCGTTCTTTTTCCCAAAGTGTTTTACTTGGTGCTTGGCAGTGTGGGTCCTGTGTGGGCCTGGTTTTGGTTATTTAATGTTAGTTTAAGATGTTTAAGGAACGTTAATGTTAGTAAAGCATGAATTAATGTTAATGGATCAGTTTATGGTTAGTAGTGGTTAATGTTCATCATGGTAGTTATATTATGTGAATAAGTAGAATATGGTTTGTGAGTTCTTGGTTTACTATTTGTGTGTGCATGACTTAGATCGATATATATTAAGCAAGTGTGGACTATGGTGGTTTATGAATGAGAGATTTACAAGTGTGGTTTAGTAATTAATAGTGTTTCATTATGAATTGTCATGGTTTGCCGAGTTTGGTGGTCTGGCTCTTACTCTAGAATACCTCTTTAATCAGGTAGCCTAAGTTCTCTGTGAGCCAGACGCGTGTGTGTTCGGGGTTTGTCCCGGTACTGTGTGTATTGTAGAGGTCTATATGTCTTCCTGGACACCCTCACTCATTTTCTTGAGTTGTATGTTCAGTTGAGGGAAAGATGGCAATGGGCAACGACTTGTGTAGTGGTTTTGGCTTTTTTGTTCAGTCGCTTGTAGCGTGCTCATGGTTGGGGGATGGACACCAGTAGACGTACTAGTGTCGTGTTGCCACAACCTCACTATGTGGGCCTTGAAATTCCTAGAGGTGTGTTAGGCATGGGTCTACAGCGTGTCGCTGTAGAGTGGTGTTGGTTGGTCTCCATAGTTCTTTGACTTACATAGTGTTGTGGTGGAGCCGTAGTTGGACCTTACATCCGTGACTACAAGACTGAGAGGTGTTTCTTGTGTTGGTTTGTCCGGGTCGAATACTGACATCATGAACCAGTAGTCGTAACCCTTGTGGTAACATCACTCCTTTCGACTCTACTCGCGGTTTACTCCATAGTCAAGTTTGTATGGTACTGTTGGCTTAATACTGCTTAGTTCTACAGTTGGTCTAGCGTTTTCTTTAGTGTCTTCTGATGGTTTATCTCCATTACTTATTGAGTTTAGTGACTCCTAGTTTGTAACGACCCTGAGAACCCGACCCTCGGCCCACGCCGAGGACCCAATTTTCGCGGTCGCCGCCCACGGATCCGAGGACTCGGAAGGGCTATAATGCAAGTCTAACAGAATATGTAAAGAAAATAAATGTCAACTGCTAACTAGGAGCACACACGCAGAAGCGAAAGAAGATCAAGATTGTTGCGTAACGCTCTAGGTACAATCCCAACACACATAACTAGTACAAGTAAAAGCAGGGGAATAACAAGTCCCTTGGGGGCATACCCCGAGGGTGGCGTACAACTAAAAGGGGGAAAGCATTGCTAGCTACGTGGACCATGACTACCGCTCCGTCTCCTCTACCCGACGTGCGCCCTGCCGCTGCTGAGAAGTCTCACCTGGAAAAGGAATGGATGAGCTTCACAACAGAAGCTCAGTAGGGACTACCAATCTCCTACTGGCTCTAATAGGTAGGCAAAACTATGTACTTAATTAAATGACAGCAGTTATATTTCGACCTACAAAAGAAGAGTGCGGAAGCAGCTACTAACTAGCAACGGTACGGAAGTACAACATGGTCGAAAACTCCATACGATTGCTCGTCGTGACCACCATACGAGTAGCAACACAGATAGAGAGAACTCTGCCTGGACAAGAAACACTAGCTATGGAAAGCACTACCACTAGTCCATCAGTCAGGTGCGTCCATTGATGTCTTATCCTCCACCCAAGTCCAAACCACCACGTCTCATCACAGTGAGGCAGGACACAAAGAACACAACAGTAACTGCCGTAGTCTGGCCGGACTACGGTCCCATGCCTGGCCTCTCTAGGCAGTTCCGAGGCCGCAAAGAGCGAGGCAGTGAGAAAAGGACTAGCTGGACTGTTCCGGGAAGAACTCCTAAAACGACCTCGGCGTACCAGACCAACTACGAGAGCTCTGCAAATGACTCAACGCCGCTGTCCTAACCACCGCTTTCCCATCCGCTCCAAAGTCCGTGACTCGAGCACGCCCGCCGCCCGTAGTACTCCCTCAACAAGCGCGCGGGGACGGGGGTCCCAGACAATGATAACAACCACTCTCATGGGACAAGTGTAGACGGTTCATTTCCGCTCTGCCACCGGATCTCTCGGACGCTGGCGGATGCCATCGGACTCTCGTTGGCGATAAAGGGGTCACCGGTTGACCACGTTGACCCTCCGGTTGACTGAGTTGACTAGAAGGAAAACGAAGCAAACAAGCGAAACGAAGGGGATTTGGTGATCGCCAGGGCCTTACCTGTGCCCAAGGGGTTGCTGTGATCACGTCGGTGCAGTGACCTCGCGTTGCGGGTGATGGTGGAACTTCAACTTCTCCTCCTCCGGCCGTCCAAAGGAGAAGAGCTCCGTAGTCTTCTGCGGGTTGTTCCTGCCAAAACAAAGACTCTATTAGACCCTATGGAGTGTGGTAAATGCTCAAAACGAAGTATGGAAGACCCAAAAGGAAAGTCCCGTACCGGTTGCGGACTTGAGAAGAGGGGTGGCCAAATGCTATGACCACCCTTCTTCCCTCTGTTTTTGGTTGGGAAACCCCTTTTCTAGGTGTGTAGGAAAGTGTCCTACGTGCCTAGGGTGTGTGGAAAAGTGTGTGTAACATGCAAGTTAGCTACAAAGTAAGTAAGGGAAAAGAGAGAGAAGAGGGTGTAGATCCTCGTTGTTGGCGTTGTTGGCTCCTTGTAGGGCTCCTCCAGCTCCAAAGGAACCCTTCTAGACGTCCCGAATGAAGAGAGAAAGGAGAGGGTGAATGGAAGAAGGTAAGGTGCAATTTTCTCTCTCTTCTCTCAAAGTAGCAGCATAAGGACGTCTAAGCCTCCCCCCTTTACTCAAAGGGCTCAAGGGACTATTATATAGACAGTGGAGCTCGGGGTTGGAGTGCCTAGGATGCTAAGTGTGAAGAAACACACTTACAAACTTGGCAATCCATGCATTAAAGGTCTAACCAATGGGGAGAGGCCAAGTAGGATTTTTACTGGGTCAATGGGGTGCCTAGGTGGCCCATATGCCCATTGGGAACGGCTACATGCGTTGCATGGCCGAGAGAATGGTGCAAGTGAGCTGGAATCTCGGGGCAGTTGCGCAGACCAGGTAAACCCTATTGACGTCAAGAGATCCTGCCGCCAACCTCATGCAGACGTCCATGGATGTGGACGCCAACTTGGGTCGACGACCAGGGGGGTTGCTGCCAACCAGTAGTCGGCGGCCATCGATGCTGCCGTCTACATGGGATCCAAGGCTGGTCAACAAATGGTCAAACGAGGCTTAATGGGTCAAAAGAGCCTTGCTGGAGATGGGCCAAATCTCGCGTCTACAAATGCCCCTCCGAGACATCCGGTCTTGCAAGGGAGCAGAGCGGACTGAAAGGTTGGTGTCTCGGTAAACAAAGGACGCGGAGATTTAGTGGAAGAGCCATCTCCGAGGATAGGAATTCTAGCGAAGCAAACGAAAGAGACAGGCTAGAAACAGATGACATATCGTCTGAGAGACAAAAAGGGGTAAGAAAAGGGTGATCTACCCGTGTAACTACAACTGTGACCCAATGGCAGGGTCTCTGGCATGGCCGTGTCGGACTTTGACTAGTTTCCGGCGTGTCCGAGTCAAAGGAGTTGTAATATGACGGTTGAATCTGGAAGGTCTCATAACCGGAGCTCGTGGGCTCGCTGGCCTAATCAGAACGTCGGTCCCGAATTTAGGAGGTCACAAAGACAAGGAGTTGGTTGATCTCTCAAAGGATTATCAAAAGATTCTAACTGGAATCACGTGCTTGGAAAGCCTGAAGTCCGGAATTAAGCTCGCGGCTGGTGAAGGCTCAAGTGAACTCAATAAGGCTGGAATGATCATTTGTGAAAAGCACTGGGGACATGCGGAAAAAGGGGGCAACAAAGACCCGATATCAACTTGGATAGTCACGAAGGACAGACCTGGCAGGCTACCTGAGCTGGGGGAGCTATGGAGCAATCATATGATCGAGGAAAATCACCATTTTTTTTGTGAGTGTTAGTAAGAGAATATTAGCGGTGAAGATGCATGTTGGTGTGGGTTGCCTATCTAAAATGCAAGTTAGCACCAGAGGAAAATTCTAAAGGCCATACGAATAACTGAGAGATCGCAAAACCATCATAGTTTTTGGTGAAGGGGAACTCAGGGTTCACGGTCGCCAAGTTATTCGCCTCTGGTAGGGTCCTATGTTAGACATACCTGTAACGCCCAAGGTCGCATGAGCGTTCCGAACTTGAAGTGCAGCTTGTGCTTAAGATATCTGCAAAACAACTTGAAGCGCAAGATAAAGGATAAAGGATAATGGCCATATAAAGAATAAGTCATTTGAAAGTATCCGGGGAGTAAACGTCCACATCGATGGCCGCCAGTACACCTGCTAACGTCCACATATGTGGTCGCCAACCTGATTCTGATGTCCACCGATCTGGACGTCTACCTGACAGCGGATCAGATCGAAAAAATAGGTGATGAGAGTCCATAAGGACTCTCTCATCTCCTACCTTCGTCCCTCCCTGCTCATACTGCGAACCAGAGAGCAAAGAGATAGAGAAGAACAGCAAGATGGCCTCCTCATCGACCGGACGATCCACAGGCGCAAACCCCGGAATTCTGAGCGAAGTTCCGGGACACCTGAGCACGCCTCTAGCCAATGGAGAGGTAAGCAATGATCGATTCCTGCTCCTGCCTGGGCTGAAAACGCCCCAAACAGCGCTCTTACAAAACCCCACCCTCATGCAGGAAATCCCCGCATTCCCAAGCCAAGGCCAGGTACGGACCTTTTCTTGGCTTGTGAACCTGGTTAATGCGATAACCCTGGACATGCGGAGCTTCATCGGAATGTGGCATTTGAACTTCATGGTGATACTGGCGAAGAACATGAAGGATATGTGGTGGGGGTTCGATGCCCTGGGGGCGCTGATAGAGAGATGGCACCCACACACACACACCTTCGTGTTCCAGGGCTTTTAGACGAGCGTGCTGCTGGAGGAGGTGGAACTGTTCTTGGGATGGCAGCGGTGCCTGGAGTACGATGCAGCGACTCCTCTCCTCCCGTGGGAAGAGATCCTCGCAGACATCGTAAGAGACAAGAAGGAGGTATTGTGAATGACGAACAAGAACGGGATCTTCCTAGACCGGCTGGCCTGGTGGTTGATCCAGCACGCGAGGGAGATTGGCGGAGAGAGGGCGACCCGGGGATTGACACTCTGCCTGGCTGGAGTTTTCCTTTTCCCCATGAGCGGTGACTTCATCCTGTACGAGCATGTGGGGATTCTATCCCTACTATGGCGCGGGCAGTCACTTGCCCCTGCAGTGCTGGCACACCTCTACAGCTCTCTGACCACAATGAGTTTAGGCAGACGCACATGCGGAAGCTTGTTCCTGCTTCAGGTATGGATGGAGGCTCATTTGAAGTTTGATTTTGCTGATGTACAACCTTCCCCCTCCAGAGTCTTCCTTCGGAGTTCAGTTTACTGCAGCAGGGCGTGGTACGAGCCAGAGAATGAGATCAAGTGTGTGACAGCACACTTGAAGGGCAGAGATGCTTGGAGAGACCACCTGGCATTTCTGGTAATGGATGACTTCATTGCAAGGCCACTCTTCATGAGGACAATCGAGTTCAGAGCAAGGACCAGGGAGGACAGAGATTTGTGGCTAATAGGAGCAGATCAGATGGTGGCGTATCAGCCACATCGGTGCCATTGTCAACTTGGGATTCCACGGGGAATCCCAACTTCATTCAACAGCACTGATATGATAATCATCGGGAAGAACGAAAGGATGATGAAGAAAGCAATGAAGACTTGGAAGAAATACACCGTGAGCAAGAAGGTGGAATTGGCCGTGCAGGAAATGCCGGAAGACATATGGCAGTATGAGGATTTCACAGACACCATTTGTCCCATTTCTTGTGATTTCTTTATGGCTCGCAGGGCAAAATGATGTATCTCCCTATTTTGAATAAGTGTAACACAAACTTTGATGAATAAAAGTGAGTTGCGTTGTGTTGGATTGACTTGAATTGCTTAACTTGTGGAATGTGTGGGATGAAATGGCTTCAAAAGGGTCCAAAAGAGTGTGCTGTGAGGACTGAGTGCGGGGTTGTTGGCGTCCACATCGACGGCCGCCAACCACTGGTAGACGTCCAGGGCCTGTCGCCAACTACTGAGACAGAAGATAGACGTCCATATCGCTTGTCGTCGACTTTCAAAGTAGACGGCCATCAATTGACGTTTATCAAACTTCGAGGTCTGACATTGAAGAGACATCGACGTCCATACCGTAGCCGTCAATGGTACGTCCGCGGCCAATGATTGATGTCAAGAAAAGGTCGACGGCCTGACCTTGACGTTAAACCAGTAAACTGCCTTTTTTTTTAACCGAAGCCTTCTCCCGGGCGCCATTCCGCCTTCCAAACGCCGAGAGAGGAGAAAACCCAACCTTGCTACCTGATCACTTTGCTCGAGATCACGATGAGGAGGAGGGAGAAGAGAGGGATTCTCCGGGGCCGTCGCCAACCGGAGGAGGAAGAGGAAGAGGAGGAGATGGCTACGGCGGAGGAAGAGGAAGAAGTTGCGGTGGAGGACGCACCGGAGGGGGAAGAGACCGAGGGAGGAGATGAGACAGAGGTGGAGGCACCTCGACGGCCCAAGGTAGGGCTCTAAAACCTTTGCGCTTTGTGATTTGATTTGGTGAAAAGAAGGGAAAATAGGGGAAGTGCCGTCGGGTCAGACAGGAACTTGACGGCAACATCGGTTGCCGTCGAGTTCCTACCGACGTCCAACCTCTTGACGTCAGACGTAACTTGACGTCAAGGTGCTGGTCGCGGGGAGAAGAACTCGACGACCACCCATGGACGTCGAGTTCCTATAAACGTCCAACCCATTGCCGTTTATGTGGACTTAACGGCAGTGTGTTGGACGCCAATACAGGAACTAAACGGCCATACCTGGACGCTGACTGATGTAGACGGCATACCCCCTTGCCGTCAAGTTTTGATAAACGGCAGTCGATGCTGACGTTAACTGTTTCTGTGTTTTGCAGGGCAAGGGCCGAATGAGGAGCAGGGTGACTTGGGACTTGTGCTGGGCGTGGTACAGGGCGCTCCCAGAGGCCCAGCAGGCTCAGATAGAGAGGATGGGGTTTGGACATCTCCTATCGGTACGCCCTTTTCACTTAGATGTCCCTTATTAAGAGGCGCTGAGGGAGATATGGGAGGAGGATTGCAAGGCATTTATCATGCCTTGGGGACACATGATACCCACATTGGAGGATGTGGCGTATCTGACGGGACTGCCGGTTCAGGGAGAGCCGGTAGTCAGACTGGAGAGGAGGGACTACCATGACGACATTGCGGAGTTGCTGGGGCCAGAGTTTGTGGCCGGCAGGAGGAGACCGATCCGGAGCATCCTGCTTGGATCGCTTTCAGAGGCCATGGGACTGAGAGGAGGGCGGAGAGGTCCCCTGGAGACGTTGGAGGAGTTCTATGCCAGGGTGAGGGGTCTGATGGATCTAGGAGGCCAGAGCGAGGAGCGCTGCATCTGGATCTTTGTCAGTTACTTCTTCGGGCGCCTACTGTTCGCGACGCAGTCATCTCAGATGAATTGCAAGTTCGTGCTGCTCTTGAGCGACTTGGCCCAGGCGGGGAGGTATGCTTGGGGCGCCGCAATGCTGGGACACCTCTTCTCTCTCCTTCCCAGCAGTTCACAGCGTTCTCAGAGCACAGGGGGCTTCACCCCCTTCTTACAGGTATGCAACTTTCATTAAATGTTCATCGTTGATTTTTCATTGATTAACTACCCGACTGACCATTCTTTTTGCTGCCTTGCAGATTTGGGGGTACACCCGCTTCCCCATGGGGCGCGGGACACTTGTAGAGGGGCGCCAAATGATGGTGCCTCTCATGACGAGGTGGGAGGTGGCCCCGGACCCCAGGGTCACCGACAGGAGAGTTGGAGATGTGCGGGTCGCGCTTGACCACTACCCGCACGAGCAGGTATGAAATTCTCAACTAGCTCTTGCATTCTTTCAATTTCTGCTGTATTTGATGTTACTGACCAGTGTTTGCTCATTCTTCTCAGGTGGTGTGGACCCCATATGCGGGGGAGGCGGACGCCTCGCACCCGGCGGTGGCAGCGGGCCGCCCCCTGTTCGACCGCCACCTCCTCTTACTGTGCCTCGAGACATGCGAGGTGCTGTATTTGGAGTTGGTGGTACGGACTCTGGGCTGGCACCAGCCGGCCATCGAGGTGCCTTCCCTCGGGAGAGAGGGACACTCACGCCGGCGGTTCTTCGCCGAGGACCATGACTGGGGAGCGGACCACGGCAGCACCGTCGCGTACTGGCGCGAGGGAGGAGAGCAGGTACTACGAGTGACCGACCTCCTCGACAGCTCGGCTTACGTGGAGGACTTCCAGGCACGATATGCCGGGCGACTCCGGCTTGACCGACGAGTGGTAAGTGAAACTTCTAACCTTAAGCCTTGGTTGGTTGATTGCCTTATCTAACCTTGAAGTGCATTTGGTAGATGCCGGAGTCACAGGTCGTGCGCCTCTTGGAGGGACGGCTTGCCGAGCAGGAGGTGGAGCTGACGAGGCTCCGGGCCGAGGTCAGGACATTGGTAAGTGACATTAATCCTAGATTTTGATTTAATTTGAATATTGAATTGATGACTGACCAGGGTTCTGTGAATGCAGAAGGAGGAGTTAGCGAGAGCTCGGGCGAGCCGCGACCTCGGGGCGAGCTCGTCAGCACAGCCGGCGAGAGGGGATCTCGCCGACTGCCTGCAGGATGCCCTGGACCGGGCGCAGGCTCGGGTCCAGGAGCTCGAGGAGCAGGCTCGAGAGGTTGGGGCTGAGGTAAGACACTAAACTTGCATTTTCCTTCAATGTATATTGGATGTCCTAACGAGCTTGCCTCTTGACATGCAGCGGCAGGGAAGAGGAGTGGCTACTCTCCAGGCACAGATGGAGAGTCTGAGACTGGAGCTCGAGGCGAAGATCTCTGGTCTGGAGGCTGAGGTGCGACACTTTCTTCTTTCTTCTTCTTCTTACACATGTTCATGACTGATCCTCTTTTGCTTTTGATACGCAGCGGCGGACCATGGTGACTGCCATGGAGGAGCTGAGGGATGACCGGGCCACCATGAGGGGTCGCCTGCTCGAGGCCCGAGAGAGGGAGAGGGAGAGGGAAGCCGAGACAGCTCAGGCGCGGATCGCCGCGGATTACGAGATTTTGAAGGACCGGGTGCTGAAGAAGAGCCGGGAGCAGCAGCGACAGGCCCAGCAGGCGACGCCCGCGAGGACCGGTTCGGCGTTTGCCTCGCTCGACGACATCGTGTCTCTGGGGGACCCCTCCGTGGTGCGAGGGGGGGTGCAGAGACCCGAGGCGTCCACGGCTTCGAGACACCCTCTCCCAGACCGACGTCGGGAGAGGGAGGAGGAGGAGGTGAGTAGCTCCCGCAGACAGAGACCTGCGGAGGGGGAGCGGAGAGAGGAGTGAGGAGCAGTGCTCCAGTTGTACTTCCAGAGGTATGCCCCTGTTATGATATGTACATTGAACTTGAACATTGGAATTTTGTGGATTTTTGTCATTTGCACTTGAATGGTTTGCTTCTTGATCTTTGGTTCCTGCATCCTGTATCCACAACACTTAAAGAAAATAGGTTAGTGTAGATCTGTTTTTTAGCCCCTTGCCTACGATGTACCTTTCTTGAGATCTGGTCAAGGGGCTAATTTCTAATCAAAGATAAGAACATAATAAAATAAACGAAGGGAAATATGCACGTGCATTTTTTGTGTTTTGTTTTTCTTAATTTTTTTATTGTTTTTGATTTTGAAGTAAGTAAATAAGCGAATAAGTGAATAAGCGAAATATTAGTGTATATGCATAGTACCCCTAATTTTTTTGGATTTTTGATTTTTTTCCTTTTTTTTTGGCTTTTGAAAATAAGGAAGAAAATTTGGGAGAAAATATGTACAACGTGAAATATATACATCAAAAGACTCTTTATTTTATTTTTTTTTGCATTTTTTTAGATTTTTGGACTCTAAGACACAAATTCATCACATGTTGTGGTATAGGGTTTAAACGATCTACTTAACCACAGAGGCCAAGAGTAAGGAGGGACGTGCATGAAATTTTTTATGTTAGAAATTGCCCTTAGCCTTCTTGATATTTTCCACTACGGAGGATCTCATACAATCAAATTACCCCTAAAGGGAGGGATGGGAAGAAATGTATAGGAAGTCATGTAAGGATTTAGTTCAGACTACTTTCTGTTTCCAAACCGACATCTCATACTAAAAAGAACTTAGTCAATATTTGTTTTCAGGGGACTTTTTCAATCTATTTTGATTTCAGGGGTGGAGGCACGTACTTTTTGCTACATCCTTGAGTTGGTCAACCTTTTTCTGGGTACGTACTTTTTGCTACCCTTTTTTGACCTTTTGGTTTTTCTTTTTCCCCTTTGAGGCTTGATTTAGCATTTTGCCTCTTGTTTTTTCTGCTCAATTGCCCCTATTTTTATGGTGACTTTTGCCCCTTTAGATGGATGCGGATGGTCCCCTACTTGCAGTTTTGCTCCGCCTCCAAACATGACCGAGTGGGAAAAGAATAGGGGAAACACATTGATCGGATGAGACCGCCCGAGCGTACTAGTGATTTTCTAGCCAAAGGGCAATATCTTAACATCGTGTGGTGTGTGAATAAGCCCTACCCGACTAGTGGCCATGTGGAAAAGTAGAGGCTCAAACCCCTAAACCATTGGCAAGTGATGAATGACTGACCGACTGACTAACTAAGGATAGAACTTCTTGAGGTAGACTGCATTCCAAGGTTGTGTTAATTCGACTCCTTCGGCATCCACTAACCTATAAGCGTTCCCTGAGTATGCTTCTTTGACAACGAAGGGACCTTCCCAATTTTCTTACAATTTGCTCCTGGGACCTGGTGCTTTCAAGATTTTACGCTTAAGGACCATCTCACCCACTTCGAACTTTCTCTCAAGAACTCGTTTGGCATAAAAATGTGCAATTCTCTGACGATAGACTTGAGCATGGTCAGCCGCTATCATTCGCCTCTCATCTAAGAGTTCAAGTTGTGCCAATAAGGCTTCCCGACGTTGATCAGGATCAAGTTCGGAATCCAATTGAACTCTAAGTGAGGGGACAAAGATCTCATATGGGAGTATCGCATCTGATCCGTACGTCAATGCGTAGGGGGTTTGCCCCGTAGGAGTGCGGACGGAGGTGCGATAAGCCCAAAGAGCATCAACTAAGCGATCTGGCCAGTCAGCATTGTTATGAGATCTGCATGTTTTCTTTATAATTTTAATGAGAGTTTTATTAGTAGCTTCCGCTTGTCCATTACCTTGTGGATAGTATGGTGATGAATGATGCAAATTGATACCATATTTACCACACATGTCGCGAAGCTCCTGTGAAGTGAATTGCGGTCCGTTGTCGGTGACGATGTCCCGAGGCACGCCAAATCTTGCAAGGATGTTGCGCTTGATGAACTTGATGACTGTTGAAGCTTTGACCTCTATGAACGCTTCTGCTTCAGCCCACTTTGTGAAGTACTCTGTGGCGGTCAGAATGAAGGACTTCTTCCGGACTTCTCTGGTTCTATCCGCGAGAGGACCAACCACATCGAATGCCCACATGGCGAAAGGCCATGGAGCAATAAGGGGATGAAGAGAGGAAGAAGGAGCATGGATTTTGTCACCGTGTAATTGGCATTTAGCACAGTGACGGACAAAATGAGTGCAATCCTCTTCCATGGTGGGCCAGTAGTAGTGTCTTAGCAATTTCTGGGCAATCGCTCTACCATTAACATGGCCACCACATTCACTAGAGTGAGCGGCTTCAACAGCATTTTGAGACTCGAATTCATCAAGACAATGGAGATAGACCCCGTTGAGAGACTTTTTGTACAAAATGCCACATATGATCTTGTACCGCTCTGAGACGCGACGAATTGCACGTCTATCAACAGAGGTGGCATAATCAGGGAAGGATCCATCTTTGAGAAAATTCTCGATGTCAAAATACCAGGGATGGCCATCATCGAGGTCGATTTCTGGCTCTTTGGAAAGCGCATGGACCTAAAGGGATGAGGAAGGACGCACAAGCTGAGAGAACCAAGGATCGACATGAGAAGGGACTCTCAACCTCTGGACAGAGACGGTTTCCGAAGATTTTCCCAAAGGAATGGGAATTGAAGATGCGAGGGAAGCAAGTGAATCTGCTAGGATATTTTGGGCCCTAGGAGTGTGAACTAGAGTGAGCTTCCTAAACTGCCGGACTACTTTTCCAACCAACTCTTGGTATGGTTTCAGCTTGGGGTCCTGGGTTTGGTACTTACTAAGAGATTGCCGGAGTATCAACTACGAATCTCCAATAATCCTTAACTCCTTGACTCCGAGCAATAAAGCCATTTTTAGCCCAACTAGGAGAGCCTCGTACTCAGCCACATTGTTTGTAGCTCGGAAGGTTAACTGGTAGGCGTGCGGAATGACTACCCCTTTCGGAGAGAGGAGGACTGCCCCTATCCCACACCCTTTAGAATTGAGCGCCCCATCGAAGTAAAGCACCCACGAAGGTTCACCATCGATAATGGCTCCTAACTCTTCATCGGGAAAGCTTTCGTCAACGGGAGAGTATGAAGGTAAGGGGTGGTGAGCCAAATGCTCGGCAATAGCGTGCCCTTTGATAGACTTTTGGTTAACGTAGGTGATATCAAATTGATTGAGAAAACTTTGCCACCTCATTAACCGGTCAGTCAGGACAGGCTTCTCAAGTAAGTACCTAATAGGGTCCATACGCGCCAGAAGTTTCACTTCATGAGCCAAGAAATAGTGCTTCAACTTCTGGGCAACCCAGACGACGGCCGCGCACGTTCTTTCCATGGCGGTGTACTTCTTTTCAGCCTCATTGAACAACTTGGATAAATAGTACACCACTCTCTCTTTCTTCTCGTCGTCGTATTGGGCCAAAACCGCTCCAGTTGAATCTTCTGTGGTTGACACATAGAGCAGTAAAGGCCGACCCGGAACCAGAGGAGCGAGAACAGGGGGATTAAAAAGATAACTCTTCAATTCATCAAAGGCCTTCTGACATTTATCGTCTCAATTAAACTTCGCCTCTCCTCTAAGCATCTCGTAGAAGGGCTTACAGCGGATTGAATGCTGGGAGATAAATCTCCGAATGAACTGGAGTCTGCCAATTAGCCCTCTAACTTCCCTGATATTTCTAGGATGAGACATGTCAATTATTGCTTTGGCCTTGTTAGGATCAATTTTAATTCCCCGCTTGCTAATGATGAACCAAAGCAATTTCCCCGAAGAGACACCAAAGACGCACTTCTTGGGGTTCATTTTAAGATTATGCTCTCTAGACCTTTGGAGAACTGCCCGGAGGACTTCAGCATGGCCATGTCGAGTCTTTGATTTTACCAAGACATCATCCACATAGACCTCCATGTGCACATGCATCATGTCATGAAATATCGCCATCATAGCCCTTTGATAGGTTGCTCCCGCATTCTTTAATCCGAAGGGCATGACGACGTAACAATAAGTCCCCCAGGGCGTTGTAAATGAAGTTTTCTCCTGGTCTTCCTCCGCTAAGTGAATCTGATTGTACCCAGAGAAACCATCCATAAATGACAACAGCTCGAAGCCGGCAGTGTTGTCCACTAGGACATCTATGTGTGGGAGGGGGAAATTGTCCTTTGGGCAAGCACGATTAAGGTCACGGAAATCTATACAGATCCTAACCTTACCGTCCTTCTTCATTACAGGGACGATATTAGCTACCCATTGTGGATATAGCGCAACCCTAATGAATTTGGCTTTGTGCAACTTGTCAACCTCCTCTTTGATCTTGAGTGCCAGCTTAGGATGTAGCCTTCTTAACTTTTGCTTGACGGCCCTTGCGTCGGCTTTTAGGACCAATCGATGCTCGACCAAAGAGGTATCGAGTCCCGGCATGTCCTCATAAGACCAAGCAAATCCGTCGGAAAATTCTTTAAGAATAGCTACCAAGGCTTCTTCTTCTTCAACACTCAAGTTGGCACTAATCAAAACGGTCTTCGGGGATTCTTCAGTGCCAAGGTTGACTTCTTTAGTAGGCTCGTCTGCAGCCATGGTTGGCTCATCGAACCTCTTCGTGCCATCCACATAGGAGCTCACTGGATCCTCTTCTTCCGACCCAGGATCTCCTAACACACTCTCCTCATCAAAATCTAGCAGATAGACTCCTAAACCGTCATCTACAGAGTCACCTTCCTCAAAATCGGCCTCTACAAGGGCAGGATCCTCAAGAAATTCTGGCACCTGACTTAACTTAGCACATCTCTCAGCCAAGGCCATAACAAAACGGGCAGGAATTTGCCTACTCTTCTCCTTGCGCACACATGGCTGAGAGGAACTAGACTCTCCTAAACCTAGACCGGACCCTAGACTAGCCTCTAGACCTGACTCTAAACTAGAATCTAGAACACTATTTACAGGACTACTATGTACAAAATTATGTACAGGGGAAGTGCCCCTAGAGGGGCAAGAGGAAGAGGAGACTAGGACGGAAAGCGTCGCCCCCTGGCCGAGCGGAAGAGGTTCCAGAGAGGAGGGGTGCTCAATGGAGACCTCAGATTTCCAATTTTCAAAATTGGCATTTTTGTTTTGGAGTCAAGGCCAAGAACCATGAGTTGCTAACTCAAGGCAGCCTCGACTGGCGGGATGAGGGATGGAGAGAGCACAGGAGGAGAAAGAAGGGGATTAGAGATGAATGGAGGAAGTGAATTGTGTGGCGGGCACACAGAATTAGAGGAAGATGGAGAAGGTGGAGGAGAAGATGGGGGAGAAGGGAGATCAGAACCAAAGAGGGAGAGGAGGCCAAAATCATCAGAAATTTCCTCTATTTGGGCATCCTCTTCCTCGTCCTCTTCTTCCTCGCTCTTAGAGCAAGGAATTTCTTCAATTGTGGGCTCCCTGGTCCCCAACTGGGTCGGCCCCTGGACAAAATGCTCCTTTAGAGTCCAGGTAAGAGGTTGGTATGGAATAAACGGGTTGGGATGGACAGGGTCTGGGTGGAAACCTAGACCGGCCTTTGGTAACAACCTCCTGATTGTCTGGACATTCTGGACCTCTCCTTGTTCGTCTGTGCCTAACCCGCGGCCATGAACATAGCCGATGTTAGCCATGACTTCCCAACCCTTTCCCGGGGGACATGGGACATGGGGTTCTACAGCGGGCTTGAGAGACTGGCCGAGCTCACAGGATGTGGGGAACTCAAAAAGAGACATAACGAGTTTCTTCCCCTTATCCGGAATGAACCAGTGCGGCATTTGTTCCGTGGTAACCGCATTGAGAGTCTCCAAGATAGGAATGCTCTTAACCTTGATCACCCGCCCATTAAACGGAAATTTGAAGCATTGGTGGGCGGTGGAAGGGACCCCTAGAGTTTGTTCTAGCCAAGGGCGACCGAGAATGGCCTTGTAGGCCGGGTTGACATCAAGGACTAGAAATTCGGTAGACATGGTGACAGGTCCGATTCCTAGCTTAAGAACAATTTTGCCTTTGGCAACCCTTTTGGAGTTGTCGTAGGCGGCGATGGTGGAGCAGCTCTTCTCCAGATTCTCTTCCCCTAAACCCAATTGCTTAAGGGTCTTTATCGGACAACCATTGATAGATGCCCCGGTGTCGATGAGAGTGGAGTCCACCGAAACCCCATTGAGGTTGATGGTGAGATAAAGAGGAAGGGAACGACACTCGGGGGCGGCAAGATCCTTGTCCGAGAAAGAAATTGAGGGTCCTTGGGTGAGGGAGAGAATGGCGTCGGTGACCCCACTAGGAGGGAGGTCATCATTAACCATGATTTTCTGGAGGAATTGGAGAAGAGTGGATTGGTGTGATGGCGACCGCCGAATCAATTCTAAAATAGATACCCTCGCGGGCGTCTTATCCAGATGTTGGAGAATATCATATTCGGTGCCGGCCGGAGGTGGAGGCCCATTATCCTCTTCATCTTGGGATGGCTGCGGGGGTGGAGGAACAATCCGGTTTCGGAGTGTGACATGCACAGCCTCCTGAGACTGAGGACGGATAAGCTGGAGGGGTCTGGAGGATGACTCATCGGCAGGAGAAGTGGGGATAGTGGGATGAGCATCTTGGGGAGGACGGATGAGCACTAATGGTCTCTCCTCTAGGATGGCATCTACCGACGCGGGAGGCTCCTGAGACTTGGCAGTGGGACATGGGTACCATTCCTCGAAACCTTCTACCCCCCACTGTTGTTCTCTCCTCACAACCCGAGGTCCTAGGTGTATGATGGTATGCACGCTCTCATGGGTTTTAAAGGAGGAGGGATTGTTGCTTTGGTGGTTGGGGAGAGGGTTACTGAAAATGCCAAGGTCCTTTTTGGTGTACCTAGACTTGGCTATGGCCACCTTGACGTCATCCCAGTTGATCCTACCTTGGTCATTCATATCATAGACCCAGTCACGGAAGGTAAAGCAATTGTAGATGAAGTGACCATGGGCCCTATGATATGGGCAGTACTTAGAGGTATCAACCCTCGGATTGATGTTCTCCCTCTGTGGTGGGAGCTGAATCGCATCGCAGGACACGATAGCCAAGAACACGTCCTCGAGAGTCTCAGGGAGAGGAGGGTAGTGTGACCTTTTGGGGCCAGGTCGGGTGTATCCGGAAGGAGGGAGAACGGCGGAGTAAGGTTTAGAGGGGTGAGATGGGAATTGGTGAGGGTTGGAAGAAGGGTTGGAGGGAAGATTGGAGGATTTGTTGGGAGGCCTCAAAGGCTGGCTGCAGGCACTGACGGACTCATTGATGGTTACCCCCTCGGTGGTGGGCGCCGCGGGAGCCTTACGTGCCTTTGGCTTACCTTCGAAAAAATGTGGGAGAGAGGAGTCCTTGATCTGATTTTCAATCACCCTGGCTCTGTTATAAAGATGTGAAAAAGAAGGGAACTCACTTAGCATTAGAATGGAACGGAGGACAGGGGTAGTGTTGGTGACTAACAAGGTTATGGCTTGGGACTCCGGGATGGGGATGTCGGCTCTCGAGGCCATGGACCTCCATCGGTTGGCGTAAGTGACAAAGTCTTCGTTCGCCTTCATCTTTTCCGCCACCAAGTCGGGGAGTGTAGGGACTTGAGTGGCCATGTAGGAGAAATGGGAGATGAAGCGTTCGGAGACTATGTCAAAGTTGACAAGATCCGATGCGGGCAAAGAGGTTAACCACCTCAAAGCCTCCCCTTCTAACGATTGTTGGAAGAGGTGGACTAAGAGGACCCGATCGTACAGCCACCGATGGGAGTCCATGGTGAAGCCAGCAAGATGGAATTGGGGATCGGAGGTCCCGTCGTACTTGCGGTACTTCGGGGCCTTGAAGCCCGGAGGGAAGTAAGCGTTGGGGAGCTTACAGTAGTTTTGGAGTGAATGAGGCTTGGAAAGAGACAAGGATTCAGCT
The DNA here is from genome assembly GCA_014218235.1 of Colocasia esculenta. Taxonomy (NCBI): domain Eukaryota; kingdom Viridiplantae; phylum Streptophyta; class Magnoliopsida; order Alismatales; family Araceae; genus Colocasia; species Colocasia esculenta. Next base: position 7,134,021 of record CM024766.1, on the reverse strand, counting down.
AAGAGCTTCCTAATGAGACCCTCCGTCTCAGACCGAGACATGGATTCGGATTGAGCGGGAGGGGTGGGTTGGATATGAGATGGGTGAATGGGTGGAGGAATTGGGGTAGAAGTAGGTGAAGGAGTGGGAGGAACAGGAATGGAGATAGGGATAGGGGATACAGGAATTTGGGAAGGGGTGAGAGGCCTAGGAGTGGGCCTAGATGAGGAAGCATGGAAAGGAGAATGGACTGGAGGGGAAGGAGAGGCCGCTGCCCGAATGGTATGCTTGGAAAGCATAGAAATGATATCGTCGGGCGAATAGCGGGACATGAGTTTGGAAAACTCGGGGTCCTCTTGAGTACCTTGGGGGTGAGTGGGGTTAACCCTCAAGCTGACTTCCTCATTATCGGCCTGGGAGGATGATTGGACTGACTCCTCGAGCTGATTGTTAGTGTTTATCATACCGACAACTTCATTGACATTATCATCATACTCAAATGTCGGTTCATTAGCCATATTAACAGGATCCAGCCAAGTGTCCATTAGCACACAACCTACTTTTTTTGAAATGGTTTAAGTTGAAGTGATTACACTGTTCTCAGCAGAAGTATGGATTTCTACCAACAACGTCCCCAAACTTTTAAAGATCAAAGTTGTGTATTTACTTGACTTGATTTTCTAGGCCGTTCTCTTAAGTCTCACTTGAATCCCGGTGAGTAGGTGAGCTAGACAAGGATGGTAAAAGGTCCTCCTGCCCCGTACTGTGAGGGAATCCACGAAATTTAAGGACTTATAGAGTTTTCCTTAGAGCCAACCCGATTTACCCGAGAGGGAATCCCCGAGTAAAAAGTTGTAAACCAAGGAAGGGTGATCCTAAAATGTGAAGGGAGGCTAGAAGAGATGAGAAAAGTGACCCCCTCGTGACTGAAGACTGTTAGAAGCAAACAGAAAGCAAACAGAAAGCAAAATCAGATCAAAACAGTCAAAAATAGCACTTTCTGTGAAGTAAACGGCATGCAGATGGACGCGCAGTTCATCAGAAACTTCATGACGGCATGATCGACGGACGCGGACATAAAATAAACAACAAGGGCGATGGAGGCTAACAGACAATTAACGGCAAGAATGCTAGACGTTTACCTGTATAGGCGGCAAGATCTCCTGCCGTCTACCTGGCCGTAGTAAGACCACAGTGGCAGAAGCTTGTCCCACCGTGATCGCCAGAAGAGAGCTGTAGACGGTTCGTTTCCGCTCCGCCACCGGATCTCTCGGACGCTGGCGGACGCCACCGGACTCTCGTTGGCGATAAAGGGGTCGCCGGTTGACCACGTTGACCCTCCGGTTGACTGAGTTGACTAGAAGGAAAACGAAGCAAACAAGCGAAACGAAGGGGATTTGGTGATCGCCAGGGCCTTACCTGTGCCCAAGGGGTTGCTGTGATCACGTCGGTGCAGTGACCTCGCGTTGCGGGTGATGGTGGAACTTCAACTTCTCCTCCTCCGGCCGGCCAAAGGAGAAGAGCTCCGTAGTCTTCTGCGGGTTGTTCCTGCCAAAACAAAGACTCTATTAGACCTTATGGAGTGTGGTAAATGCTCAAAACGAAGTATGGAAGACCAAAAAGGAAAGTCCCGTACCGGTTGCGGACTTGAGAAGAGGGGTGGCCAAATGCTATGACCACCCTTCTTCCCTCCGTTTTTGGTTGGGAAACCCCTTTTCTAGGTGTGTAGGAAAGTGCCCTATGTGTCTAGGGTGTGTGGAAAAGTGTGTGTAACATGCAAGTTAGCTACAAAGTAAGTAAGAGAAAAGAGAGAGAAGAGGGTGTAGATCCTCGTTGTTGGCGTTGTTGGCTCCTTGTAGGGCTCCTCCAGCTCCAAAGGAACCCTTCTAGACGTCCCGAATGAAGAGAGAAAGGAGAGGGTGAATGGAAGAAGGTAAGGTGCAATTTTCTCTCTCTTCTCTCAAAGTGGCAACATAAGGACGTCTAAGCCTCCCCCCTTTACTCAGAGGGCTCAAGGGACTATTATATAGACAGTGGAGCTCGGGGTTGGAGTGCCTAGGATGCTAAGTGTGAAGAAACACACTTACACACTTGGCAATCCATGCATTAAAGGTCCAACCAATGGGGAGAGGCCAAGTAGGATTTTTACTGGGTCAATGGGGTGTCTAGGTGGCCCATATGCCCGTTGGGAACGGCTACATGCGTTGCATGGCCGAGAGAATGGTGCAAGTGGGCTGGAATCTCGGGGCAGTTGCACAGACCAGGTAAACCCTATTGACGTCAAGAGATCCCGCCGCCAACCTCATGCAGACGTCCATGGATGTGGACGCCAACTTGGGTCGACGACCAGGGGGGTTGCCGCCAACCAGTAGTCGGCGGCCATCGATGCTGCCGTCTACATGGGATCCGAGGCTGGTCAACAAATGGTCAAACGAGGCTTAATGGGCCAAAAGAGCCTTGCTGGAGATTGGCCAAATCTCGCGTCTACAGCAAGCCCTCAAGTACCGAGCACCGGGCGAATGACTAGTGTAGGACCGTACTAGGAAACTAGCACAGGTCCCACAGGTACAGTAAGAAGTGGAAACGGCAAAGACTCCACAAAAAAACACGGAACTTTGCAAGACCTTAACCTGTCTCTGCTATAGTCGCAACGCATAGAGCATGCTCAACATGTGGGAAAGCCATTAAACCATGCAAACCACCCTCGAAACCCCACAAACATGGATTTACAAGAATCTACACTCGATGGAAATCTCACTCAACCACAAGCATGGTTCCTCACCCCGCACAGCCCAAACCACGAGGGTCCCTACCTCCATAAGTAGAGCCGACCCGTTGGGGCCTTCACGTAGGAATGACCACCTCCTCCTCGATCCAAGCACCATGACCACGTCCCTTGCACGAATAGGGTGACACCACCTTAGCACGAGCACTACGACCACGAAGAACTGACGAAGAATCGCAAGGGAGCTCAAGAGGGGGAGAAGAAGAAAGAAGAAGAAGAAGAAGAGAGAGGGCGAGAGGGGTAGAATGGGGCGCAGCCTCGGTTTTAAACTGACATCCCACAAGATGCGACGGGTCGGCCCGGTGCGACAACGACTATGTCACGACGGCCACTCCCGGCGCGACCCCAAAAGCGATCAAACCTCAAAGACCGAGAAACCAGAATGTGATGGCATGACAGGTCACGTCAACGCTGTACACACCTGCCACCCGACATGACCGTTCTAACAGATAGGGCAACGGTCACGTCTGTCAAGAAAGCAGTCGCGACGCCTCCAGATGCCGCGACAAGAACGCGACGCCCACCCCCGTCGCGACCATGTCACGACGGCCTGGTGTGCCACGTCACAAAGCCTGTCGCGACGGGCTCCCCTGGCGCGACCATGTCACGACCAAGGTGCCTGTCGCGACCCTGAGGACAGGGCTAAAGGCCCAAGAGGGCCGGGTCTTACATCCCACCCTCCTTAAGAAATTTCATCCTCGAAATTAAAAGAAACTCAGTCTCAAACCGGAAAGCAGTACAGGGAAGATCAACATACCAATCAATCAAACAAATATGGGAACTGCTCTTGCATCTCATCCTCACGCTCCCAAGTGGCCTCACCACCAACGCGGTTCTCCCAAATGACCTTGACAGCGGAATCTACTTCCGGTGCAACTGCTGCACTCTGCGGTCCATAACTCTGACCAGGTACTTTGGCACTGACAAGTCTGGCGCCACCTCAAGCTGTGAATAGTCCAACACGTGCGATGGATCTGTAACGTACCTCCTGAGCTGCAACACGTGAAAGACACTGTGCACACCTGCCAACTCTGCTGGAAGACTCAACCTATAAGCCACCTCACTGATCCTCTCTGTGATAGGGAAAGGCCCAATGTACCTGGGATTGAGCTTTCTCTTCCTGCCAAATCTCATGACACCTTTGGTCGACGAAACCCGCAAGAACACAAGGTCACTCATGCTGAACTACAACGGCCTCCTGCGGACATCTACATAACTCTTCTGCCTACTCTGCGTTGCCTGAAGCCTCTGCCTGACTAGCCTGACTATGTCTGCACACTGCTACACCATCTCTGGTCCCAAAAGCTACCTCTCACCGACCTCGAACCAGTGAAGTGGTATCCTACATGGCCGACCATACAAAGCCTCGTATGGTGCCATTCCAATGCCTGAGTGATAACTGTTGTTATATATGTCCCAGGTGCCACTCCAGTCTAAACAGCACGCCCTCAGCATATCCTCCAAAGTCTGAATCGTCCTCTCTGACTGCCCATCTGACTGCGGATGATACGCTGAACTCAATCTCAACTCTGTACCAAGAACTCTCTGCAAACTGTGCCAAAACCCTGATGTGAATCTCGGATCTCTATCTGAAACAATCGAAATTGGGGTTCCATGCAATGGAACAACTCGGTCCACATACAGCCTGGCTAACCTATCCACTAGCTAAGACATCCTGATTGGAAGAAAGTGTGTTGGCTTGGTCAATCGATCCACAATCACCCAAATGCCATCATGCCTCTGCGGAGTACGGAGCAAACCAACCACAAAGTTCATGGTGATGTCATCCAACTTCCACTCGGGAATGGGTAACGACAGCAGCTCACCACCCAGATGCTAGTGCTCAGCCTTCACCTGCTGACAGGTAAGGCACCGAGCGACAAACTCTGCCACACCCCTCTTCATCCTTGGCCACTAGAATAACCTCCTCAAGTTATGGTACATCTTGGTGGAACCCAGATGAACAGCAAACCTCGACCAATGTGCCTCTAACAACAGCGCCTGGCGCGCATCACCGGGAATATACAATATGCCTCTAAATTTGACCTCACTGTCCTCGTCCAGCTCAACATCTGGCATCTATAAAATATCTGCCAACTCTGATATTGTGCCTACAACACCTGATGGTACATTGACAGATGAACTAACAAGCTGGTCATCACTGCATGTTCTCTGCACCTCGAAGGGTAGAAAACTCCCTGGGACAGCTCCTCGAACAGCCTCCACTCTCTGACCATCAACGAACTCAAGCGAACACGCCTGCTCAAAGCATCTGCTATGATGTTAGCCCTTCTTAAGTGATAGGAGAGGGTAAGGTCGTAGTCCTTCAAGTACTCAATCCGTCTGCGCTGCCTCAAGTTCAGATCCCTCTGAGTGAAAATGTACTGTAAACTCTGAGGGTCGGTGAAGATCTCGAACGTCTCACCGTACAGATAGTGCCTCCACAACTTCAGAGCGAACACCACTGCTGCCATCTCTAAGTCGTAGGTAGGGCAAGGTTCTCAGTACCATCCGGATCGATCGTGCCACATTCTACGTGGGAAGGTACGGTACCATACCGTACTACTGAGATACAGTGGGAAAATGACTTGTTTGATTTGTTTTTTTAGTTTTGTGACTTGATGAATATTTAAAATGAGCAAACTTCAAAAGAAAACTCTCCATCCAAACTCAAGATAGACTTTCCATCTCTCCTCATACATGCACCCTTTCTCTCTCCCATTTCTCTCTCATATCCTCCAGAACTGTCAGGGATATCACGCCTTCTACAGCCTGAAAAGGAGTTGATATGCTCACAAAGTCTTCATCAAAGTTGTTCTATTCTTTTTCAGCTTCATCCTCAAAGTGGAATCACCTCAATTAGTGGTCTATATCCAAAGTTATAGTAGATTATTCTTTACATTCTCTCTCATATCATGATATATATTATAATATATATATATATATATATAATTATCATACCTTCCACATCTCAACCAAGGGTATATCTCTTCGAAACTTCTTCATGAAAGTTGTTCCCCACGACTTTCTCTACAAGCTCCAACTAGAATCACATCAAATGAATGTTTGTGCTTAAAGATACAATAGATTATTCTTGACCTTCTCTCTCATATCACAATCCAAACTAGCAATGAGTGTGGCCTCTCTACAGCCTGAACGAGGATGATCAAATCTTTGGGCTCTTCATGAAAGTTGTTCATGATATGACCAATGTATTCCATTAGATCAACATCAAAAATCCGAAAATAGAAACAAAACTGTAACTTCTTAAAATGTATAATAAAATATTAATATGACACTAAGAAATTAAAAGAGAGAGTAAATTATACGTAAGACATGATCACTTATATAAACATAATTATCTTTAATTTTAGAATATTTTCATATTATTAATATAATTCTGGTACTATCTTTGATTGAGTGCACTTCAACGAGATGACATTCGGTTCTAAAAATAAAGTCAAATCTGAAGTCATCATAATTACTAGAAAAAAAATAAAATATTAGGAATTATTGATGCATAGATGTTGAGATTAAGTCGACCTAATGATTTTTTAGATAATTTTTACTTGACAAAAAATTAATTTAAAAAATTAAACTATAATTACTATAATTTGTATCATCTCTTAATTAGTTTATGTTTGAAATTGTATTTCAATTAGACATCATTTAGACCCCTTAAGTGCACACAAGATTTGTCGCGGTACGGCGAACCCTCTGTGTATTTCAACGAGACGACATTTGATTCCGAAATAAAGTCAAATCTGAAGTCATCATAATTATTAGAAAAATCTACTGATTCTAAAAATATAAATATCAAGAGTTATTGATGCATAGATGTTGAGATTAAGTCGACCTAATGATTTTTGGGACAATTTTTACTTGACAAAAATTAATTTAAAATTTAAATAAAATTATTATAATTTGTATCATCTATTAATTAGCTTATATTTGAAATTTTAACTCAATTAGACACCATTAGATCCCTTAGATGTTGAGATTAAGTCGATCTAATGATTTTTAGGATAATTTTTACTTGATGAAAATTTAATTTAAAATTTTAAATTAAAATTATTATAATTTGTATCATCTCTTAATTAGCTTATGTTTAAAATTGCATCTCAATTAGACACCATATAGACCTCTTAAATACACCGGATGCGAGAAGGAAGGTAAAAAAAATTAAGACTGCCACGGACTAGACTGTACCGGTCCGTAGAAAACCATGGCGTGCTGGTTTGGCACGCCCGAGTCACCCCATTGGGTGACCCGACCGTGCCATGGTGTGGTTTGGCCAATCGTGGGGTAGGGTAGTTCTCCTCATGCTTCTTCAACTGCCGCGAAGCATAGGCAATGACCCCACCATGTTGCATCAGCAATGCACCTAAACCTGACCACAACGCGTCGGTGTAGACCACAAAACCTCCTCTATCTGACGGCAAGACCAACACTGGCGTTGAAATCAACCTCGTCTTCAGCTCCTGGAAACACCACTCGCAGTCCTTAGTCCACATAAATTTGGCCTCAAGCTTGGTCAACTTGGTCAACGGCTCTACGATCCTAGAAAAATCCTGGATGAATCTCTTGTAGTACCTTGCCAAACCCAGAAAGCTGTGAACCTCTGACACTGAAGTGGGCTGCTCCCAAGACAACACTGCCTCAACCTTGGCAGGGTCCACTGCCACACCAGAACCTGAGATCACGTGCCCGAGAAAGTGCACCTCCCTCAGCCAAAATTCGCACTTGTCGAACTTGGCGTACAGTTGGTGACTCCGCAAGGTCTCTAGCATGATCCTCAGATGCTCCTCGTGCTCCTCCTCAGAAGCCGAGTCGACCATAATGTCATCTACAAAGATGACCACGAACCGGTCCAAGTACTCATTGAACACCCTATGCATCAAATCCTTGAAAGTTGCAGGTGCGTTTGTGAGCCCAAACGGCATCACGATGAACTCAAAGTGACCGTACCAGGAACGGAAGGCTGTCATGACAACATCAGACTCTCTGATCCTCAACTGGTAGTAACTGGACCACAAGTCAATCTTCAAGAACACTCTGGCTGACTGCAACTGGTCGAACAAATCATCGATCCTCGGCAATAGATACTTGTTCTTCACTGTTACCTGGTTCAGCTACCTGTAATCGATGCACAACCTTAAACTGCCATCCTTCTTCCTTACGAACAACACGGGCGCTCCCCATGGCGAACGACTCGGACAGATGAAGCCCAGCCCAAGCAACTCCTGCAACTGGCGCTTCAACTCACGCAACTCAGCCGGAGCCATCCGGTAAGGTGCCTTAGACAAAGGCATCGTACCAGGCAAAATCTAAATGGAGAACTCTATCTCCCGCTCAGGTGGTAACCCAAGTAGATCCTCCGGGAAAACATCAGGGAACTCACAAACAATAGGCATATCAAAAACCGACAACCTGCTAGACTCCAAGGAACAAACAGAAGCAAGATATGCTACACAGCCATCACGGATCAAATGACGAGCCCTACAGAAGGAAATAAAAGGTCGACAGGTAGACTGGATACCTCGGAAGCAGAGAACAGGCGCTCCAGGTATCTCAAACCGAATGGTCTTCCGCTGACAATCAACCACATTTGAGTGAGCCTCCAACCACTCCATGCCAAGGATGACGTCAAAGTCAAGAAGTTGCAATACGTACAACCTGGCCGGCAACTGGTGTCCCTGGACCTCAACTGTGATACCCTCTAGGTAACCGAAAGAATGCATGTAATCACCGGACGGGAGATCGACCATCACATCACACTACCTCTCAGGAGTGTGATGAACCATAGATTCGTAAAACTCCTCGAAAGCAAAACAAAGAGAAGCACCGGAGTCAACCAAAACACGAGCAGCTCTACCAAGGATAGGTAGGGTACCTATAACCAGGTTTGACGCCTCGTCCTGCTCCCTAGTAAGAGCCATCACATGAACATGTCCACGCCCATGCTGCGGCACCTGCTAGGGCAGCTGCTGCTGCGGCGGCTACTGGTGTTGTGGAAACTGTTGTTGCTGGTACGGCTGGAACTGCTGAGGCTGTTGAAACTATCAGAACTACTGAGGCTGCTGCTGGTACTGCCCCTACTGCTGCTGCCGGGGTGCCTGCTGCTGGGGAGGGAACTGGCACTGCGGTAGCTGCTGTGCGTACTGCACTGGCTACTGCGGCTGCTGGACTTGCCCCATCGGGCAATACCTTCTGAAGTGGCCTAGCAAACCACAGGTGTAACAGACTGCCTCCTGTCTGCCCTGCTCAACTCCCTATTGGACTGACTACTCTGCAAAGCTCAACTGACGCCTCTACTACCGAATCCATCCACCCCTGAGAGTGCTCAACTACCTGAACTTCGAGCGAATCCCTGAACTGCCTGAACTGCCCGAGCCCGAAGAAGAAGAAGTCGCGCTACTACGACTACCTGCAGGTTGCTGGTATGGCGAGGACCTGAAAGGGGCGTGTAACGTCGCGCGTTTTTTGGATCTTCGTGGATCCTGTGTTTAGGTTGTGTGGTGGCTATCATGAGGCCAGTGTGGTTTGGATGTGTGGTGCGCGCAAGTTTGGTCCTGAGACGAGAAAGGATCTGTTGCAGTTGGTTAGGGGTTGACAGCCAGGGGTGGTCGTTGACTGGGTTGGCGTCCATGTATTTTGACGTTTACTCTATGAACTTGGCGACAAGGGATATGGACGTCTAACCTTGGCAGTCTGATTGGCGACAGCCTTGTTGACGCCAACCTGTGTGACCTGCAGAATATAGGTTCACCCGATGATAGCTTCCTCACTCCGTTCACCCTCTCCTTCACCCTACTTTCATGCGCTTGCTTCCCCACTGCATTTAACGGCTACAGAAGGTTAGTTGGGGGATCGTGGAACGTGAGGCGGTGACGAATTGGGCGAGGAAATGCCGGGGCGAGGTGTGATCTCTGTAGGAGCTCGCGGAGGATTTGGTGCGAATCGGGAGAATTTAGGAAGTTTAAGTGCGTCTCAAGGTAGGGGATGATCCCTTTTAGTTCCTTCTGGTTGTGATAATGCATCCGGAACGCATGAATCTGCATGTTAATCATGTTTTGGGTAAAGGTACTCCATGCGGGGTAAATGGGTGGTTTGCGCAATTTAACGAGTAATGCATGTTGTTTTGGTTTGATTAAGATGCATACATGTTAGAGGAAGTATTCCATGTTGCCCAGTTGACGAGCCCAGAGGGGGGGGGGGTGAATGGGTCCTTTTTAAAAAATATTCTACAAGATACCTATAACCAAAAATATTCACACAAATGTTCTTCGAAGGAGGTTAGTGGCTGTTAGTTTGAATAACAAACACACAAGAGAAAGGCAATCACACAACACAAGAAATTTTCCTGGTTCGGACCTCCTCTCCTTAGGAGTCCTACGTCCAGTCCCTGAGCAATCTCTCAGGATTTCACTAACAAAGGTACAGTCCCCCTTAAGGACACTACGACACCCAGCTCAGCTGGTCTTCCTTAACACCCGAAGGGAACAACTACACCCTGGATACCCCACCAGGTCTTCCTTCACACTGAAGGGAACAACACCCTAGTTACCACCAGGTCTTCCTTCACAACCGAAGGGAATCAACAAACAGAGAATGGATTGAAAGCAAGCCCCTAGACCAAGTTTAAACAAGCAAGGATCTGAAGCAACTAGCACTAAGAGAAAAGGATCTTAATCTAAGCTCACTCTCAGAACTACACAAGCTCTCTCAAGGATTTTTCACTACAAATGGAGAGCTAAGAGCTATAACAATGGGAATGAAATTCTTGGCTCTAGAATTCTCAGGAGACTTGAAAGCTTGAACAATTGTGTGTTGGTCTCTTCAGGAGTTGTTGCAATGAATGTTCCGGTTCTTGTATCTTGTCTTCTGTACTTCAATCTTGTATATATATATATAGCTTCAATTTGAAATATGGACGTTGAAGTATCCGTTGTCTCTCTCTTGAGTAGTCGTTAGACTGAATGACACCTGGAGTCTTGGAGGCTTCCAGTCAACAGTCTTTGAACACTTGAGCACGCAAAGAGATGAGATCTTCAGAAGTATCCTATGGCTTCTATTTTGTTTAACGTTGTACCATGGAGCTGGATCAGAGATCCGCACAAATGTCAATCTCAAATAGCCGACAGCTAGGCTGTCTCTGATGTCAGTCAACATTAGTAACAATAGACATGAAAATAGTAATGCCAAATAGCTTAAGTCTAAAAGACATAATCAGAGTAAGCATGATAAAGGATGATATTGTCTGCATGCATGCAGAGATACGTTCAGATCTCATTAAATGCAGGTGCTTCAGAGAGATGCATACGTGGTCTTTGACTAGTCAACAAAGATAATATCAAGTCAATATGAAATCGATGACTATATGACTTATGAAATCGTTATGAACAAGTCAGGTTGACCAAGTCGTTATGACACAGAAGAAATCATTGTGAAACACTTAACAAATCGTTATATAAGGTAAATCGTTGTGTTTACTGAAGAAATCGTTGTGAAACACTTAACAAATCGTTATATAAAATGAATTGTTGTGTTCACTGAAGAAATCGTTGTGAAACACTTAACAAATCGTTATACAAGATAAATCGTTGTGTTCACTAAAGAAATCGTTGTGAAACACTCAATAAATCGTTATACAAAGTAAATCGTTGTGTTCACTGAATAAATCGTTATGAAACACTTATAGAATCATTACGGTGAGCAAGTCATTGCGAGTTCTAAAGAAATCGTTATGATTACTTATAGAATCGTTACGGCGAGCAAGTCATTGCGAGTTCTAAAGAAATCGTTATGATTACTTATAGAATCGTTACGGCGAGCAAGTCGTTGCGAGTTCTAAAGAAATCGTTATGATTACTTATATAATCGTTACGGCGAGCAAGTCATTGCGAGTTCTAAAGAAATCGTTATGATTACTTATAGAATCGTTATGACAGGCAAGTCGTTACGCTTTCTAAAGAAATCGTTGTGATGACTTACAGAATCGTTATGACAGACAAGTCGTTACGCTTTCTAAAGAAATCGTTGCGATGACTTATAGAATCGTTATGAAATCGACTTGTTTGAAACCTTTCTAGTCTTACAAGGAAATCGTTAAAACACTTATGAAATCGTTGTGACTTTCAACAGAAGTCGATGTGGACTTAGAGAAATGCACTTACCTGGCTTTTTGACATAAATATTTAGTACTTGCCAAATGTGCTTGATTTTCCTTGTTTATTTCCTGTGTTAAAGACTCATAAAATGCATGTTAGAAAACTTTGATGTTATTTTGTTAATCACCAAAATAAATATGTAATTAATTATAATTATAGGGAGATGATCTGATCATCAATCTCCCCCTTTTTGGTGATGACAAAACTCAATAATAAGTAAGTAAAAGAAATGCATATAGATGTTTCAGACATAAGTATTTCTCCCCCTTTTTTTCATTAAGCAAAAAAAAAGAAAAAGGGCAATCTGAGACAAAGACTGGATAAGAAATATATGAAGACAAGAGAAGTGAATTTTATTATTGTTCTTGAGGTCGAAGAGAAGGATCAAGATAGAAGGCAGGAGACAACAAAGAGGCAAACTGTCGGATGACAGGAAGTGCCAATCTTTCCTGCTCTTCAAAATGCGCTTGAAAAGCTCCAATCTCAATTTTATATGAGGGTCCCATAGTGGGAGCCATCCGCTTGAGATGAAGTTTCCACTGCTCAGAAATAAAGTCCCCATATTTATCCAAACCTAAGGCTATTTTGAAGGTGGAGAAGGACCCAAAGATGGCAAAGAGGAGAAACTTGTCCATCTTGATAGGATAGAAGATCTGATGAGACTGGAGCTCCTTCTTCAAATCATGAAAAATCTTGAATCTCTCAAGCCAGACTGCGAAAGTATTCCTGATGAGGTGACGGGAATTGGCGTCCAGAAAGTCACCAGGTGTCAGAGGAGGTAGATTTGCTTGGGCCTGGGAGGCATTCAGATCAGACAGCTGCTGAGCAGACAATGGATAGTGCTTGAGCCACTCATCAGAGGTCAGCCTTTCACATTATGAGAGAATGGGAGCGAGGATATTAGCTGAAATCTGCCCTTCAAGATAGTGTTTGAACACAAATCTTTGGAAAGAAAGATCACGGCCTTCATATACATGCAACCTGGCCATGACTCTAGCAGCTCTCTCAAAGACAAGTGTACCAAACGGGGAATCCATGATCAAGGAGTGGAGCGATGGAAGGAACACAATGTCTGGGAACTTCAAGATAGCAAAGTCTACCTGAAGAGGTTCACAGTGAGTGGACTGCAAAGCTGAGATGGCTGCACAAAACTGTCCCAACTGAGGTTCATCCAAGCTGTTGACATAGCAGTAATTGCAAAACATCTGATACTGCCTGATAAACTTGATTTCTTTCTGAATGAAGGGTCCAAACAAGTTCTTGTGATGGATCTGGAACCATTCATACAGAGGGAGAGGGGCTTCCCTGGGAGCATATCTAGCAGCTTGCACTCTCTTAAATTGGGAGTACAAAGCACTGTTGATCTGAGCCCACTGCTCTTCAATTTTGGCTTCAGTCACAGAAAAGATTTTTGACTGTTGAGCCTTTGAAAGAGAAGTGTAAGGAAAAATGGTAGAAAGATGGTTAGAAAGATTTTGGAAAGGTAAACCAAAAATATGAGCAAAAACCACTTTTTGAAGGTATTCCTCATAAAGGGGTTTGTGCTTATTTGCAATGGCTAGGGAAAACCACAGAGGGGGATAAAAAGGATTTGAGGAGACAGGAAGGGTGGAAGTAAGTCTCCTTCGTTTGGATAGAGGGCTGGAAATACCAGTCCGGTGAGAGTGAGTTCCAGTGGCTAGGACAGATTTGAGAATTGCTTCTTCAAATTCATCCTTGATGCCATGGATCTCAGGTTGGGTGAGGTGGGCACCTTCAGGAATGAGAGTGATGAAAGATGGAGGTGCTGGTGGGTGAATCAAAGAGTCAGGAGTGATGGTAGAAGGATCACTTGGTCTTGAGGAGGAGGGACCAGATGAGGAAGCTCCATCTAAGGAAGATCTGGGAAGAACTTCAACAGTGGAGGAAGGTAAAGGAGTGGTGGAAGAAGTGAAAGGAGTGGAAGAGGAGATTTGTCGTGAACGTGGCCTTTTAAGAACAGGGGGTGCTGGAGGAGCTGTGGATGAGGTGGGTGGAGAAGGAGGGGCTGGAGTAGGAAGAGTGGAAGGCTCGGAAACGACGGCCTGTGCTTCTCCAACTGCTGCCGAAAACTCCAGGGATGACAGACCCTTAGCCTGTACTGCTGGCCCTTGATCCTCAGAGGGTACTCCATCTGCCATTGAGACAGCCACAAGAGGTTCCTCTTCAAGATTCTGCCCTGATGGCCTTTCTTCCACAGTAGGCTGAACTGAAGCTTCTACACTGAGAGATGGCCCAGCACTCTCATCAGATGGTCCGGGTTCTCCTGCTTGCTGCTGAGTCTGAACTTGGACTGGCACACTGCCTTCTTCTGCGATTACTGGCCCTGATGGCCTGAGAATAGCTTCTGAAACATTCTGAGTGCCAGAAGATGGAGAACTTACTGCCTTCAGAATCTCAGAAAGTGTCGCCTTCATGCTGCTCACTTCCTTGTTAAACCATTTCAAAGAGTTTTTTACTTGAGATACATCATTGGAAATGGATTCCTGGCGAACAATGATAGAGCTTACATTTGATTGGACTGAAGATAAGAGATCATTTTGTGCATCCAATCTTTTCAGAATAGGCTTCAATTTCAGCTTCTGTGATGTCCTTCGCCTTCTGTGAGCAATCTTTTTGCCTCTCCTATCAGCTGTATCCTGATGAGCTGTGGTCTGTTCTTCATGAATAGGGGCATCTGCTGTATGCACCCCTTGAGATGCAGAGAAGTCCTCAGTCTCTTGCTCCCCCTGAATGGGAGCATCTTCCATGATCCTGACTTGCTCCCCCTGAATGGGAGCATCTACAAAAACTGCAACTCCTAGAGCAGCTGATTGCTCCTCTTCTTAAATGTGGCCTGATGCCACAACTTCTTCTACTGACACTCCATGGGCCTCTGTAATGACTGGAGTGGTATGGATAGAGTCCAGAACCTCTCTAAGGATAGAGGCTACACTGGAGGAGGGCAGAGGAGTTGCTTCACCTTCCACTGTTTCTTCTGCTGGAGCTACTGAAGGTTGTGATTCTGCTTGTACTGCTGCTGCCAATTCAGATGATGCTACAAGTTCTGATGGTTCATCATTTGCTACTGATGCTGCTCCTGCTGGCTCTGTTGAGGCTGCGGGCACATCTTCTTGAGCTTCTGGGACATCTTCAATAATTGCCTCTCCTTCTGCTACAGAGGTTTTAGACCAAATTCTATTGCCAAAGAAAAACCGCTCTTTCTCAGGTTCCTGGACCTAATAGCTTGGCCCATGTTCTCTACTACCGCCCAAGACAAATCAACACCAAAGTGTTTGAATATCTTTGTAAGCAAGTGGGCATAAGGCAATGATACTTTAAGCTTACTTTTGGTATCCCAGATCTGGTCACGAGCAAACTTCGTTCGTTCAATCATCACTTCGGCCATGTTAATCTCCTTGTTTTGAATGGTCCAAAACATTACATTTGAGTCAGCCTTGGTGCAGGTTGAGAACGTTGCACTTCTAGGAACTAAGATTTGGCAAACTATGAAATGAAGGATTCGGTTGAAAGCATTGAACTGATTAATGTCTAATTTGCCATCCCTCAGTCTGAACCCCGGTCCTACAATACCAAGACCTTTAACTTGAGCGTCCACGGTGTGAACCACACTGTGCCCTGAAGTCTTCACCCTAAATAACCGGTGCAATAGGTCATAATCTATCTTAATCAGGGTTCCCTTAACAGATGAAACTAGGGACCCGTCTGCCTCTGCTCTCAAACAGACAAAAAAGGCCTTCACGAGGTCTGGATAACTTACCTCTGAGAAGGTGGTGATACCCAACCACTGCATCTTGCTTAATGCTGCTGCTACGCTGTGCATATCGTTCTTTTCAAGATCTGCTATATCCACTGTCTTGTTTCCAAAGACCTTAGTTTTTACAAAGGTCAACCTCTCCTGCTGCTCAGGAGTGAGGAACTCAGCGCCGTATCCCCCAAGACTTCCAGCGATGACGGATGCAGCTATGGAATTAGGTGAAGAAGGTTTCTGGAGGGTTGAGATGAGGGAAGGAGTGAAAGCCCTCAAGAGATTTTTCGCGGGAATGGGAGCAAGTTTTCAAAGGGTCGAGAGTCGTTGTTGAAGTGGCTAGGGCATCGGCTTGCACAAGCAGATAAAAGAGGGGAAGGGTTGAAGACGGGAGATGAATCATTATGACGTTGATTTTATGAATAAATAAATGTACTGGGAAAGTGAGGCGCCAAACAGCGGCAGAAGAAGACAAAAGAATTTGACTATTCAAACCAACTTTAATGAGAGAGCGGTTACAAAAGATAATTCGAATTTCTTTTGCTTAAGGCCATGGAGGGAAAAACTACTTAATTCTGAAAATTAATGTGCCAGTGGTAAGCAAACTTTTTATCACAAATTGCACATGCCTAATTCCCTTCTAAGAGATGTGAATCTCTCTTCAGGTAAGACTTTTGTGAAAATGTCTGCTAATTGGCCATTCATATCAATAAAAGATATTTCAATATTGTCATTTGCTACATGATCACGAATAAAATGATATCTAACCTCAATATGCTTGGTCCTTAAATGTTGAACTGGATTCATGGTAAGATTAATGGCACTGGTGTTGTCACACAACAGTGGGATTGATTTGCTGTTTAATCCAAAATCTTCAAGTTGTTGCTTTATCCATAGGAGTTGTGTACAGCAACTTCCAGTAGCTACGTATTCAGCTTCAGCTGTAGATAGTGCCACTGAATTTTGTTTCTTTGAAGACCAAGATATTAAACAGCCTGCAAGAAATTGACAGCAACCACTGGTGCTTTTTCTATCTAATTTGCACCCAGCATAGTCAGCATCAGAATAACCTACTAAGTTAATTTCACAATATTTTGGATACCATAGACCTAAGTCATGAGTTCTTGCTAAATATCTAAATATTCTTTTCACAGAAATTAAATGTGATTCTCTAGGATCTGCTTGATACCTAGCACACATGCATACACTAAATAAAATATCAGGTCTACTTTCTTACCATCTTTATCACTGTCCATCCTTGTTGATGTACTCATTGGTGTTGACAGTGGTTTGGCATTGTTGAATCCAAACTTCTTCAAAAGTTCTTTTGTGTATTTTGCTTGACAAATATGAGTTCCTTCTTTTCCTTGTTTGATTTGTAATCCGAGGAAATAGTTGAGTTCTCCCATCATACTCATTTCAAATTCTCCCTGTATTAACTTTTCAAAATATTTGCAAAGAGATTCATCAGTAGAACCAAAAATGATATCATCTACATAGATTTGAACTAATAGTATGTGTTTGACCTTTGACTTTATGAAAAGAGTGCTATCTGCTTGACCTCTACTGAAACCATGGTTTAAAAGAAAAGAACTAAGCCTTTCATACCAGGCTCTTGGTGCCTGTTTTAAACCATATAAAGCTTTATGAAGTTTGAAAACATGATTAGGAAATTCTGTGTCATCAAAACCCGGAGGTTGTTCCACATAAACTTCCTCTTTTATGAAACCATTTAAGAATGCAGATTTAACATCCATTTGAAATAATGTCAAGTTTAAAGCTGATGCATATGCTAGTAATATCCTAATAGCCTCAAGTCTAGTTACAGGTGCATAGGTTTCATCGAAATCTATGTCTTCCTCTTGAGAATAGCCCTGAGCTACCAATCTGGTCTTGTTTCTTAAGATTACACCAGTTTCATCCAATTTATTTCTGAACACCCATTTGGTGCCAATGACTGAATGATCTGATGGTCTAGGAACAAGTGACCATACTTGGTTTCTTTTGAATTGATTTAATTCATCTTGCATGGCTATTATCCAAGATTCATCAGTAAGAGCTTCATTGACTGTCCTAGGCTCTATTTGAGATACAAAAGCTAAGTAATCACAAGGGATAACATTACCTCTTGTTCTTACCCCTACGGATGGATCACCAATAATGTTCTCAAGTGGGTGATCTTTCTTGTATCTCCACTCCTTTGGAATATTTTCATGAGTAACTTCTTCTTGTTGCAATTCTTCCAGAGGTGGATCATCCTTGCCCTCAATTGATGTATCCTTTAGTTTCTTGGACAGTTCATCTGCATCATCATTATCACTATCTACTTCCTTTCTCAAGGAAGGGTTAGTTTCATCAAAGATAATGTGTACAGACTGTTCAATCAATAAAGTACGTTTATTGAATACTTTATAGTCTTTGGGTTTAGAAGAGTACCCCATGAAGATGCCTTCATCTAATTTGGCATCCAACTTGCCAATGTCCCTTTTTCCATTGTTGTGAATGAAGCAGAGACATCCAAAGGTTCTGAAATGGCTGATCTTTGGCTTCCTCCCTTTGAACAGTTCATATGCAGTCTTCTTCAGGATTGGCCTGATCATCACTCGGTTGACAATATAGCTTGCTGTGTTGACTGCTTCAGCCCAAAAATATCTTGGCAGATCATATTCTAAGAGCATAGTCCTTACCATATCCAATAGGGTTCTGTTCTTCCTCTCAGCAATACCATTTTGCTTTGGTGTCCTTAGTGCTGAGAAATTATGCTCAATTCCCTGATCATCATAGAATCTAGCAAACCTTTCATTTTGAAATTCACCATCATGATCTGATCTGATAGACACAATGCTGAACTTCTGATCTTTCTGAACCTTCTTGCTGAAACTAACAAAATTTTCAAAAGTGTCATCTTTATGCTCTAGGAATGATACCCATGTAAATCTTGAATAGTCATCAACTATGACAAATCCAAAGTTCTTTCCTCCAAGACTGGTAGTCCTCATTGGCCCAAATAGATCCATATGTAGGAGCTCTAAGGGTTTTGAGGTGGTCACCACCGTCTTTGACTTGAAGGAGCTTTTAGTGTGTTTTCCCTTAGCACAAGCTCTACAGACACCTCCCAACTTTCCACTGACTTTTGGTAGACCTTCCACAAGTCTTTTCTTCAGCAATTTCCTCATGCCATCTATACTGCAATGTCCAAGTC